>SJYT01035011.1:208569-361789 GCA_006410635.1 Cephalophus harveyi | reverse complement strand
CTGAGTGATCTCCGAGAGATGGTGATGAACAGGGAGGCCTGGCGTGCTGCGATTCATGGGGTCGCAAAGAGTCGGACACAACTGAGCGACTGAACTGAACTGATCATCCTTTTGGCTTCCTTAGTGGCTCAGTGGTAGAGAATCCACCTGCCAATGCAGGAAAGTGAAAGTGAAAGCCACTCAGTCGTGTTCGACTTTTTGCGACCCCAGGGACTGTATAGTCCCTAGAATTTTCCAAGCCAGAATACTGGAGTGGGTTGCCTTTCCCTTCTCCAGGGGACCTTCCCAACCGAGGGATTGAAGCCAGGTCTCCCGCATTGCAGGCAGACTCTTTACCAGCTGAGCTATGAGGAAACCCAGGTTTAATCCTTGGATGTGGAAGATCCCCTGGGGAAGGAAATGGCAACCCACTCCAGTATTCTTGCCTGGGAAATTCCATGGACAGAGGAGCCTGGCGAGCTACAGTCCGTGGGGTTGCAAAAGAGTCATAGATGACTTAACAACCAAGAAACAACAACAATCATCATTTTGGGGAGGATCTTTTGATTATGACAAAGGCTTAGAAGCAAGCAAGGCCTCTTGAGTCTCACTTAACACTGAACAAGGCCCTCCCAAAATAGGTGATGGTAAAGGGAGTCAAAAGGAACAAACTTCCATTATAAAGTAAAGTCACAGGGATGTAGTATACAGCATGGTGACTATAATTAGTAGTAATGTACTGTATATTTGAAAATTGTAAGAGAGTAAATCTTAAAAGTTCTCATCATGAGAAAAAATTCATTAGCTATGTATGGTGATACTTAAGTAGATTTATTGTGGCTATCATTTCATAATATATACAAATACTGAATCATTCTCTAACACTAACATAATATCAAAATCATTTATACTTCAATGTTTTTTAAAAAAAGATAAAATAATTTTTGAATGCTCTCACTTTTCTGAGACCATCTTTCTCTTTCAGTACCTTATCTGTAGCCAAAAAAAAGCAAAATAGACTTCTGACATTATGCCTATGGAGACAAACATTACACTCCCATGACATATATGAAAAAAGTAAAATATACAATATGGTAGGACATGCTGATTCTATGGAGAAACTAGGGTATTAGGGCTGTGGGTTTCAGTTTGGGGAGGGTGGACATGGAAAACCTCCATAACAAGGTGGCTTTAATCAGTGTTTTGAAGGTGCAGTGTTTTGTTTGGATAAGTGAGTGTGAAGAGAGGAGATAATGGGAAGTAGATAAAAGAGACAAAGAGTGAAAACTGTATTTTTCACACTACATCTTCTATAAATTTTGAACAATGTGGTTATAATAACTTTTCAAAAAATTAAAAATATACTATTTAGAAAACTAGGACAATTTGGGGAAACAAACTGATCATGAGACGAAATATTTGGGTTTTGGTTCAGGTTCAGTCACTAACTTGCTTGTGACTGTGGATGAGCCTCTTAATCCCCTGGGTTTAGTTTTTAGATCTGTAAAAATGCTGGGGCTGGATTAGGTGATCTTCAAATTCCTTCCTCCTTTCATATTCTGTGAGTCTGTGATTTAATACAGTGTTCACCAAACTGTGGCTTAGGAAAATAGTTTTGGAGTCTAGCCATTATTCAACCTTTTTATCAGCACACAGTTCTCTGCTTCTCTGCAACAGACAAATAATGAATAACTGTTTTTCCAATTGCAAATTATATAATTCAAATACTGTAAAGAGTAAATATTAGAAAACTCATGGAACAGGCCCTTTTCAAAGGGCCTCAAATTAATGACAAAAGAAAAAGTCTCTTAAAATATAATGGACTATCCTTTTAGGTCTCATCATCAGCACCATAAAAGCACAAATATATTTTAATATATATTTAAAATAAAAGTACAAATTTACATTTTTATTATTTTACAGATTGCCATAACCTTTGGGTGAGCCCCAGGAAATTTTCTGTTCCTCATGAGATTAAGCTCAATTAAAAGTGTGGGTGAAATATTCCTTTCTGCATGTCATTTGGCAATTCAAGATATGATTTGTTAGTCTTATATTAATAGTTATGAACCTAAATTCTAACTCCTCTCTCTGAATGTTATGGAATTAACTCTTTAGAGCAAGACCTTACATGGTTAGTAACTTCCACAATATATTCTACAGAACTCTGTACACATATGTGCTCAAATATGGTTCTATCTTGACTGATCTATGATATGAGGAAAGATATGAGGTGGAAAGTCATGTGCAGCCCTTTGAAAGGATGAGTGCCAAATTCTCCTATTGCTATTTAGTCCCTAGTTTGTGTCCCCCTCTTTTACAACCGCATGGATTGTAGCCCACCAGGTACCTCTGTCCATGGGATTCTCCCGACAAGAGTACTAGAGCGGGTATTGCTCTTTCTTCCTCCAGGGGATTTTCCCGACCCAGGAAGGGAACTTGTGTCTCCTGCATTTGCAGACAGATTCTTTACTACCGAGCCAACTGGGAAGCTACTGTGATGTAAATGAGCAAATAGTAAAAACAGGCCAAGCATACAGAGTCCATCCTGCCCACTAAATCAACAACTCTTACCAAAGAGAATAAATGTCACAAGTATGAGATGTTACCATTTATACAGTGAAGAAGTTTGCATGGTTACAAAACAGCATAATGATATCTTGTTTCGGTTTTCTCTCTGATCCAGGAGGATTTGATATCCAGATATTTGTCTTACTAGCAAGGGAAGGATGATTATGATTTTTAGGAAAAGACTGTTTCAAAATGCAGGTTGAATGAAGTTCCTTGAAACCAAGACTGCGACATTCACTATGGTCTCCATACATCCTCTGGAAACATGAAATATGGATGGTACGCCATTTTGGTAGAGTATCCCACTATATTTCTTTTTTCATTCATCTAAATGTACTCATTGTTTTCTAGGGGAACATTCTGAAAATTTTTTTCTAGTGCTAGTTGCTTAGTCATGTCCAACTCTTTGTGATCCCATGCACTATGGCCCCTTGTCCAAGTACTGACAAATCCACGTTAGGCTTTGCACTGCAACAGACTGGTTCCAAACAGGAAAAGGAGTCCATCAAGGCTGTATATTGTCTCCCTGCTTATTTAACTTCTATGCAGAGTACATCATGAGAAACGCTGGACTGGAAGAAGCACAAGCTGGAATCAAGATTGCCGGGAGAAATATCAATAACCTCAGATATGCGGATGACACCACCCTTATGGCAGAAAGTGAAGAGGAGCTAAAAAGCCTCTTGATGAAAGTGAAAGAGGAGAGCAAAAAAGTTGGCTTAAAGCTCAACATTCAGAAAACGAAGATCATGGCATCTGGTCCCATCACTTCATGGGAAATACATGGGGAAACAGTGGAAACAGTGCCAGACTTTATTTTTTTGGGCTCCAAAATCACTGCTGATGGTGACTGCAGCCATGAAATTAAAAGACGCTTACTCCTTGGAAGAAAAGTTATGTCCAACCTAGATAGCATTTTCAAAAGCAGAGACATTACTTTGCCGACTAAGGCCGTCTAGTCAAGGCTATGGTTTTTCCAGTGGTCATGTATGGATGTGAGAGTTGGACTGTGAAGAAGGCAGAGCGCCAAAGGATTGATGCTTTTGAACTGTGGTGTTGGAGAAGACTCTTGAGAGTCCCTTGGACTGCAAGGATGACTGTCTCTTATACACAACGAGATGTGTATAAGAGACAGACATACAGATATATCAGAAAATTGAACCAGAAAATATCTTTATTTGGATAAGTAGCTATGTAGGGGAAAATGCTTTAGAATTTGTAATTTGGATTATTTGTTCTCAGGAAATTAAAATCCCACCAATTAAAAAACTATTGTTTTCATTTTTCAGAAATAGCTGAAACTAGAATGTTATTTTTCAGTGATTTTACAGTGGATAGGAATTGGTACAAGAAACAAAATCAGTCATTTTCCAAAGCAGACAAAAAGCAAACAGGAAAAATTGAATTGAGTTTAAATATATTAAATATTATGTTAGATCCATAAATGAGTCATGACATTAGCACAAGACTGACACAAGTTGAAAAACATATTGTGGGGAATATACTGCTAATAGGCTTCCTTATTTTCCACCTCAAAAGTAAACTGTCATAGTTTTATTGCCCAAATGATACTTATGTCAGAAAACTTTATGATGTATATTTCCAGGCATTTTTCATCTAAACCTCAATAACTTGTTTCCAGAAGTGATATTGCACATTAATAGGTTTTATCACTTAAGATCATTCAGTACTTTCTGGGGTTTTGGATTCAAAAATTGATAAGGTATCTTAGTTAAATCATAACTAATCACCAACTTTTGTTTTTGTTTCACAGGACACAAGAATTAGCAAAAGATTTCTGGGGGACTCTACACTGTCTGAAAGAGAACATGAGTTGTCTGGGCTGTCTTCATGCTAATCACCAAGTTCATCTGAAACCTATAGATCAGAAGGAAAAACATTCTTGAACCTTCTTCACCTCTGAAGTTACAGAGGTGGTCTGTTGTCAGTGAAGGGGCCCTAAGTAGTTAGGCTGGAATACATTCTAAGACCTATATGAACTTCTTACAGACAGCTTATTATCAATTCCACTGCTGAGTGCAAGACTCTGGATTATGAACAGTGGAAATACGTAGACAAACCACTATAGATCCTACCCTGAAGGACCTAATAGTCTAAAGAGTAGAGTTAAGAATTCTATACAAATATGTGGATAAATGGTGAAAACAAAACTCACCCAATTCAGAGCCATCTCATTCTACTTGGACCAACACTTATACCTGTCTCACATATCTCTAGTTTTAGTAATGGAACCTCCCAAGGTAGATACATGGCAAACTTCTTAACTCCTTCTTCCATCTTTACCTCTTTAACCCTGATACCTATGTTTTAGGTTAAAAAAAATAATTTCATTCCCCTCTTCCAAATAGCTATCTCACCACCTCCCCTGATCTCATAGCCTCTTCAAAATAACTTTTCTAATATGCACATCAGATCATATTCCTTATCAGCAACCTACAAGCTTAGTTACAAACTCTTGTGTGAAAAAGATAAGGCTTTGGTCATTTCACTCCTCACTGACTCACTTTCTTACTTCTTACCAGTTTCCTCTGTGCCAAAAAAGTTTGAAATTGTTTAATTGTCCTCAGAGAAGTGATTAGACATGTGCTTTCACACGTGCTCATCTGTTTGAAAAGCCCTGTGCCACTCTACTGGACACCCAACCTGATTGCTGCAAACTCTCCTTCATCCTTTATTGTCAATCCAAATAATCTTCATCCTATGACGTATTTGCCCTAATGACCTAAATAATAATATAGCCACTTATTCATATAATAACATCTGTTGTTCTCGACATTCAGAGCCCTTTCAACATGATGTCATATTTTTTTTCTCATGTCTGTCACACCACTAGATTGAGAACATCTTGAGTAGAGACAACATTAATTTTTTCATTTTTCATTTCATAGTCCAGTTTTTATTGCAGTTCTGAAACACAAAGTAAGTTCTCAACAAACATTGACTTGAAAATACAACTATAAAGTAATAACCCGAAACAGCCTGTGAAAAATGCTAGAATAGTTACATCTAAGTTTAGAGGTTACATCAAGAAGATAAAATCAGGAAAGACTTCCTGGTATGTTATATTTGAGTCAAACAAAAGAATGCATAGAGTTTAAAAACATGGAAATGGAAGAGTCAAAATGCTTTACTTGGAGAATTGTGTGATCAATAAGAGGAAAATGGAAAAAATATTCCCTGTTAATGAGGAACTGGACTCAATAGAGAATGGATACAAGATAAAGAACTATAATAAATAAGATGGAAAAGTTGCCTTGATGTTAGATTGCTAGAGATTGTGAATATCTGTCTAGAGTATTAGTTCATGTTTTTCTCTAGGAAATAAAATATGGATATATTGAAGGAGTGCTGTCTTTATGCACAAAAACAATCACATAAATTTTGTCAGGGAAAGGAATGATAATAACTTAAGTAGTAAAGTCAGCTTAGGAAAGATATTATGGACACTTACATAAAATGTTTTCCTCTAGAAAATATGGCTATATTAAAAGATAAATAGATGATACTGCTATAATCATAGCTACAGACACAAACATAGAAACAGAGATACAGATTCTGATAGAAATATTGACCTAGATATTCTGATAAATTTAATGAATGAAATAGTAGGGTTTGACAATAATGTAGAAGAAGACTTGACAACTTTTGAACTTGAATAGTTGCAATTTAGAGTATATAAGATTCTAGAAGAGCATTTACAGCACTGGAAGTAGGATAAAGGGAAGAGAGAGGGTAGAGATGAATCAAAGAACCCACTGATTTGGCATCTTTTATCTATTATCTTGTGCTATTAATTTCCTTTATTTGCATAAAACTGGGCAAGTTTACTGATGGTAGAGTCCTTCATTATCTTTTTTGAAACCCTACCACTCAACATGGGATATGATCAGTTTGGGGTAATCAACAAAATCAAATGAATCTGACCACAGCTGAAGAGTCAATGCTACGTCCTATCTACAGCTTCTGCCATCTATGGCATTTGATTATTTTCTTTGAAATTTGGATTTCCTGGGCCATGGCAAGGGCATATCTATGTTAGATTTACCTGTCAGTGGTTTATCTGGTCACAAATCAAATCCATATACTGCCTTTTAAAGACCTGGGACTTCAGTGTTCTTATATAAGTCAATGACCCATGCTATTTAATCATACTACACATGAAAGAAAAAAACCTCCCAGCTTGAGGAAACACTGTCTTATCATTACAGCAAATAAACCGTTTTTTATATGTCCAACCTAGATAGCATTTTCAAAAGCAGAGACATTACTTTGCCAACTAAGGTCCGTTTAGTCAAGGCTATGGTTTTTCCTGTGGTCATGTATGGATGTGAGAGTTGGACTGTGAAGAAGGCTGAGCGCCAAAGAATTGATGCTTTTGAACTGTGGTGTTGGAGAAGACTCTTGAGAGTCCCTTGGACTGCAAGGAGATCCAACCAGTCCGTTCTGAAGGAGATCAGCCCTGGGATTTCTTTGGAAGGAATGATGCTAAAGCTGAAACTCCAGTACTTTGGCCACCTCATGCGAAGAGTTGACTCATTGGAAAAGACTCTGATGCTGGGAGGGATTGGGGGCAGGAGGAGAAGGGGACGACAGAGGATGAGATGGCTGGATGGCATCACTGACTCGATAGATGTGAGTCTGAGTGAACTCCGGGAGATGGTGATGAACAGGGAGGCCTGGCATGCTGCGATTCATGGGGTCGCAAAGAGTCAGACATGACTGAGGGACTGAACTGAACTGAACTGAACTGAACTGAACCTTAATGAGATGTACCACATTTGCAAACAAATTACTCTTAGCAAAGATAGCAACAATTGTGTACCCATCTAAAGCTCAAAAAAACACCGCATTTATCTTTCAACAGTGAAATATAACTTTAGAAAACCAAGGGAATTAAGACACTGAATCTTTTATGCCCTCTTTATTAAGTTTTCTCTTTGTGAAAAGCAAATGGTGTTTTATAAAGTATCACCTCGAGAAAAAAGAATTCCAAAAATATGTGTGGCTATCACTTTAAAAAATTCTATTAGCTATGTTTATTTGCAAGTTTGTTTCTTTTTCTTTACAAATTTTTTATTATAATTTATACATCAATAACCTCCCTCCTGAAATATATCAATTTTGAATAATGCCTGTTATGTCTAGAATAGTTATCACAAAGCTTTCTAAATATATAAGTTTTAGGGAGATATGGGGAGCGTCTTTTCCAAGTAACAATTTGGACTTTTCTTCCTTTCTTTCCTCTGTAAATTCTAAAGTAATTAGAGTGCTTTTGGCCAATAATGATCTACTTTGATTTTTTTAAATATCATAGCTTTTAGGGAATAGTCTTTCAGCAATGTGGGGCACTGAAAAGAAACTTGTGAACTACCATTCTTTTCTGTCTATATGTGACAGGATCTACTGTTCCTACAGTTAATTCAGTCAAAGAAAGCATCTGAGCTGAGTGTTTGACCAAATGACCAGCAGTTTGACTGAGCTGACAGCCATCATGGCTGTTCTGGCCGTACGTGTCCACCCGGGCTTTGTCTGTAAGCTGGCAGTCTCTGCACAGAGCATACACAGCATATGCCAGGTGGCCATGTGTCTGAAGCAGAGGGAAGGGAGAACAAAGGAAAAAAAAAATCTTTCATTTGGACAGAGATGTTTTAAGCCACCCAACTGCCAGTAACATATTAAGGAGAGAAGAAAACGCAATGATGCCTGACAATACTCAACAGTAAACAACTCCGTGCCTGAGATTCAGATCACAAATCTTCCTCTGCTGCTGCCGACAAGCTCAGCTTGAGCATGGCTGCAGGAGACAAAGAAACCTGCTGCAGGAAGAGAACGAGAGAGGAGATCCTCAGACTGATTTGCATCTACCCCAGATGCATGTTTTAAGAGCCTCTTACATCATATGCATTGTGCTGCTGCTTCTTTTTTTCCTTCTTTCAAACAACAACATTTATCTCTCACAGTTCTGGAGGCTGAAACTCTGAGATCAGATGCAGGTCCCTTCAGTTCCTGGTGAGGGCTCTCTTCCTGGCTTGTAGGCAGCTACCTTCTTGCTGTGTCCTTACAAGACCTTTCCTCAGTGTGTGTCCCTCCATTGTATTCTTATGTCAGAAACCTGTTATATTGAGGGCTTCCCAGGTAGTGCTAGTGGTAAAGAACCCGTCTAATGCAGGAGACTTAAGATAAACAAGTTCAATCCCTGGGTTGGGAAGATTCCCTTGAGGAGGTCATGGCAACCCACTCTGGTATTCTTGCCAAGAGAATCCCAGGGACAGAGGAGCCTGGTGGGCTACAGTCCATGGGGTTGCAAAGAGTTGGACATGACTGAAGTGATTCAGCACACAGACACCTTCTGTTGAAGGTGAGGATGGGGGAAGAAAGTTCTAGAATGGCAAAAACAAGAAATTCCTCTTTATCTCTTTCCTCTTTATTTCTACCCTCCATTTGGCATTTACCATAGTTCTCACCATCATCCTGCCCACAAATGGCAGAATACAGGGAGTAAGTGCTAAGCACCATTTCAGAAGTGTTGAGGGCTACAAAATATTATTTAAAAAGAAGTAGGATGGCCTATGTTCCCTAAAAAGTGGAATGAATACTTTCTCATGTAAATATAATATTGCCCTTAGTCTCCACATCATGCTTTAGGATAAATACAACTTTTTCTCTTCTGCATCATTTTCCCTTCGTTTATTGAGTACCTGCTCTGAGCTAAGCAGTGTGTCAGGAGCGTGATCTTCAGTTCAGGATTTCCAATCTTCCCAACAGTGCTACTCAGCCCCACTGTGTTCATCTGATATATAAAAACAGTGCTATTCAGAGCAGTTGGTTAACGTGTCCAGGCTCATTCAGTTAATTAGTGTGAGAGATTCAGAAACCAACATTATCTGATTTCAAAACCCGTGCAAATCAACTCCATTCACAAATAAGTCAATTTGCAAGGGTCTCTCAAGTGCCCTACACTTCTACAAGTTGTATCATTTAATCAACAAAAAAGGAGTCCTCTAATGGAGTATTATGCAATTTCTGACATTAGAATGCTGAAACTATCAACATTCTGGTGACCCAAGGCTGGATCAAAATTCAAACATAAGTCAAACTCCATGTATATTTCACTGCTAGCTGGAAAGATTTGTTGATCTCAACTCCCATGAGAGTAAAGAGCTCTTCCACTGTTCTTGAAGATATTATGGCCATTTTGAAATTTAAAAAATTGATGCAAATTTGAATGAACTTTATCATCATAGGACTTTGTGTTTTTTAATATCTTGCTCCCCCTGCCAGGAAAGTATGTACCTCTATTGTTGTTTAATTGCTAAGTCGCTTCTGACTCTTCTGCAACACCATGGACTGTAGCCCACCAGACTCCTCTGTCTATGGGATTTCATAGGCAAGAATACTGGAGCCTATGAAATTTCCTTCTTCAGGGATCTTCCTGACCCAGGGATAAAGCCCATGTTCCCTGCATTAGCAGGCTGATTCTTTACCACTGAGCCACCTGGAAAGCCCATGTACTTCTATAATGGCTGAAAAATTCCTTCACAGTTTAGTTCTGGTGTACATTTTCTGGGACACACTCTTTAATTCAGAAAGGCAAAACTAGTCACTGCCTTTCAGAACTAGATGCTCCCTTTCTGGTGCTGCAATAAGCACAGTATCAAACCTGTATTAGTGTATGTTGTTGAGTTGTACCAGTTTGTTTGTCTCGGCTAAGCAACCTATGATCTCTCAGAAAGGATGCTTTGTATCATGCTGACCTTTGAACTTCTAGTACCAGGTCAGTGTGCTATCATAGCAGATATTAAAAACATTTACTAGGAAAGTATATAATTAAACAATTTAAGAATGAGACGCTATCAGAAAATTATAGGTGTGGATGTGTCCCTGTGTTTAAAAGACAGCATGGAAAAGAAAGAAATATCATTTATATTGAAGGGACAAAATTATATTACTGTGTATCTGGCTTTTAAGGCTATTTAACTGAGTTAGCAATCCTATACTCTGTAGAAAAGCCTTACCTGAGCTGCCAATATCATCTCAGATTATTAAAAGCAGGATTTTAAAGATCTAATTTAATTTTTGTCATGCACTGCTTGCTATTTGCATTCCACCTTGGTTGAACACTGAAATGAGACAAGCCTTTATCACCTTTGTGTCTGGTCACGTCTTTTGTAGTCTCCCTTGCTAGCCCAGCACTGCAGTACCAGGCTGTAAACACAGCAGCAAAATGGTTCAGGGAAGAAAAAAAAAAAAAAACCAAAGGCTGCTTTGGTTCACAATTGGATGACAATATATTGAATGAAAACATTTCTATCAGCAGTAGGCTTTATATAAACTCTTCTTTTCCTTATAATTAAATTCTCTAAAATACAGACATTTGGCCTTAAGTATCTCATGGATGTAATATTGGCACCAGATCAGTACAGCTTGCTTGCCAAGCTTAAAAGGGAAAATATAATGGGAAAGACTGTAATTTTATAGTTCCTGTAAAAATGAGGAAATCACTGCCTTCGCAAAAACCCCAAGTGGTATGGCCCTAAATCTGCCCACAGAGAGACCAAGATATATGTTTTCAGCTTTGAGGATGACCCTAGAAACCTACTTGGGGTTTATTTTAGTTTACTCTAACATAACTATAGATCCATCCCAGCAAACAGATGTGCAGAATATGAACTTTATGTTCATTGGCTCAGGAAGTGGAACTGAGAATTTCAACTGATTTCCATTTTTATTATGGAGTATGACTTTTGCTTCTTTGTTCTCTCATAACAAACTTCAACCCCCCTGAAAATACCCTAACTGATGGCTTCTAACAGGGTTAGATTGTGTGTGCTGAATGTAGACTTGTTTATGACCATCTTATCCACACGTGCACCTGACGTCCTTTCTCTCAGTGGAACAACAAATTGGATTTCTCAAGAGCAAGAGAAAGGTACAAACTCCTTCTAATAAAGTAGAGATGATACCACTTGTGTATGGAAGCATCTTTTGAACCAAATTAAAAGTGCATTTCTGATGTGTTAAGCATAGGAAATTCAGTAGCTACAAGCTTGCTAAAGAGTAAAGTTCACAAAGCTCCCCAGTGATGTTAGAAAACTGTGTCTGAGCATGTGTCCTGTCTCTTCCTCCTTGTCCCATTCTCCTCTCCCTTCTGATCTCTTTGAGCTTGGGATGGTTAATTTTATGTGTCAACCTGATGGAGTAAAGGGATGCCTAGATTGATGGTGACATTATTTCTAGGTGTGTCTGTGAGGATATTTAAGAGATTAGCATCTCCATCAGTAGACTGAATAAGGCAGATGGGTGGCCTTTCCCAATGTGTGTGGATGCTATCCACTCCACTGAGAGACCAAATAAATTGAAAAAGTGGAGAAAGGTTGATTTCGCTTTTTTGCTTAAGCTGAGACATCATCTATTTCCTCTAGGAAATAGAGGAAATCTACTCCCCCTAATCATCATCTATTCCCCCTAGGACACGGGCATTCCTGCTTTGGGGGGCTTTAAGACCTAGACTGCAACATATACCATCAGGCCTTCCTGTCCCTTCTAATTTCAGGCCTCTTCAGACTCCAAAGGAATTGCATCACAAGCTTCCCTAGGTCTCCATCTGGTAGATGGCAGATAGTGAGATTTCTGGGCCTCCATAACCATGTTGGTCAATTTCTATAATAACTCTCTTTATATATGTATATATCTCCTTGGTCCTGTTTGACTGGAGACCCTTAATACAGTTGTCCTACAGATGACCGCTATAAGCTGTCATGTCCTTGCAGCTCTCCTTAGCTGCAAGGACATAGCAGCCTCCCTGTGTCCTTGGCTCTCCTGCAGGCTTACCTTCCATTGTGTGTGTGTGTTAATTACTCAGTCATATCTGACTCTTTGTGTCCTCATAGTTGCCATTTCCTTCTCCGGGAGATCTTCCCGAGCCAGGGATCAAACCCAGGTCTCCTGCATTGCAGGATGATGCTATACCGTCTGAGCCACCAGCAAAGCCCTATCTTCAGTTAGATTAGGCCAAGACGAGCATCAGGGGAGACGAGGGTAGGAAGAGAGAAAAATCTGCATATAATACTTTTGTTTTCTTCCTGCTTTGATGCCAGAAGTGTGGCAGTGGTGGTTTCCCTCTACAGTTAATGTTTTCATCGGAGACTCTTCCTCCATGCTCTTTCTCCAGTGGTCCAGCATAATTCTGTGTCCTTTTTGTATTCACTGGCCCTTGGAGTAACCAAGGCTCCCTAATATTGCTAAGGCTCCCTAATATCACCAGGTCTTGTTTGCTCTCCTATCCCTGATCACAACTCTACATATTGTACTTTTATCAAGAAGGAACTAACATCATTTCTGTGATATGCTTGCCAAAGCTGAATGTATGACTCATCCATTAGCTCAGCGATCTTGACGCAAACAATCCATCCTCACTTCTACATTGCTCATCTCACAGACATTTCAATCTCATGTGTTAGAAAATGCATGCTTGCTGAAGTATTGGGACATGAAATAGTTAGAGAGGACTCTTCAAAGATTGCTGGCAGTCCAAGAGGCTGTGCCTAAGGGCACAGCCACAACACTTAAGACTGTGAGAAGAGTGCAACTATGCTAGGGGCCTGGAGACCTGACAAGAAAGAGAACAGAAATGGAAGGCAGGGTGGACTGACAGAAGACCAGAGTTTTACTCAAATCTTTTTTCTTCTTGCTTGTAATATTAATATTCCAGATATTATGCTTAGAAATACTATTCTGTTTCATTTAAACTCTATGGCAAGTCTATTAAGCATTTTTCCCCATTTTTCTTCTTTTAATCCCTATATTAGGCATATTTCAGGACCGCATTTATGCTATCAGATATTTAACCTATTACACATTTTAACTTACTCCTCACTTCTTTATTATTATTCGACTGGTAATGTCTCACTCAATTCTAGATCCTAGTTTCTGGTGAAGTCTCTTTTTACATCAGTGCTGATATTGTCAAGAAGATTCTGCATTATTTATGTTTCCCCTTTTCTCACTGCAATTGTTTCAACATATGTTGTATATTATTCTTTCCATTTTGATGTTCATTTTTTAAAATATGAACACCAGTTTTGCAAATTCCAAAATTCTTTAACTTAATCCCATACCCACCAGATATACATTTTAAATGTAAGTAGAGGGAGTAAGGATCATTCAGATATCTTTTTTAAAAAAGAATAAAAACATATAAGACATTGCTTTATTTCCACTTTTGACCTCAGAATGGGAGGTACAGTCATCTATTTGAGGACTTTGCTAACATATGTTGTTGTTTAGTCATTAAGTCCTGTTTGATTCCTTTGTGACCTCATGGACTTTAGCCTGCCGGGTTCCTCTGTTCATTCTTTCCCAGACAGGAATACTGGAGTGAACTACAATTTCCTTCTGCAGGGGATCTTCCCAACCCAGGGAATGAACTCATATCTCCTGCACAGCAAGCTGATTCTTTACCACTGACCCACCAGGGAAGCCCTTGTTAACAAATACTAGAACATTTATAAAAACATAATCGTATGCATAATTTTTGAATTACTACTTGATGATTCTGTTTAAACTGAGGTTATGAAGATGTTTTTGAAACATGATTGTTGATGTAAAATAGATATATTTAAGCAATTTAAACATATTTCCATAAATACAAGTGTACTCTTGTTTAGTAAGGACTATAATCAAGGAAGATTTCAAAGCAAAAACATTGGAAATGCAATAATAGAAGCAGGCACCATGAGCTTGCTAATTCTAGTGTAATATAGAGATTACTTAGGATTCCTTTACTATTATTATTTTGAAACTGAGAAACCCTGAAGTATTCAGTGACTTCTCCATATTGGTGCTTACATGTCCTCATCCCTGTAGCTGTTCTTGCCCACTCCTTTTTGCACACAAGGTTAATCCCTAATTCTTCCTCCCTAAGCAAAATTCTTGCCTTTTCTGAGAGCCATCTTTGACTAACTTCTTGGAAATTAGTACAACTTCACCTGATTCTCTTTTGCTAATCCTTATAAAACCTTTTATCCTCCATCTCAAGTTGTAATTTTCCTAGAAAGCCTTCTCATGCCCAGCATTTTTGCAATTGTTTGTGCTAATGAATGGTATTCTGGTTACTTTTCTTCAGCAAAATAAACTATGTATCTGTATATTGGTATATGCATGTGTGTATGTGTGTGTGCACATATAAGTAAAATTTGTCACAGTGCTTTGTGGCTCAGTGGTAAAAGAATCCACCTGTGGATTTGATGTGGATTTGATTCCTGGTTCAGGAAAATCCCCTGGTGAAGGAAATGGCAACCATTCCAATATTCTTGCCTGGAAAATTCCATCCATGGACACAGGATCCTGGGAGGCTACAGTCCATGGGGTTGCAAAGAGTTGGATATGACTTAGTGAGTAAAAAACAATAACAAATACTTGCTTAAGTTATGAACTTAGAACTAATAAAATCATACATTATATCAGTTTTTCATTTCCTGTTCTAATATTTCAGCCCACTTCAAAAATTTAGCTCAGGACTGAATTTGCTAATCATTTCTTAAGAGTTTAGGCTTCCATTTTGGAGAGGTTTGAAGCTCTGAAAATAATCTAATTAACTGATTAATCAATTTCATAATTCCAACCAATTCTCAAGCCAGGGTTTAGGTGGCCCATTTGAAAGAGGTGTCCTTAACATTGGAATTGTTCTACTGTTAGCTCTATCTACTTCAGTTCAGTTCAGTTCATTCGCTCAGTCATGTCCAACTCTTTGTGACCCCATGGACTGCAGCAGGCTGGGCCTTCCAGGATCAGGGTCTTTTCAAATGAGTCAGTTCTTCAAAACAGGTGGACAAAGTATTGTAGTTTCAGCTTCAAAATCAGTCCTTCCAATAAATATTCAAGACTGATTTCCTTTAGGATGAACTGGTTGGATCTCCTTGCGGTCCAAGGGACTCTCAAGAGTCTTCTCTGATACCACAGTTCACAAGCATCAATTCTTTGGTGCTCAGCTTTCTTTATAGTCCAAGTCTCACATCCATAATGAATACAGGAAAAACCATAGCCTTGACTAGACAGAACTTTGTCAGCAAAGTAATGTCTCTGCTTTTTAATATGCTGTCAAGGTTGTCATAGAAAAGCTTACTCCTTTTCTTCCAAGGAGTAAGCTTCTTTTAATTTCATGGCTGTAATTACCATCTGCAGTGATTTTGGAGCCCCAGAAAAGAGAGTCTGTCACTAGTTCCACTGTTTCCCCATCTATTTGCCATGAATGTCATGACCTTAGTTTTCTGAATGTTGAGTTTTAAGCCAACTTTTTCACTCTCCTCTTTCACTGTCATCAAGAGGCTCTTTAATTTCTTCTTCACTTTCTGCCATAATGGTGGTGTCAAGTGCATAACTGAGGTTATTGATATTTCTACTGACAATCTTGATTCCAGCTTGTGCTTCATTCAGCCCTGTGTTTTTGATGATGTACTCTGCATATAAGTTAAATAAGCAGGGTGACAATAAACAACCTTGACATACTCCTTTACCAATTTGGAACCAGTCTGTTGTTCTATGTCCAGTTCTAATTGTTGCTTTCTGACCTGCATACAGATTTCTCAAGAGGCAGGTCAGGTGGTCCAGTATTCCCATCTCTTTAAGAATTTTCCACAGTTTGTTGTGATCCACACAGTCAAAGGTTTTGGCATAGTCAATAAAGCAGAAATATATGTTTTTCTGGAACTCACTTGCTTTTTTGATGATCCAGTGGATGTTGGCAATTTGATCTCTGGTTCCTCTGTCTTTTCTAAATACAGCTTGAACATCTGGAAGTTAACGGTTCACATATTGCTGAAGCCTGGCTTGGAGAATTTTGAGCAATACTTTACTAGCATGTGAGATGAGTGCAATTGTGCGGTAGTTTGAGCATTCTTTGGGATTGCCTTTCTTTGGGATTGGAATGAAAACTGACCTTTTCCAGTCCTGTGGCCACTGCTGAGTTTTCCAAATTTGCTGGCATGTTAAGTACAGCATTTTCACAGCATTATCTTTTAGCATTTGAAATAGCTCAAATGGAATTCCATCATCTCCACTAGCTTTGTTTGCAGTGATGCTTCCTAAGGCCCACTTGACTTCACATTCCAGGATATCTGGCTCTAGGTGAGTGATCACACCATTGTGATTATCTGGGTTGTGAAGATCGTTTTTGTAC
Organism: Cephalophus harveyi; assembly: GCA_006410635.1. Taxonomy (NCBI): domain Eukaryota; kingdom Metazoa; phylum Chordata; class Mammalia; order Artiodactyla; family Bovidae; genus Cephalophus; species Cephalophus harveyi. The sequence goes on along the minus strand of SJYT01035011.1, from coordinate 345,042 downwards.
AGTTCTTCTGTGTATTCTTGCCACCTCTTCTTAATATCTTTTGCTTCTGTTGGGTCCCTACCATTTCTGTCCTTTATTGAGCCCATCTTTGCATGAAATGTTCCTGTGGTATCTCTAATTTTCTTAAAGAGATTTCTAGTCATTCCCATTCTATCGTTTTCCTCTATTTTGTTGCATTGATCACTGAGGAAGGCTTTCTTATCTCTCCTTGATATTCTTTGGAACTCTGCATTCAAATGCATATATCTTTCCTTTCCTCCTTCACTTTTTGCTTCTCTTCTTTTCACAGTATTTGTAAGGCCTTTTCAGACAGCCATTTTGCTTTTTTGCATTTCCTTTTCTTGGGGATGGTCTTGATATCTGTCTCCATGAACCTCTGTCCATAGTTTATCAGGCGCTCTGTCTATCAGATCTAATCCTTTGAATCTCTTTCTCACTTCCCCTGTATAAATGTAAGGAATTTGATTTAGGTAATACCTGAATGGTCTAGTGGTTTTCCCCACTTTCTTCAATTTAAGTCTGAATTTGGCAATAAGGAGTTGATAATCCGAGCCACAGTCAGCTCCCAGTCTGGTTTTTGCTGACTGTATAGAACTTCTCCATCTTTGGCTGCAAAGAATATAATCAGTCTGATTTCAGTATTGACCATCTGGTGATGTCCATGTGTACAGTGTTCTCTTGTATTATTGGAAGGGAGTGTTTGCTATCTATCTACTTATTATATCCTTTATTTAATCCTGTAATCCCATAGTTGCTTTTTTGATGATCCAGTGGATGTCAGGTGTTGTGTTTTTTTTTTTTTTTCCATTTTCCACCATGGCTTCCCTGGTGACTCAACTGGTAAAGATTCACCTGCAGTGCAGGAGATCTGTTTCAATCCTTGGGTTGGGAAGATCCCCTGAAGAAGGGAAAGGCTACCCACTCCAATATTCTGGCCTGGAGAATTCCATGGATTGTAAAGTCATGGGATTGCAAAGAGTCGGACACAACTGAGGGACTTTCACTTCCACCAGAGAGTCTGAGGTGTATTTTCTCCAATTCTATGGTGAATTTTGTTCCTTTCCAGCAAGTCAAACTAATAAGACTGCAAATATTTCCCATAAATCACTAGTTATACTCTTTGCAGTCTATACCTCAATAAGTAGTTACTGAGTACAGTCTTTCTGGGATGCCTAAGTCTAAAGGCTACATACTGACTGAGGACATTTTCCATATAGGAAACTCATCAAATGATAAGATTCCTTTTCCAGAATGCAATGAAATTTCTTTCAGGCTCTAGCATTATAGCATTATTTCATTATCTCATTAAATTTTTCTTTAATTTTAAATAACTTCAACAAATCACTTATTTGTAATATTTTAAACTTCTTTCTTTCCAAATTATAAAGCCAAAAACAATTTTGAAGAATTCTGTGCTTTTTCTATGGAATCCTTTTATCTCATTTAATTTGGTAAAGCCTCCTGAAGTTTGTGTGCAAAATTTGCCAATGATTTCCATCCAAACTCGATCAAGCAAGGTCACTCAGGTGGCAGCCAAGAGGTTTCTCTAACCCTTAATACAGTAGAGTTTCTAGTTCTTCATTAATATGGATATGTATTTCCTCCAAAATTCTGCTTGCTTAACAGGTTCATGTTTATTCTGTATGGCCAACCTAAGGGAGTAGAAAAGCCAGAATCATATTTCAGACTTTCCCAACTGTCAGTTTTGTACTCAAACAAACCAGTCATTGCTGTCCCTCATGAGAAAGCTGCCTCTCAGATAGAAAGAGCCTTCCTCTTGGAAGATTCTGTATCTTAAAAGGTTGTTTTGAAATGTTGACGTACCATATAAGTAAAAAAATTCTCCAGGCAGATTAAATGCATATATAAATTTATAATAGCCCACTGACTCCAGTTGGCAGAATTATAGCTTTAGGATAAGTGGCAAAACACTTTCCAAAGAAGTTTGGAGACTCTTTTTTTGTCTTTCTGCCAAGTCTGCCCTACTGAATCTCACGCACTAACTAATGCATATGCTTGTTTGTGTAAGGTTCCAGGCAGTGGTCTTTATTGAGGCTGGTAGGTGAGAAGAGTTTCAGCTGCAGCCTATTTGAAGTCTTGATTTGGACAGGTTTTGGCTTCGGCTATATTTTTAATGGCTGTCCTGTTGTATCTACATCAACATTAGCAAAATGGGAGTCCTGCAGCTTTTACTTCATATTCAGTAAGCTCAAATATGAATTATGTTTCACAAATTTAAAATGTTCACTATGAAGCAATACATCTATATTGTTTAAAAATAAGGAATAAAATTTTCACTTAATCAGTTGTTTTCAATCTTTGTTAGTAATTACTCTAAATAATATTCTTACATCTCATCTTTTTTTAATTGATCCATCAATAAAAAAAAAAAAAAAAGAAAATCAACTACCAGTTTTAAAGAACCTAGAGCAAAAGCAGAGTACTGTGCATGCCTCCTGCATACATCACCTAACGGGTGGGCAAACCACCTAAGCTACCCCCCTGCCCAACCCCTAGACACACCCCTACTCTGACCCCATTTAAGGAGCAAGCTCACCCTAGTCAGTGAGTAAGTAAACAAAAGAACCTGTAGTTTGTTCTTGCTCACCCCTGTGGCAGCAGGACCCCTATAAAGCCTTGCTTGAATTTCTTGTCTGGCCATTGATCAATTTCTATTGATTAAGGAGATCAAGAACCTTGGTCAGTAATAATACCATGTTAAATTTTGCATCACTTTACATGCTGTCTCTTATACACATCTAGATGTGTATAAGAGACAGAATTATTACTGTGTCATTCATGAATGCTAAATATTCTATTACATAAGTGAAACCTAATGTATTTATTTATTTTCCTTCTTATAGGTAATTGGATTGTTTCCTGTTTGGGAGTAATATGAATAAATTTAGAAAATATTACTGTACCTGCTTTGTGGTGCTATGAGCATTTATTTCTATTGTATTTATAACTCTTTTATTTCTCTTAAGTGTATACTGAGGACTGGAATTGCTGAAATATATGATAACTCCATTTTTAATATTTTGAGGAATTGCCAGGTATTTTCCAAAGTGGCTGAACAATTTTACATTCCCATCAGCAGTCTCTGAGGGTTCCAATTTCTCTACACCTTCACCAACATTTAACTTTTTAATTATAGTTATCCCAGTGATGTACAGTGGCATCTCATTGTGGTTTTGATTTGCATTTCCATGATGGCTAAGGATATTGAGTATCTTTTCATGTAGTTGGTGGCCATTTTATATCTTCTTCGGAAAAAGTTCTATTAATTGGGTCATTTGTCTTTTTATTATTGAATTGTAAGAGTTCTTTAAATATTATGGATATCCGTCTCTTAACTTTATGATTTACAAGTATTTTCTTTCCCATTCTGTGGATTGTCTTTTTACTTTCTTTATGATGTCCTTTGAAGCATGAAAGTTTTAAATTTTGATGAAGTCCAGTTTATCTTTTTTTGGTCACTGTTCTTTTGATATTTTATTGAGAAAGTTTTACCTAACCTCAGGTCGTGAAGATGTACTTCTACTTTTTCTTCTAAGAGTTTTATGGCTTTAGCAAAGACTTAAGCCTTTGATGCATTTTGAATTAATTTGGGGGTATAGTGTGAGAGAAGGGATCTATTTTTGTTCTTTTGCATGTGGAAATTCAGTTGTCCCAGCACTGTTTGTGGCAAAGGTTATTCTTTTCCTGTTTAAGTATCTTGGCATCCTTGCTGAAAACTAATATACCATAAATGTAAGGGTTTATTTCCGAACTTTAATTCTATTCCCTTCATCTGTATATATCTATCCTGTGCCAGTACCACACTGTTTTGTCTTCTATAGCTCTATAGTAAATTCTGAACTTTAGAAATGTGAGTCCTCTGACTTGTTTATCTTTTTCAAGGTTATTTTGGCTATTCTAGGGCTCTAATATTTACATGTGAATTTTGGGATAAGTTTATACATTTCTGCAAAAAGGCCAGCTAGTGTTTTGATGGAGATTACACTGAATCTGGGGTGAAGAATCCACCTGCCAATGCAGGAGACATGGGTTTGATCTCTGGGCTGGGAAGATCCCCTGGAGTAGGAAATGGCAACACACTCCAGTATTTTTGCCTGGAAAATTCCATGAAAAGAGAAGCCTGGCAGACTATAGTCCATGGGGTCACGAAGAGTTGGACATGACTGAGTGAGCACACAAATACGACTCAGCAGAATTATGTGTATGTTGAGCTTTGGTAAATATTACCAAGTAATTTTCTGATAAAGTGATTACTAATTGGAATATTAGCTATTGATTAATTCTTAATTAAATTTAATAATATTTCTAATTAACATTGAGAATCTTATTCCATTAATATCTAACACAATATTTTCAATTTTTTAAAATTTAATCATTCAGCTTGGGATAACATTGTTTCATTGAGGCTAAAATTTTAATTTAGCTGATAACTAATGATGCTGATTACTTTTTCATGTGTTTATTGGTCATTTGAATAGCCTCTCTTATCCTCTCTTAAGTAACTATTCAAGAATTTTCTCATTAAGCATTTTTTCCTCTATGATTTGTTGGCATTCTTTATTGATTGTGCATACAAGTCCTTTAGCTTTGTGTGTGTGTGTGTGTATTTATTTATCATTTTTCCCATTTGTTAGTTTTACTTTTAACACTATTAATGCTATATTTTAATGAACAGAATCAACTAACTTAAAGGAAGTCCAGTTTATTAATATTTTCTTTTATAAACTAATAATTTTGTCTAATTTAAGAAACTATTGTCTTTTGTATCAAGGTAGAAAACAATTATCACTATTTTATGAATAATATGCTAAAAAATGTTGCTTTTTTCTTCCATGTTCAATATTAAAATGGCTACACAAAAAAATCACCCATCTTGACAAGTTTTGTTAAATGCACCCTGATATGACAGCTGTCATAATACAATCTAACAAAATTGTTTCAAATGAAGTTTTAAAGATGATTAAGCACTACTAGGGGCTTCCCAAATAGCACTTGTAGTAAAGAACCCACTTGCCCATTCAAGAGACATAACAGACCCAGGTTTGATCCCTGAATTGGGAAGATCTCCTGGAGGAGGGCATGGCAACCAACTCCAGTAGTCTTGCCTGAAGAATCCCATGAACAGAGGAGCCTGGAGGCTACAGTCCATAGGGTTGCAAAGAGCCACTTGTGTGAAGCGGCTTAGCAAACACACAAGCACTCTAGAGTCATCTTACAGAAAAAATACCTGAATGAACCTTTCAGGCAAAACATAATAGATACAGTTGGTTAATATTATGCTTAGGACCTTTTGCAAAAATGTGCATTGGAGATTTAGGCTTGTAATTTTCTTTTATCATAATGTCTTAATCAGGATTTACTACTAAAGATATACGGCTCTATGTAATTTTTGAAGAATTTTTCCTGGAGCATGGTGATTTAACAGCACAGTCTCTGACAGCCTGGGCTCTAATTTTAGCTCCTTTATTTACTGATTGTGTAACTGGACCAAATAATTCTAGGCATTGGTGTTAGAAATCTCAGCCCATACTAGCTATGTGACCTTAGAAAAACTATTCACTATATTAAATTGTTCAGTTCAGTTCAGTCGCTCAGTCATGTCCGACTCTTTGCGACCCCATGAATCGCAGCACGCCAGGCCTCCTTGTGCATCACCAACTCCCGGAGTTCACTCAGACTCACGTCCATCGAGTCCGTGATGCCATCCAGCCATCGCATCCTCGGTCGTCCCCTTCTCCTCCTGCCCCCAATCCCTCCCAGCATCAGAGTCTTTTCCAATGAGTCAACTCTTCGCATGAGGTGCCCAAAGTACTGGAGTTTCAGCTTTAGCATCATTTCTTCCAAAGAAATCCCAGGGCTGATCTCCTTCAGAATGGACTGGTTGGATCTCCTTGCAGTCCAAGGGACTCTCAAGAGTCTTCTCCAACACCACAGTTCAAAAGCATCAATTCTTCAGCACTCAGCCTTCTCACAGTCCAACTCTCACATCCATACATAACCACAGGAAAAACCATAGCCTTGACTAGACGGACCTTAGTCGGCAAAGTAATGTCTCTGCTTCTGAATATGCTATCTAGGTTGGTCATAACTTTTCTTCCAAGGAGTAAGCGTCTTTTAATTTCATCACTACATTAAAATTTACCTTCATATGTTAAACAAGCATAATAATGATTCTTTCTTTATAAGGTTGTCGTGAGAATTAAATGGAATGTTCCATGTAATAAATTCAATATAGTACCTTGCACAGTAAGCCCTCAAATTTACCACTTTATATAGATGATAGAGAGTTGATAGGTAGATAGATAAAGAGAAAACACACACACACGCACACACACATACAGACACACATATACAGTTGAATGTATCAGCTGAACTATAAGCATATTTTTAATCTGTCATTTTGGTTATGAAACCTGAACTTTGGTATTATTGACCATTTTTATTCTCTATCTGGCAATGCGATACTTAAGCCTTTCCTAAAGTTTAGTGGAGAAAACAGTTCTTACTTCAAATGCAACTTACACTGTGCATGTTTAAGATGGCTTCTAACTCTGCTCTGATCTATTCATTGTACTATCCAAGGTTCACCAGAAAAAATAAAACCACTTTGTTGACAAAGATCCATATAGTCAATATAGTTTTTCCAGTAGTCATGTACAGATATGAGATCTGGACCATAAAGGAGGCGGAATGCTGAAGAATTAAGGCTTTTAAACTGTGGGGTGGAGGAGACTCTTGAGAGCCCCTTGGACTGTAAGGAGATCAAACCAGTCAATCCTAAAGGAAATCAACCCTGAATATTCATTGGAAGGACTAATACTGAAGCTGATGCACCAATATTTTGGCCACCTGATGCAGAGTCAACTCATTGGAAAAGTCCCTGATGCTGGGAAAGATTGAGAGCAGGGGGCGAAGTGGGTGGCAGAGAATGAGATGGTTGGATGGCATCACCAACTCAATGAACATGAGTTTGAACAAACTCTGGGAGATAGTAAAGAACAGGAAAGTCTGGTGTGCTGAAGTCCATGGAGTCTCAAAGTCAGAGATGACTGAATGACTGAACAACAATACGTATATATGGAAGTTTTCTTCTGCAAGTTTAAAATCTACTGGGTGGGCCAGCAAGCAGGCAGAAATCAAGAAAAGGTAACATTTCAATTCAAGTTCAAAGCCTCTTAGTCTTGAATTCTCTCTTGTTTGGGTGGAGGCTGGTCTTTTTGTTCTATTTAGGTTTCCAGCTAATGGATAAGGCCCACCCAGTTTATAGAGGACAATGTAGTGTATTCAGAGTTCACCAATTTAAGTGTTAAACTCATCCAAAACAATAGAAATACCTAGAAAAATGTTTGGCCTAATATCCAGGCAGCCCCTGGCCCCACCAATTTGACACATAAAATTAACCATAAACATAAAAGCAGGCAATTTGATTTGGGAAAGAATCTGATTCTGGGTTCTAGTTTCTGATTTTCAGGCTATAAAATACATTTAGGATTTTTAAAAATTTATTTTGTATTTTAATGGAATTTAGAAATATAGGAGAGTTAGATATGTACACTGAGTACACCATCCTGAAGTGGAAGCTTCTATTTTATAAGTTTGGTTAGGGAAAGAATTGGTTTAGAACTATAACATCTAAGTTGTTATTATAATCTGAGGGTGACTGATAGATTCTAATGGGCAGAGTATATTGAGTCTTTCTATTTAGGTAACAGAAATGAGATTTTAATTATATTAAGCCATTTGCACATGGCTAGAGGTTCAGCTGCATCCCTCATGGTGGAAATACAAGCTCCCCTGTTCACCAAGTTTCCCTTCTGTGGATGATGGGGTATTCCCTGTGGCCCAGAATTGACTGCCACAAACTAAAACTCAAATGTGTTAGAGTTTTAGTGTTTTTTTATTCTTGGAATAATCATCTCTATCTCTTTTAGCAATCTGTAATCTAATATAGAAAGTGAAAGTGAAAGATGCTTATTCGCGTCTGACTCTTCGCAACCCCATGGACTATACAGTCCATGGGAGTCTTCAGGCCAGAATACTGGAGTGGGTAGCTTTCCCTTCTCCAGGGGATCTTCCCAACCCAGGGAATGAACCCAGGTCTCGCTCACTGCAGGCGGATTCTTTACCAACTGAGCCACAAGGGAAAATTTCTAATATGGAAATTCACCTGCAAGTATATCAGACTTAACACGAATCAAATGCAGTTTAGTCATCTCTGGGGTCTGACCATCCCACATAAGATAGAAATTCCAGACCATCTAAAGTCCTATCTTCATAGCTTCTAATACTGCTAAGAGAATAAAACACAGATAATATGGAGACAGGCTGGGACCTGTGCTACAGGTCTTTGCTACAGTGCTGCAATGCTTGCTCCTGGACACATCTCTCCTAGAGCAACAAAACAGAAAGAAACTGTATGGAACTAAAAATAACTGCATGCATGCACATCTGGGAAAAATTCTGGACAAACGCTATAAAGAAACCAAAAAAAAAAAAAAAAGAAAATCAACTACCAGTTTTAAAGAACCTAGAGCAAAAGCAGAGTACTGTGCATGCCTCCTGCATACATCACCTAACGGGTGGGCAAACCACCTAAGCTACCCCCCTGCCCAACCCCTAGACACACCCCTACTCTGACCCCATTTAAGGAGCAAGCTCACCCTAGTCAGTGAGTAAGTAAACAAAAGAACCTGTAGTTTGTTCTTGCTCACCCCTGTGGCAGCAGGACCCCTATAAAGCCTTGCTTGAATTTCTTGTCTGGCCATTGATCAATTTCTATTGATTAAGGAGATCAAGAACCTTGGTCAGTAATAATACCATGTTAAATTTTGCATCACTTTACATGAAAAGTGGGAGACAATAAACATATATACACATATCAGTGACTGTCCCTTAGAATAAAATATTGGATAACTATAATACAGTGGGAGAAAAGTTTATCTTTCATTAAATATCTTTACATATTTAATTTAAATTTTGCCACGTACACATATATTTTTAATTAAAAGTTCCAAGTAACTTTAAACAAGTCATCTCCTTACAGAGTTAGTATTTCTAAAAAAGAAATTAGGTGGTTATTCCTTCTGTGAATATAGCTGTGGCTGAATGAGATTAACCCCTAACCTTTCTATGTAGAGAAGTGAGAAATGCATATGTGAGAAGGCAGTTATATGATCCTGACTGTTGATACCACTTGTTTCCCGTCTGCAACTTTCACCTTAGCATCAAGTACACATATAAGTAAGTTTCATAAATCTCGAATAAAATTGAAATCTTCGAGGTTTTAATTCCTGGAAAGGATTTAAGAATACATATGTTTTTTAATGCAATTGAGTTCCTGTGGCTTAAAAGGCAAAGCATCTATTGCAAGGTCTAATTCTCACCTCAAGGAGCTAATTTATACATCTGGGTGGATCTGTGTCAAGTCATTGAGAAGGGGAACTGTGCAACTGAATTTACTTGTAGATGTGCTTTACTGAAGAAAAATTAAACTGTTTATATTTCAATAACATTTTATACATATATATTTTTTTCTGTCCAGCTTACTGGAGTAAAGGTATTTCCAGATAACCAATGGAAATGCCAAAACTAGACCGTTTGTCTCGCTATAAGAATTCCACTGAAGAAAAAATTGTCCCTAAAATTTTATTGAAATCTTTTCAGGACCAATGGAAAGAGACGCTTCTTTTTGCCTGTGTTTCCTGGATTCCGGTGTAAAAACCGCTGCCATTTGCACTGTACGCTAATGACAAGCTGGATGTTTGCATGAAAGCCAATATGTTCTTACACTGCTTTTTGAGACAAGTAATAATCAGTCTGTCATCAATGTCATGCTGCAATCAAGCTTTGACAAGGTTTGCAAATAACTTGAAAGGAATTGCTCATCCCTGAACACTGCAGATCAAAACCAGACCTGAACAAAAACTGAAAGTCTGCTGTGCGTCAGCTGCACAGTCGCGGGGAACGTGCTGCGCATAAGCAGTAGCAGCCGCAGAGGAAACAAGGAATCCACCACCCCACCTCCAATTCCAAATTAACTGACAAGAACTTTTCTCAAGCTACCAGTCCTGGGAATGGTTCAAAATCATGATGAGCCACTTGAAATGCCCAGTCTGATTGGAAAGACTAGTTGCCTTATTCCTGAAAACGACTGGAAAAGCAAGTAACATGTTCCTCCTTGGGGTGGTCTGTTTCCTTAACTCAAGGGCTGGAGCGGGCAGGATGGCTGATCAAACTTGGCACTCCCATCAGTGAGGAGACTGTGTACACATGGGACTGAGGAACCAATTGCTTTCTTTCCCTCTCCTCCCCTCCTCAATCCTTTCCATCCAAGAAAAGGATAAGAGGACGTTCCAGGTAGCTCATTGGTAAAGAATCCACCTGCCCAAGTACAAGAGGAAGGAGATGCAGGTTTGATCCCTGATTCAGGAAGATCCCTTGGAGGAGGAAATGGCAACCCACACCAGTATTCTTGCCTGGAAAATTCCATGGACAGAGGAGCCTGGTGGGCTACAGTCCACAGGGTCACAAACGGTCCAACATGATTTAGGGACTGTGTGTGTGTGTGTGTGTGTGTGCACGCATGCGTGCATTCAACCTGTGGACTTTCACAGTCACAAGAAAGAAGTTCAACTTATATAATGAGAATACTTACATAAGTTAAACTTACATGACTTTGGAAACAAGATCCTTTGGAGGAAAAAAAGGTGTATTTTTAGAAGTATCAGCTGGTCACAGGTCTGCTCAAAGCTTCAAAACACGTTTGTACTTCATGTTTGTATAAATAGCTGGACAACCACATGACATATGGACTTAAACACTCATGAATTATGCCTGAAATATGACTAGAGATTTGAGATGTGAATTAACTGTTGATTTTATTTTAGCACAAGAGAAGAATTTGGCTCAGTTATCTTGTTCTTTAGAAGAACCTTAAAAATCAGGTGCTACTGAGGGAGCATAAGACATTCAAAGTTAAGTGAATATGGTAATGAAAGGAGAAAAGCATATGTATCCTAAGTAAAAAGTTCACATTCCAAATTAAAGGAGATATATAACATATTTAAGATTCTATCTTATGATATTACAGTCATTTGAGATAATAGGCTATAAAATCCTCAAAAGAATTGTCCAATAAGATTTTCATTTAATAAATATATGCTGAACATCCCCATAATGGCTCAAAACCATATTAGATATTATGAGAGATAAGCATGTTATATAAGAATGGACTCTGGTAATTTCAAGGACTTTATAATTTTGTTAGGGAGAAGATACTAATGTACACTTATCTGTAGCCATGAATCTTTGAAAATGTGTAATGTAAGCACTGAAATATACAACAAGAATCACTCTTGAACTCTATTGAGGATTTGTAACAAATATACATAAGCAATTTGTCTAAGTCATTGATGTATGCTGAACCTTTACTGTCTTCTGAGATTACCTGTTCCCATTTAAATATAATGTAATCTCACCCTCATGAATACAGGAAGCCCAGGCACAATTTCAGCTGTTTCTGAGGTTCCCACACATGGATTGCACTTAAACACCTGGACTGTCACTTGTCACTTCTCAATACACACTGCACAATCGAGATCCTTCAGCTATCACCTCTGTCCATCCTTTCATTTTATCTGTTTGCTGAGTTCATCCTGTCTATTCAATTTCATCTCAAGACATATACCCATGAACACACTTTGGCTCCCTATAACAGTTTACCTAAGACTGTGTTGGTTTAACAAATCGAATAGAGATCTTAAGGATTGTATCAAAGATTTACAATGCAGAAAAATAAACATAAAATAGGCTATAAAGTAATGGAGTGTGTTACTTCTGGGTGGTCTTTTTTGGCCAAGTCATATTGCAAGACCCTTCTATCTTCCTCTGGAAGAAGAGACACTTCTCTCTCAAATACCTAGATCTCCGACCTCCTATCTCTAGTTTTCTCATTGCAAATCCCAAAACCACAACATGACAACACATTGGTAGTGTGGCCCTGCTCTAAGTAAAGTCAGACTTCTACATAATTGATAAAGCCTTTTAAACCATCTCATCTCAAACGTGTCTTACAGAGTTAGTTTCCAGTCTTATTACGATTAGTAATTCTCATGCATTGCAGAGGAAAACAAAGACTTGTTTCTAGACTTCTTGTAATCTAATATGACTTACAAGACTAGGTAGACCTGTAAATTACCAGTTCTTTACACTAGCTATTAATATTCAAATGCAGATAAAACCTAGATACTATTTGCTGAATTCTGCTTTAAAATGTACTACTGTTTATCCATTGTTTTGGTATTAGCCACTCAAATACATTATAGTCATCTACCTTATATTTCACAATAGTCATCTACCTTACATTTCAGCAATCATTATGTATCTATAATTGGTGAAAGAATTCACACAGCACAGGGTATGTTACTTCCCTGTTGAAAGAAAGAGTTTTAAATCATTATACATTTTATCATTGGGACCCAATATTTTAATAGTTAATTTTTAAAATAATTACATTCCTGAAAACTCTATATTCTTATGCAATGACAAAGTTCAGAGAGCAAAATTTGTGTCCCATTTAACAGAAAAGTTTTGCAGCTCCAAATATGCAACATTGCAGTCTCTAAACAGTTTCTTCCTGTTTCCTAGATTCATCTTTGCTTGCCTTTCCATGATAGCATTGAAAATTTAAGCTAACCTGGAATTCTCACTGGAAAACCATGGAAAACAATTTAGATATTTTGGAGAATCTATAAAGAAGTAATGTTCTAAAGTATTAATTACAACTCTCTTTAGTTTAAGTGTTGTGCTTTTCAATTCCTTTTCAAACAGCTCAGTAAGCTTTCAAAATCTAGTAAGGAATATCTATTGTCTTAGGAGACTCAGAAGTAACTGGGCAGAGAATCAAGTACAAAATTCTGTAGTAACATCCTCCAGACCCCCTGTTGGACTCACATTACTTCATGAAATCCCTGTTCAACAAATATTTACTAAATGTCCACTAAAGAAGGTGTTGTGCTAGGAGCTGATGAGATAGCGATGAACAAGAAAGCTAAACATTGAAGTCTATACAATAGTCAAAAGGGCAAATGATGACCAAGGACACACAAAAATGAATAAAATAATGACATATTGTATTGAATGCAAGAAGAGAAATAAAAATAATTATGATAAAGTGAAAAAAAATTCAAAAATTCAAATTCATATATACATATGAAGAAATAAACTACAGTGACAGCAATATTTTACCTATCTTATTAACAAAGATTTAAATTTTCAATAGCACATTCTATAAGTAGGAATGAAAAAGAGGGTACTTTGATCATGAATGTAAATCAATTCATCTTGTATGAAAAGTAATCTGGCATTATTATTTAAAAAATAACTCTAAAGCCTTATTTTAGAAGTAGCAGTATGTATGGCCTATATATATTTTCTCATTTGCCGGGGTCCAGCCCCGGTGGATCCAGGGAATTCGAAGGGTGAACAGCGTTGGCAAGGAAAGACTTATTTATTTATTAATATTAGATTCGATTAGGAAGAAATAGTGTAGTAGGAAAATTAAATGGAGAAAATAGGCTGAATAACTTGGTTTACAGGGAAGGCCAATAAAGCTCCAGACAAGGAGCTTGCACCATCTACGTTGGGCCACTGGCGTCTGTTTGAATATCGGAGAGTGCCCCGCCTTGGGCTCTCTCTCTTACGGATCTTAGAAGCCAGGACAAGTAAGTAGACATGGTGAGCCACCCCGCTCTAGATGGGAATTCAGTCTGAAATTAGAGTAAAGAGGAGACACAGGGGAAACCAGTCCAGCGACTTGCCCCAGCCCCTATTGTCTAGAATGTCCTTTTATACCTTTGATTGTACATAGGGATCAATGGGTAATACAAAATTATGCAGTGTCAGCAGCCCTGACTCATCAAAACCAGGCTTTTCTCTCTGCATACCTAATTGTATACGCAAGTCTTAGGTGATTTACATCATCTTCTAGCCAGAGGGCCAATTAACATTTTACAGCCTTTTTCCTGATAAGGGTTGTCAACCAGAAGACTTATTTGTGTTGATCTTCCCAAAGTCTGGTGCCACTCTCAGAAAGCACTAAATCAAGTTACATTCTTACATAGCAAGGACACAAGAGGAGTGCAGTGATATATAACAAAGAAAAGTAATTAACTCAAAAGTCTAGTGTTGCTAACATCAAAACTACTATATATCTTTTCCCATATCCCTTTTACATTGATTAACATCCTCCCAGGTGCCTAAAAGATAAAGAATATGGAGGCCTGGCAGCAGTCATTGAGTCAACAGTGAAAACCCACTACCAATATAATTTTTAACTCTTTAGAAAAGGCTCTGTATCTTTAAGATGCTTTTAAGCTTTGTGCCTCTCGCAGTTGGGGGCTGCAAGCAATTCACAAGCTGTAAGAGGTCTGGGGAACCTGTTAGGCAAGGTAGAGAGCTATCAGAGGGGGTTTAACTGAAACATCCCTTTCAAATGCAGAAGACTAAAGCCCTGATTTGACTTTTTCCAGAGAATATTAGAAGAGTGGAAAAGCAGAGTACAAAGGCTGGCAGATTCTTATTTTTTGGGGGGTGGATGCTCAGGAAATTCCAGGGGGAACCCCTGAAACCTGATACATCCTTGCCTATTGTCAGGCTTCCTTCCGCATGACCTTGTCATGGGCGGGATTCTTCACACTGGCCCCCGACACTCATTTATGTAAAATGGTGTCACATACAAAGTTATTTATTGTAATGTATTTTTTGTGAGTAAGATTGGAAAATATCTAAGTATCTATCAACAAAATACTTATTTAATAAATTATACTACATATATATAATTTAAAATGCAATGTAGCCATAAAACAGAATGAGAACACAATTTTTTGTTTGTTGGCAGATGTGGGCCAATCTATAAAAGTGTCAAAGTAATTAAAACTATACAGTTTGTATACTATGCTAAAATGAATGTGTATTTGTTTTTGTATATGGCTAAAACAGCTTTAAAAGTGGAGTGAAGTGAAAGTGGAGTATGTTTTCAATGTACATATTTCCTTTTGTACCTTCAGTTCAGTTCAGTTGCTCAGTCATGTCCGACTCTTTGCAACCCCATGAATCGCAGTACGCCAGGCCTCCCTGTCCATCACCAACTCCCATAGTTCACTCAGACTCATGTCCATTGAGTTGGTGATACTTTCCAGCCATCTGATCCTCTGTCGTCCCCTTCTCCTCCTGCCCACAATCCCTCCCAGCATCAGAGTCTTTTCCAATGAGTCAACTCTTCACATGAGGTGGCCAAAGTATTGGAGTTTCAGCTTCAGCATCAGTCCTTCCAATGAACATCCAGGGCTGATCTCCTTTAGAATGGATTGGTTGAATCTCCTTGCAGTCCATGGGACTCTGAAGAGTCTTCTCCAACACCACACTTCAAAAGCATCAATTCTTTAGCGCCCAGCTTTCTTCACAGTCCAACTCTCACATCCATACATGACCACTGGAAAAACCATAGCCTTAACTAGAGGGACCTTTGTTGGCAAAGTAATGTCTCTGCTTTTTAATATGGTATCTAGGTTGGTCATAAACTTTGAAATTTTTGAATATGCTTTAAAATATTTAAATATTTTCATAAAAATAAAAATTCCTAGTGATGACTACTGTGGGATTCATATTATAAGCTCTCTAAGTTATAGGCTCCAAGAGTAAAGCTCTTTAAAAAATGCATTATGTCAGATCCAATTAAAATAATACACTGCAGATGCTACTAGACTCAAGGTGCTAACATCTTGATATATAAAATTAAAATTTAAACTTTTAAGAGAACACACCTCAATGGAGGAACTGGATATTTTCATAAAAGGTAAATGGTGATAAATGTGATTATCAGGAGTACAAAGACTTTTCACTATCATTGCTGTTCAGTCACACAGTCATGTCCAACTCTTGTGACCCCACGGACTATAGTACACCTGGCTTTCCCGTACTTCACCATCTCCCAGGGCTTGCTCAAACTTCATGTCCATTGAGTCAGTGATGCCATTCAACTATCTCATCCACTGTCGTCCCCTTCTCCTCCTGCCGTCAATCTTTCCAAGCCTCAGGGTCTTTTCCAATGAGTCAACACTTTGAATCATGTGTCCAAAGAATTTCGCTGTTACCTTTCAAAACTCTTCCAGAATTACCATGAAGTACTGGGTTTAAATAATTACTAACAGTTTCTAGTGTGTTATTTATGAAGTACTGTCTATTTAAATAAACCACTAAGGTATTGTGGGGCACATCCTTCAAATATTATTGGTATATATATATTATGAAAACTATCATTCAAATATATGGTAAAGGAATCCTAAAGAAACTTGAATTAAGTACTTTTTAAAATATATGTATTGTTAAGATTATACAAAAATTTCTACCAGTCATAAATTTAATGTTTCCCATAGAAATTACATAGAATATGCTTCAAATAACATGGTTAGTAGATTAACTATATTTAAATAACTTGAACTATTTCTTTTCTATTATTGACCATTTTCTACTCAATTTTTTAAATTAATTTTGAAAGTACAGTGATGAAACTTATATGTATAATCTAAAATATGACACAAATGAACACATCACAAGGAGATCCAACCATTCCTTTCTGAAGGAGATCAGCCCTGGGATTTCTTTGGAAGGAATGATGCTAAAGCTGAAACTCCAGTACTTTGGCCACCTCATGTGAAGAGTTGACTCATGGAAAAGACTCTGATGCTGGGAGTGATTGGGGGCAGGAGGAGAAGGGGACGACCGAGGATGAGATGGCTGGATGGCATCATGGACTCGATGGACATGAGTCTGAGTGAACTCCAGGAGTTGGTGATGGACAGGGAGGCCTGGCGTGCTGCGATTCATGGGGTCACAAAGAGTCGGACATGACTGAGCAACTGAACTGAACTGACCAAATAGAAACAAACTCAACAGAACTTACTACTGGTTACCAGGGACAGGGGCTTTGTGGGAGGGATGGAGTGGGAGCTTGGGTTAGCAGATGAAAATTAATATATATGGATGGGATAAACAGCAGGTCATACTGCATAGCACAGGGAACTATATTCAATAACCTGTGATAAACCATAATGGATAAGAATATGAAAAAGAACCACTGTGCTGTACAGCAGAAATTAATGCAATGTTGTAAATCAGCTATATTTCACCAAAAATTAAAAAAGAAAAAAGTACAGAGATGCATACAAACTACACATATTTTTTATTATTTTATAATCACATGCAAGCTTGAGATTAATGAAAGATTTAAGATTTATAGAATTCCTTAATGCAAGATGAAAAAATATAAAACCATACCTGAGTATTCAAAATAGAATTACAAGATTAGAAATCTGAATGTCATAAAACGTGATACAATAGCAATAATATATAATGAAATTAAGCACTTATATGTCCCCTTCTCTTGAGGAGTTGCTCCAGAATCTATGTATCTTAAAGTGTGTATAAGCAGGGAGTGGCTTTTTAAGACTAAAAGTAATATATGTACAAATGCAAGTTGAGATACTGGACCTTGAAAGGGAGCCTTGCAAGTTAGGGAACCTTGAAACTTAAAGTTCTTTTGCTTCACAGAAGTCTACTCTGCTTTTCTTAGCAAATGGAATTTTCCTTAAGCTTTATTGTGAGATTTAATCTGAATATTTGTACTCAGAAGGAGATGTAAATAACAATAAAGTCATAGGTAATTGAAAAAGTCTTCCATCCTGCTGTATAGATTACCCTCCGATTTTTTTTAGGTTTTCTTCATTTGACAAAGAAAGTAACATTAAATCTACAATATCAGATTCAGAACAGACCAGAAATTTCCACTCACAGAACATTGCATTTTGCAATCCAATTTACATACTCTTCTTTTAGCTCATGTGTACAAACTCAACAATGATTTTTTTCATTCCTCACAAGTGGTTTGTGGTAGCAGTTCTGATGATTAATTCTCCCACCATCAAGCATTCATTGACATGATAGCATACAGCCCTTTTGTAAGAGTGCCCTTCCTTCCAGTCTTGACTGAAGATATATTCTGCATTTCCCTTGATAGTAAGAAAAAAAAAAACAAACAGACCTTTCTAAGCTTTTTCTCTTTCTCTATGCTGGGTTGGGAAGTGGGAATCAGACTCAACTAATTCTGGTAACCATGTAATCCAACTCTCTTAATAGGGAAAATGATAGAGAAAGAGAGGAGGCAGAAGTTCTGAGAAGTACCCCCTGGTTATTGTTGCTAGGGCAACTGTTTCTTGGCATTCTCTGTCTAGTCATCGTCTCCCACACTTAGGGTATAATTCACAAGCATGCAACACATCTGAATGGATTGGTGGGAAAGAATGGGAGAGGGTATGAGGATTCATGTAAATAAATAAATAATTTTAAGTAGGCACATAAACAAATATGCACACCTAATATTTGGAAAGAAGAGAAAGGATGGGCATAAGAGGGACATAGTTTTGAAAATATGAGTGTCACTGCTAAATACTAGTGTTTTTTATTACACAAACTAGTTAGCCTCTACTCCTTCGCAAATAGTTTCTACCCATCTGCCTCCTTTTTATAAAATTCCTTCTTGCTCCAAATGCAAGTCTTCTATAGTATGACTTTAAACCAACTATACACAAAGATTTATATGTCGTTTTCTTTTTCACAGTCATCAAGAGAGCAAATAATATTTGAAAACACTTCTTTATTGTTTACCAGATTGTCTGACTCAGAGGCTAGTCTGGCTTTGTTATAAGAAAATATGTAGTATTTATCACCTAAATAAACATTGTCAAAAACAGATATGAATCCTGAAATATGCTTGCTAAATCTAGAGTGTGCAGTTTTTGTTTTTTCTTATATCTTCATTTCTTAGAGCCAGGATATCTACTTAACCTTTCTAATCACTGTTTCTTTTCTTAACAATATAAATTTATTTTGTGTATTGTGGGGGGAAAAAAGAGCTACATTGCTCAAATTCACAGACAGAAAAAAAAGCCTTAAACATATAGGTCACCAAAGTCACATAAAACCCCAACAGTTTCAACTTCCTCTTAACTTTTGCTGGTGTCAGCATCATAAAAATGTGAAAGAAGCTCATATCAATGTACCACATCTACAAAATAAGTTTAGTAGCAAATCCATTTTTGGAAGCAAATGGGAAGAAGGGGAAAGAATTTTAACCAAATTGTGCTGAATTAAATTTTAAAGGTTAATGGATTAGAAAGGAAGGAATAAAAATCAGAAGAAGCAACTGTCAGTAATGGCATTGCCAAAATCTTTTCTTTTCCCTTTAGAGAGAAATGCTAAAGTCCACTTTTGAAAGTCAAATGTATACTTTTGTATAACCAAAATTATAAAACTAGACACCAAGTCAAATGAAAAATAGTTTATACCAATTTAATTACTAACACTGCATGTTGGTTCAAACAAACAAGCCAGGATTTTGTATTATTTTACATGTTCATTTTTAATGGTGTCACCAAATTTAACGAATCAGTACATTCATGGGGTAAGAACTCCAGGAAAAGGGTGATCACATAATGGTAACCATAATAGAAAAATGACATTTTAATTTTGCTAAGCATTTAGTGATTCAGTACTTTATAGATTATACTCCATAGAAGGTTATTATGAAACATTGACTATATTCCTTGTGTGTACATCACATTCTTGAATCTTATTTATTTTATACCTAGTAGTTTGCACCTTTGAATCTCCTATACTTATTTTGCCCCTTCCCCAACACTCTCCTCACTGGTAACCACTAGTTTGTTCTCTGTATTTGTGAGTCTGTTTCTCTTCTGTTATGTTCATATATTCATTTTGTTTGTAGATTCCACATATAAAGGAAAACATACAGTATTTGTCTTTATCTGGCTTATTTCATGAAGCATAATACCCTCCAGTTTCCTCCATGTTATTGCAAATAGCAAAATTTCACTAGTTTTTTAATGGCTGAGAAATATTCCTTTGAATATCTTCTTTATCTACATCTTCTTTATGCATTCATCTGTTGATGGACACTTAGGTTGCTTCCATATCTTGGTTACTGTAAATAATGCTGCTATGAACATTGGGGTACATGTATCCTTTTCAAGTAATATTTTCATTTTCCTTGAATAAATACCCAGGATCACTTTAGTTCTATTTTGGTTTTTTTTGAGGAAGTTTCATACTGTTTTCCATAGTATATTCTGCAAACAGTATTCTACTTTTCTCTACATCATCACCAACACATATTATTTCTTGTCTTTTTGATGACAGTCTTTCAAAAGGTGTGAGGTGATATATCTCATTCTGTTTTTTAATTGTCTTTCCCTAATTAATCCAAATAGGAAAAGGAGTACATCAAGGCTATATATTTTCACCCTGCTTATTTAACTTTTTGAGTGCCAAAGAATTGATGCTTTTGAAGTGTGGTGTTGGAGAAGACTCTTGAGAGACCCATAGTCTGAAAAGAGATCCAACCAGTCCATTCTAAAGGAGATCAGTCCTGGGTATTCTTTGGAAGGAATGATGCTAAAGCTGAAACTCCAGTACTTTGGCCAACTCATGGAAAGAGTTGACTCATTGGAAAAGACTCTGATGCTGGGAGGGATTGTGGGCAGGAGGAGAAGGGGATGACCGAGGATGAGATGGCTGGATGGCATCACCGACTTGATTGACGTGGGTTTGGGTGAACTCCGGGAGTTGGTGATGGACAGGGAGGCCTGGCATGCTGCGATTTATGGGGTCACAAAGAGTTGGACACGACTGAGTGACTGAACTGAACTGAATGAATAGTGATGTTGAATATCTTTTAAAATGCTAAGCATTTAATATCTGCCAAACACTATCACATAAACTTCATGGGATCAACTCACTTAATGTGTGTGTTTGACCATATTTACTTGTATCTGAGACTTCAGCCCATCAGTCTTCTATGTTCATGGAATTTTCCAGGCAAAAATACTGGAGCATGTTGTCATTTCCTACTCAGGGGTATCTTCTCAACACAGGGATCGAACCCAGGTCTTATGCATAGCAGGTGGATTCTCTACCTACTGAGCCACTTAGGAAGCCTTAACTCATTTAAGGTTCACATACAATTATGAAGAAGTCACAGTTAAATTAGTGTTAATTTACAGATTAGGGAATTAAAGCACATAGAAGCTATGCAACAGGCACAAATTTGCACAACAAGTGAATGGCAGTATCAAGATGGAACCTCTGCTTTTTACATCAGTGTTACATACTGTCAGTTCAGTTCAGTCACTCATTCATGTCCGACTCTTTGTAGTCCCATGGACTACAGCATGCCAGGCTTTCCTGTCCATCATCAACTCCCAGAGCTTGCTCAAACTCATGTCCATAGAAGGAATCTGATTGGATGCCCTAACTCCATGTGGAACTGTCATCTCTTTTCACCTAAACAAATAGTGTTTAGTGAAAAATGAATAGTTTTCACACTAAATGAATAGTGTTTCTGTGATTTCAATCCACAGCTTCCCTAAGTAAATAACCACTCATTTAAAGTAGATATGTCTGATTGTCCTTCTTTCTGGTTCCCACCAGAAATCATTGGGAAGCATTGCTGGTTCCCACCCCAGATCTCATTTTACACTTACATTTGCCCACCCCAGATCTCATTTCACACTTACATTTGCATGAAACTGCAATATTGCAGGTTGAAGCAACTGAGAGTCTCACCTATGTTTCCTTCAACTTCTTTCCCTAGGATTCTCTATTGGCATTATGTTGCTAAAGTTGATATCTAATCATTGGTAATACCTTCCACTATACTTCTCTTCTTGCTGCTCTGGTATAAACACTTTGGCTATTGGACCACTTGAATTTGCATTTCTTATACTTGGTACTGGACTTTCCTGGTGAGTCAGAAGTAAAGAATCTGCCTGCAATGTAGGAGCCACAAGAGATTCAGGTTCGATCCTTGGGTTGGGAAGATCCCCTGGAAAAGGGGACGGCAACCCGCTCCAGTATTCTTGCTAGGAGAATCCCATGGACAGAGGAGACTGGCAAGCTATAGCCCATGGGTTCTCAAAGAATCAGACTCGTTTGAGTGACTAAACAGCAACAGCAGTATACACTTTGTACTTGGGTAGTTGATTTCTAGAAATACACTACCTCCCCTCCCAAACACACACACACACACACAAATGTGTACTCTACCTCTTGATAATCTGTATCCTTATTTCTCCATTATGCAGAATAGAATTATCCAACACAACAAAACCTGTACTCTACTATGAAAGGTAACCCTCTCATGGGAATAAATTCTGAGAAATCAGTGTATCTGGAAAATTTCTGTATCTGTTTTCCAGATAAATACCTAGTGCTCTTATTTATGCACAAAGAATTTAAATAAGTGACAGTAATTTAAATGGGATCACACATCAAGAAACTAGCTTTTTAAATTTACATTAATAAGTATACTAATCAGTGTAGGCCAGGCTATGAACTAATTTCAGTTCAGTTGCTCAGTCGTGTCCAACTCTGTGACCCCATGGACTGCAGAATGCCAGCCCTCCCTGTCCATCACCAGCTCCCAGAATGTGCTCAAACTCATGTCCATCAAGTCAGTGATGCCATCCAACCATTTCATCCTCTGTCGTCCCCTTTTCCTTCTGCTTTCAATCTTTCCCAGCATCAGGATCTTTTCAAATGAGTCAGTTCTTTGCATCAGATGGCTAAAGTATTGGAGCTTCATTTTCAGCATCAGTCCTTCCAATGAATATTCAGGACTGATTTCCTTTAGGATGGACTGATTTGATCTCCTTGAAGTCCAAGGGACTCTCAAGAGTTTTCTCCAACACCACAGTTCAACAGCATCAATTCTTTGGCACTCAGGTTTCATCATGGTTCAACTCTCACATCCATACATGACTCCTGGAAAAAACATAGCTTTGACTAGATGGACTTCTGTTGGCAAAGTAATGCCTCTAAGGAACACACCCAAATCTCAGTGACCTTTCTTAATGAAAGTTTATTTTCTACTGACCAACTCTAAGCCTTGCCAGTTAGCATGGCAACTGTGTTCATCATAGTCATTCATATTACAGGGAGAGAGAGGCAGAGAGAGAGAAACTGGATGGACTCAAATTATAATTTCACTCATAAAATTTCCCAATAATGAATACACCTTTTGCTTATTTTAAAAAAGAGTGCTACCAAGGTGCAATATGTTTAAATTTTACTGTAGGAAAATCATTAAGTGGAAGATCAGATTCCTATCTAGTGCCATAATTCACACATGCTATAGGGAGTCAGTGTTTCCAGGATTATTTTCCCAAAAAATGATCAGGTTACAAGAGTCACAAAGCAAACAAGATGGCTCTTTCTTCACCCAATTAATACTTTCTTTACAACTAGAAAAAGAAGAAATGAATATGGCTTAGTGGAAGGAAAGAAATCATAAAAATTAGGGCAGAAATAAATGAAAAAGAAACAAAGGAGACCATAGCAAAAATCAAGAAGCTAAAAGCTGGTTCTTTGAGAAGATAAATAAAATAAACAAACCATTAGCCAGATTTGTCAAGAAAAAAAGAGAGAAGAATCAAATCAAAAAAATTAGAAATGAAAATGGAGAAATCATATCAGACAACACAGAAATACAAAGGATCATAGAGACTACTATCAGCAACTATATGTCAATAAAATGGACAACTTCAAAGAAATGGACAAATTCTTAGAAAAGTATAACTTTCCAAAACTGAACCAGGAAGAAAGAGAAAATCTTAGCAGACCCATGACAAGCACAGAAATTGAAGCTGTAATCAGAAATCTTCCAGCAAACAAAAGCCCAGGACCAGATGGCTTCACAGCTGAATTCTACCAAAAATTTAGAGAAGAGCTAACACCTATCCTACTCAAACTCTTCCAGAAAATTGCAAAGGAAGGCAAACTTCCAAACTCATTTTATGAGGCCACCATCACCCTAATACCAAAACCAGACAAAGATGCCACCAAAAAAGAAAACTACAGGCCAATATCACTGATGAACATAGATGCAAAAATGTTTAACAAAATTCTAGCAAACAGAATCCAACAACACATTAAAATGTTCATACATCATGAAAAAGTGGACTTTACCCCAGGGATGCAAGGATTCTTCAATATTCACAAATCAATTAATGTGATACACCACATTAATAAATTGAAAGATAAACACCATACAATTATATCAATGCTGTGGCTAAGTCCCCTCAGTTGTGTCTGATTCTAGATGCAGAGAAAGCCTTTGACAAAATTCAACATCCATTTATGATAAAAATCCTCCAGAAAGCAGGCATAGAAGGAACATACCTCAACACAATAAAAGCCATATATGATAAACCCACAGCAAACACTATCCTCAGTGGTGAAAAATTGAAAACATTTCCCCTAAAATCAGGAACAAGACAAGGATGCCCACTCTCACCACTACTATTCAACATAGTTTTGGAAATTTTAACCACAACAATCAGAGAAGAAAAAGAAATAAAAGGAATCCAGATTGGAAAAGAAGAAATAAAACTCTCACTGTTTGCAGATGACATGATCCTCTCCATAGAAAACCCTAAAGACTCCACCAGAAAATTACTAGAGCTAATCAATGAATATAGTAAAGTTGCAGGATATAAAATTAACACACAGAAGTCCCTTGCATTCCTATACACTAACAATGAGAAAACAGAAAGAGAAATTAAGAAAACAATTCCATTCACCATTGCAACAAAAATAATAAAATACTTAGGAATAAATCTACCTAAAGAAACAAAAGACCTATATGTAGGAAACTATAAAACATTGATGAAAGAAATCAAAGATGATACAAATAGATGGAGAGGTATACCATGTTCATGGATTGGAAGAATCAGTATAGTGAAAATGAGTATACTACCCAAAGCAATCTATAGATTCAATGCAATCCCTATCAAGCTACCAACGTTATTTTTCAGAGTACTAGAACAAATAATTTCACAATTTGTATGGAAACACAAAAACCTCGAATAGCCAAAGCATTCTTGAGAAAGAAGAATGGAACTGGAGGAATCAACCTACCTGACTTCAGGCTATACTACAAAGCAACAGTCATCAAGACAGCATGGTGCTGGCACAAAGACAGAAACAGATCAATGGAACAAAGTAGAAAGCCCAGAGATAAATCCATGCACCTATGCACACCTTATCTTTGACAAAGGAGGCAAGAATATACAATGGAGAAAAGACAATCTCTTTAACAATTGGTGCTGGGAAAACTGGTCAACCACTTGTAAAAGAATGAAACTAGAACACTTTCTAACACCATACACAAAAATAAACTCAAAATGGATTAAAGATCTAAATGTAAGACCAGAAACTATAAAACTCCTAGAGGAAAATATAGGCAAAACACTCTCTGACATAAATCATAGAAGGATCCTCTATGATCCACCTTCCAGAGTAATGGAAATAAAAGCAAAAATAAACAAATGGGACCTAATTAAACTTAAACAATTTTGCACAATGGAGGAAACTATAAGCAAAGTGAAAAGACAGCCTTCTAAATGGGAGAAAATAATAGCAAATGAAGCAACTGACAAATAATTAATCTCAGAAATATATAAGCAATTCCTGCAGCTCAATTCCAGAAAAATAAACTACCCAATCAAAAAATGGGCCAAAGAACTAAACAGACATTTCTCCAAAGAAGACAAACAAATCGCTAACAAACACACGAAAAGATGCTCAACATCACTCATGATCAGAGAAATGCAAATCAAAGCCACAATGAGGTACCATCTCACACTGGTCAGAATGACTGCTATTAAAAAATTTACAAGCAATAAATGCTGGAGAGAGTGCAGAGAAAAGGGAACCCTCTTACACTGTTGGTGGGAATGCAAACTAGTACAGCCACTGTGGAGAACAGTGTGGAGATTCCTTAAAAAACTGGAAATAGAATTGCCATTCAACCGAGCAATCTCACTGCTGGGCATACACACCAAAGAAACCAGAATTGAAAGAGACACATGTGTACCCCAGTGTTCATCACAGCACTGTTTACAATAGCTAGGACATGGAAGCAACCTAGATGTCCATTGGCAGATGAATGGATAAAAAAGCTGTGGTACCTATACACAATGGAGTATTATTCAGTCATTGAAAAGAATGCATTTGAATCAGTTCTAATGAGGTGGATGGAACTGGAACCTATTTTACAGAGTGAAGTAAGTCAGAAAGAAAAACACTGATGCAGTATACTAAGGCATATATATGGAATTTAGAAAGATGGTAACAATGACCCTGTATGCGAGAAAGCAAAAGAGACACAGATGTATAGAACAGTCTTTTGGATTCTGTGGGAGAAGGTGAGTGGGAAGATTTGAGAGTATAGTACTGAAACATGTATATTATCATATGTGAAACAGATTGCCCAACCAGGTTCGATGCTTGAGACAGGGTACTCGGGTGGTGCACTGGGATGACCCTGAGGGATAGGATGGGGAGTGAGGTGACAGGGAGTTTCAGAATGGGGAACACATGTACACCCATGGCTGATTCATGTCAATGTATGGCAAAAACCACTAGAATATTGTAAAGTAATGAGCCTCCAATTAAGATAATTAATCTTTTTAAAAAAGGACTTGCTTTAGAAAGTAATGAGAAAACATGGTGCATTTTGTAGAAAGCAGAGAAAAACTGTCAGATCAGCCAATGGTTATTTTCATATATCTTGGCTATTTGATTTTTCCACAACATGATATCCATCTTTCCTTTGAGCTTCAATTTTGCTTGCTCTATAGATTATGTCTGAAATGTGGACAGGAAATTTGAGCACACTAGCAGTGATTTCCCAAATTTAGAGATCTTTCCAAAAGTTCTTCTCTGGTATCCTGACTTACAGCATATACCTATATTGTGTTTACTCCTGAACATTCAGACATAATGGTTTCCCAGGTGGTACCAGTAGTAAAGAATCCAATTGCCAATACAAGAGATGCAAGAGATATGGGTTCTGTCCTTGGGTTGGGAAGATCCTCTGGAGGAGGAAATGGCAACTCACTCCAATATTCTTGCTTAGAAAGGCCAATGGACAGAAAGCATGGTGAGCTACCATCCACACATTTGCAAAGAGTCAGACATGACTGAGCACTCACATATACATGCATTCAGATATAACTGAGCAGTTCGGTGAATACAAATGGGACAAAACTGAAAAACATCTATTTGCATGGAGAATGAAAATCTTCCTAGGAAAGTGCTATTCTTAATGTATCAGGGATCCTAGGATGACAATTTCAGCCTAGTTATTAGACCTTTGTTATCAGAAAAGATTCTGCAGAATAGAGATTCTGAGTTTAGTCTGATTGCTCCTGTAAAAATCCAGTGCTGACATAGGCCCTTGCACACATATTCATGTGTTAGGAAGAGAAAATCCTAAAAGTGTACCGAAAGGCTAGATTTGCTGAACTCTGTCACACACTGGTGCCCAAGAAATACTCTTTGAAACTCACAAAAGGGAGAGAGCTTTTTCTATAATCTCCTTCATACTCCACACAGTTTGGGGATTCCATGGGACCCAGAACCACTAAAAAAAAATGTCTCTGCCCAGCAGAGTAACAAAAAAGCCATCACATTCTAAAGTGGAAAACAACTCATGCTGGTGCTTGCTACATCAAAAATATGGATAATGGCTGCTTTGCTGGCAAAAGGGAGGCAGCCATCAGAAAGGAGATTCTGGATCTGCGAGAACACAGCAATGAAGATGTCCAGTACACCCATAGAGAGGCAAGTACATTCTCTGTGACTGGTGGAATTGGAGTGGTCATTAGAGAATAAGCTGCTGTATCTAAAACAGGGGCAAGGAGAAGCAGCATAACATTCTAAATCTGAGGACCTCCAGTCTTGGGCAGTGGCCATGGCAGGAAAGAATGGGAGAAAAGTTTTTGTCATTTTTCTAGTTATTTCTCTACGTGTATGCTTATTTCACATTTGACAGATCCTTGGAGACTAACGCAGGCTTCCCTGGTGGCTCAGATAGTAAAGAATCTGTCTGAAGTGCAGGAGACTGGGGTTCAGTCCTTGGATTGGGAAGATCCCCTGGAGAAGGGAATGGTTACTGACTTCAGTATTCTTGCCTGAAGAATTCCATGGACATGGACAGAATTCCATGGTCTAGGGAGCTACAGTCCATGAAGTTGAAAAGAGTCGGACATGACTAAGCAACTAACACTTTCACTTTATGGAGATTAACATATATGAGTCCAGAGTCTTTCCAGGAAACTAAAGTACCTGCATTATTAGTAGATGAGGGTAATCATCTTTCTTATTAATTTAAACATGTGTAAGACCTCATGTATACTCATAAGCTGGTGAGCCTGAGAAAGTTCAAATTTCTTAGTGTCACTATTTCAAACATATAGGTAGTTTTGTATTAGATTATGCTTCATATTTGTCAATGGCAGTTCCAGGAGCAATTTGATTCTCCTATAAATTATTTGCAAAGTGTACCAGAGGATAGAAAATTTCCAGAAAGATGGCATTTTGAAAATTGATCCAAAACATGCTATGTAGATTATTCTTCTCAGCATAAGTTATAAGAAGCAATCCTTCTTTACCTAAATGTTTTGTGCTTTCCATGATCTATGTTTCAGTTATCTTTTGCCCTAATAGTTTATTTTCTGAAATGTTGACAATGCTTTGAAAATATAATTACTCTAATTTTCAGCAAAGAAAATGCCAGATCAATAGTAGTTCTTGAGCTTTCTTTCTTCTGTTTTCTATGTATGTCGGTGGGGGGAGGGGCGGTATGTGTGTGTGTATATGTGTGTGTGTGTGTGCGGGTGCAAGTATGTGTATGAGTTTGCTTGCATAAACACTTCTAGTAACATCTCTCAAAGAAAGCCACAATTGCAAGTAAGGGAGTGAAAAGGGAATTTCTGAATGCTCTGTGAAGAGCCTGAGATAAATTTGGCATCCCTGGTGGTGATTCCCTGGTGGCTCAGATGGTAAAGAATCCACCTGCAATGTGGGAGACCTGGGTTCAATCCCTGTGTTGGGAAGATCCCCTGAAGGAGGACATGGCAACCCAGTCAAGTATTCTTGCCTGGACAATCCCATGGACAGAGGAGCCTGGTGGGCTATGGTCCATGAGGTTATAAAGAGTTGGACAAGACTGAAACAACTTTGCATGCTTGCATAGTGTAAATTACATCCCAAGGGTTTGTACATGCTGGGAGTTCAATAAACATTTGCTGAGTTATGGAGTCACATTTTTATGAATTTAACTAGGGATTAAATAGAGAACTCAACTGATATTACCCAAGATAGTACAAAGCTTGCTTCTATAGTTACCCAACCTGGCAAATTCAGTCCCTAGAACCAAGAAAAAGCATGGGTCTTCCCATACCCTAAAGGTCTTGATCCCACTGCCTTTATCTGGAGAAATATTACCTATATTGAGTTGAAAATGTGCCTCTCTGAAACATCACCCATTCAGTTCAGTCGCTCAGTCGTGTCCGACTCTTTGCGACCCCATGAACCACAGCACACCAAGCCTTCCTGTCCATCACCAACTCCCGGAGTTAACTCAGACTCACGTCCATCGAGTCAGTGACGCCATCCAGCCATCTCATCCTCTGTCGTCCCCTTCTTCTCCTGCCCCCAATCCCTCCCAGCATCAGAGTCTTTTCCAATGAGTCAACTCTTCGCATGAGGTATCCAAAGTACTGGAGCTTCAGCTTCAGCATCTTTCCCTCCAAAGAAATCCCAGGGCTGATCTCCTTCAGAATGGACTGGTTGGATCTCCTTGCAGTCCAAGGGACTCTCAAGAGTCTTCTCCAACACCACAGTTCAAAAACATCAATTCTTCGGCGCTCAGCTTTCTTCACATTCCAACTCTCACATCCATACATGACCACTGGAAAAACCATAGCCTTGACTAGACGGACCTTTGTTGGCAAAATAACATCTCTGCTTTTCAATATGCTATCTAGGTTGGTATTGGAGAAGGAAATGGCAACCCACTCCAGTGTTCTTGCCTGGAGAATCCCAGGGACGGGGGAGCCTGGTGGGCTGCCATCTATGGGGTTGCACAGAGTTGGACATGATTGAAGTGACTCAGCAGCAGCAGCATCTAGGTTGCTCATAACTTCTTTTCTTCCAAGGAGTAAGCATCTTTTAATTTCATGGCTGCAGTCACCATCTGCAGTGATTTTGGAGCCCCCAAAAATAAAGTCTGACACTGTTTCCTCTGTTTCCTCATCTATTTCCCATGAAGTGATGGGACCAGATGCCATGATCTTCGTTTTCTGAATGTTGAGCTTTAAGTCAACTTTTTCACTCTCCTCTTTCACTTTCATCAAGAGGCTTTTTAGTTCCTCTTCACTTTCTGCCATAAGGGTGGCGTCATCTGCATATCTGAGGTTATTGATATTTCTCCTGGAAATCTTGATTCCAGCTTGTGCTTTTTCCAGCCCAGCGTTTCTCATAATGTACTCTGCATATAAGTTAATATAAGTTAAATAAGCAGGATGACAATATACATCACCCATTAGGCCTTGTGATTTTCTATGAAACATCACAGAGAAAAATCTACTACATAAACTAATAAGATAACTTCAAATATTTTGAAACAGCCATGATTCATTCTTTCAGGGACCTCTTTTCAGTTTAATATCTCCAATTTCAACCATTATTTTTATACCCTTTACCGCCTAGGCCATTCTATCCTCTGTTTCATCCAATGTGTCATAACCATGGTAATTTTTAATCCTTAGAATTAAATGCAAAGTTACTGATAAAAACTAATCAGTTCTTATCTGTTTCAATAGTTCTTATACTGTTTCAATAATTCTTATACTGTTTCAATAAATATTTAATAAGCACCTATTAAAAGCCAGGTATTGTCCTAAAGAGTGGGTTGCTATTTCCTCTCCAGGAGATCTTCCAAACCCAGGGATTGAATCCATGTCTCCTCTACTGCAGGCAGATTCTTCACCTCTTGAGCCACTGGGGAAGCCTTGTAGAAGGGACTAGTGGCTAAACAAGACAGGTAGCATTTACCAGTCTTAGGAGTCAGAAATGGTACTGGGATTGTGGTAGAGATAACCATTTTAATACAACTGTAGTAATTTTATAAGCAGAATCATGATGAAATGTCTTCCTCTGGACACTACAATTATATTACAAAAATCTAAAATTATGCTTGTGCTTTTAGTTTAGTTTTTTTTTTTTTTTTTTTGGCTGTGCCACAGGGCTTTGGGAGATCTTAGTTTTCCAACCAGGGATTAAACCCATGCCCCCTGGACCACCAGGGAATTTCAATGTTGGCGTCTTTAACATCTCCACCAAACTTGTAATACAAACAAAGCTAGTGGTCATTCATGTTTTCATATAATTTGCTAATAAGATCAGTCATAAAAATAGACACATCTGATGCTGAATCTCAGAGTGTGTGAAAGAAGCAAAACCAGAAAAGGAAGAGCCTAAGGGAAAACATGATAAAGCATCTCTAGATTTCCAATAAATTGTGACTTGTAAAAAGAAGGCATATGCTTAAACAGAAAACAAAAATAAAACCCCAGAAAACAAACACTTAAAAGCAAAGAATTAAGTTTTCCCTTGAGATAATGCTGCTTAGTGTACAAAGTACTCAGATTAGAAAACTGAATATTAATCTACATACTTTAAGCTAAAATCATTTACTCTTCTTCAGGCTTAATATCTTTGTCAGAAATATGGAATTTAAAATTTCCCTTCTTTCATGATTATCGTCAGGAGTGGTAATTCACTTGATAATGTTTTGAGCATAAAATGAGACAATGTATGAAAGTGCTTTAAAAATAATGAGCCACAGTGCAAAGGTGACTATTTGGTTTTACAGAGAAAAGGAAGAAATTGTGATTAAAACCAATACAAAGTATCAACTGTTGACTTGCTCTCTTACCATAAACAGCAATAAAATGGTGTTTTCATGAACAGATAGTACAGAGCTATGATCCTTAAAAAAAGGAACACATGCTCAGTGAACTTCATATTTATCTCAGCTTCCCATCTGGGGACACTTTCCAAACTGAGCAATTTAGAGAATTGGAGACAAAAACAGAGCAACAGTATCACTGAGCAGATAAACAGAGATAAGAAGGGTGTGGGGCTGTTGAGATAGCTGAAATTTATGAGACAGAATACTGAGGAGGAGAGATACAGAGAAGGAAATCCAGAAATCTACATGAGGTGTCTCTTGATTTTTTTTATGGAGTACTAAGTTACATTTGCACAGGGTATGACATCATGGGGTCTAAAAGAGGTATAAATGAAGCTCAATAAAAATTCTAGAAGATTCTCAGTTTTGAGAGTACTGGAGATATAACCAGTCAGAGTAGATAATCATTATTACAAAAACTGAGCTTCCCTTGTGGCTGAGCTGGTAAAGAATCTGCCTACAATGCTGGAGACCTGGGTTTGATCCCTGAGTTAGGAAGATGCCCTGGAGAAGGGAAAGGCTACCCACTCCATTATTCTGGCCTAGAGAATTCCATGGACTACAGTCCTTGGAATCACAAAGTCGGACACGTCTGAGCAACTTTCACTTTCACTACAAAAACCACTGACTTTCATTTCATATTTAAGAAAAGACCAAGTTCTAGGAGTAGGGCTATTCTATACATGCCCAACCCTTGACAGGATCAAGCTCAACTGTTAGTAAGTCAATCACTTCCCAGAACAAAACTTAATATTCTTCAAAAGAGACTACACAGTTTGGATTTAAGCAACAAAATATCCAGTGTCCAGTATAAAAACAAAAATACAAGACATGTTAATGAACAGAGAAAATATAGTCAGGAGACACAGACACATATATTACACATTAGTAGAATTATCAGACAAGACATTGATATAGCTATGATAAATGTTTTCAAGGATTTAAAGAACAAATGAATCTAATAAATAAACAGATGGTTGGTGCACTGGGATGACCCAGAGAGATTATATGAGGAGGGTGGTGGGAGGGGGGTTCAGGATTGGGAACACATGTACACCCGTGGCAGATTCATGTCAATATATGGCAAAACCAATACAGTATTGTAAAGTAAAAAAAATAATAATGATAATTAAAGATAAATAAAAAATAAACAGATGGAAAAAGTCTTAGTAGAGAAATGACAACTATAAAAAAATGTTTTAATTAGGTTCCATTTGTCTATTTTTAGTTCTCTTACTTTAGCAGATAGATCCAAAAAAAAAAAGGTATGATTCATGTCAAAGAGTGTTCTACCTAGGTTTCCCTCTAAGAATTTCATAGTATCTGGTCTTACATTTAGATCTTTTGTCCATCAACAAATGAATGGACAAAGACGATGTGGTATATTTATATAATGGAATACTACTCAATCATAAGAAAGAATGAAATTTTGTCGTTTGCAGCAACATGAATGGACTTGAAGGGCATTATGCCAAGTGAAATAAGTCAGAGAAAGACAAATAGTGTATGATATCATTTATATGTGGAATAAAAAAAAATACAACAAATTAATGAATACCAAAAAAAGGAAGCAGACTCACAGAACAAACCTAGGGGTTACCAGTAGGGAGAGGAAGGAGGGGATAGGAAATACAGAGGTAGGGAAATAAGAGGTACAAACTATTATGTATAAAATAAGCTATAAAGATATATTGTATAACACAGGGAATGTAGTCAATATTTTACAACTATAAATGGAATATAAACTTTAAAAATCGTGAACCACTATATTGTTCCAGGGTAAAAGAGGCCCACCAGAGTCCTAATGGATCTGTTTCCAGGAATTTTTTTAATTAACTGGATTCTGTGTCACAAAGGATGAAATATATGGGTGCAGTCCTGTGCAGCCCAACACCCCAGCCCTTTAAAACTGAAGGAATTATTCTCCTAGCTGATGGATGTGCTGTTGACAGTTCTCAGATGTGAACCATCTCTGCAAATTGCTCTCACCTAAAGAGAACCATCTCTAAGGCTGTACCTCCTCTTACTATGATCTAAAGCCAACAACTGATTGAAACAGGGTCATAAAAGCCCAATCATTTTGCTGTAGTTCAGAACTTTGCTGTAGTTCAGATTGTAGTATTCCTATCAAATCAGCTGAAGCCTTTGTTGTGACTTCATTTTAAGCCAATTTCTTCTAACTGCTTCCATTTTCATGTTTCACCCTAGGTTTATGCCAAGAGAAAAGAGCTGCAATAAACTTCCTGTAAGCTAATCAGTCTCAGAGTCTGACCTGTGATACCAAAATAAATACCTGTAAAAATTCTGCTGAAAATAAATTAAAGATTATTTTAAAATATGTAAAGATATATTAATAAGGTACAAGGCTTAATATTGTTAAGGTGTCAAATATCCCAAAATGTCCTTTGAATTCAATATAATTCCATTTAAAAATTTTGCCATTCTTTTGATAGAATTTCACAAGATGATTCTAAATTATGTATGTAAATAAACAGTATTTAGATGATCTAATACAATCTTTGCAAAAATAGATTTAGAGGATTTACATTTCCTGACTTCAAAACTTAGAATAAGGTATGACAAACAAAACAATTTAGATTGGTACAAGAATAAACACATAGATTTGATGAAACTAAAGAAAGAGTTGAGAAATAGACCAGTTTGCACACTCAATTTTCAACAAAAATACAAGGAGAATGAAAAATCCTCCTCCCAAATGATGCTAAAACATTTATATGGAAAAACATGAACATCACTACCTTTACTTCACACAAAATAATTAATTTGAGATGGATCATAGATTTCAAAGTGCACACCAAAATCATAAAGCTTATAGAACAAATGATTGAAGAATTTCCCCAAACACTTTGTTTCTTAGATAAAGCACACAATGCATCAACCACAAGAACAAAAAGATAAATTTGGTTCCATGAATGCTAAAACAGTTGCTCATACAAAACACCTGTTTCAAATGTGAAAAGGCCTGGAAGAAAATAACACTTGAATCTGGCAAAGGAATATGAAGTACATATCAAAACCTCTTGCAATAACAATAAAGAGACAACATTTTTACAATAGCATACCACTTGAATAATCATGTCACAGAGGAACCTAAGGAAAATACAGGAAAAGCAAAGAAGCATGTAAAAAAGTGCTCTGTATCCTTAGTCATTGAGAAAAGGCAAAGTCAAACTGCAATGAGATATCACTTCACACAAATTAGAAAGGTTATATTTAAAATATCTGACAGCCTAAAATATTGGCTTTTGGAGCAACCGAAATTTTCATACACTGCTGGTGGAAAACTATTTGGCTATTTCTTATAACATTAAACATACATTTATCCTTTCGTCTAGCAATTCCATTCCTTGGTATTTACCCGAGTAAATGAAAACATATGCCAAATAAAAGTTTCCTAGAAGAATGTTCATAGCAGTTTTATTCATAATAGCTCAAAGCTAGAAACAATGCAGATGTTCAACAGCAAAATGAATAAACATATAGTAGTGAATTCACAGGGGGTTTCCTTGG
Organism: Cephalophus harveyi; assembly: GCA_006410635.1. Taxonomy (NCBI): domain Eukaryota; kingdom Metazoa; phylum Chordata; class Mammalia; order Artiodactyla; family Bovidae; genus Cephalophus; species Cephalophus harveyi. Next base: position 309,539 of record SJYT01035011.1, on the reverse strand, counting down.
TGGCTCAGCGGTAAAAAAAACCCACCTGCCAATGAAGGAGACATGGGTTCCATCCCTGGGTTGGGAAGTTCCCCTGGAGAAGGAAATGGCAACTCATTCCAGCACTCTTGCCTGGGAAATCCCATAGACAGTAGAGCCTGGTGGGCTACAGTCCATGGAATCACTGAAGATTCAGACACAACTTACCCACTTAACAAAAACTAGAAGAGTATTCATTCACACAGTGGAATACTACTCAATAATAAAATCAGTGAACTACTGATATTCAAGAACTTGGATGATTTTGAAAAAATTCCACTTATAAGAATTTCTAGAAGAGACAATAGAAATCAGAAAATAATTAGCTCTGAGGAACTAATTGACTGAGAAGAAAAAGAAAAAATAATCCTGAGGTGTGAGAATCTCTATCTTGATAGAGGTGTGGGTCACACAGGTGAATTTTTCTTATACCCTACACTCAAGATTTGGAGAAGGAAATAGCACCCACTCCAGTATTCTTGCCTGGAGAATCCCATGGGCGGAGGAACCTGACTGGCTAGAGTCCATGGAGGTCACAAAAAGTCAGACACAACTAAAGCAACTGAGCACACTCAAAATTAGTGTATCCCAATGTGTAAAAATTATACTTCAAAAAATTTTTAAATAGGAAATAAAATTTATGTCAAGAAACTATTATAGAGCAACACATTGAAATGCTTCTGGGAAGGTCAGAACCAAATTATAAGTTGGTCATTTTTAGTGACCCCATAATTCCATTTTGTCTTCTCTTTATAAAATGTCCTTTTTGTTATCAGTCAGCAGGCAAATATTTGGTGAGCATGCCGTATAGATGAAGCACTGTAATCTCAGGTTTCCCATATGTGATATACAAAAGGAGATAGCTAATGAATTAAGTTACAAGAACATCACATGCATCCTCTTCTTTACCATTTGTAAGAAAATTGGAAAAATTAATATAGGAAAAAATTTATGGTTAGAAATTTTTCAGTTATAAAACAATTGGGGAAATGTTTTTTGGTTTGGGAAACTCCTAGTCCTCATGAAAGGTCTGAAGTCTTACCATCTTCACATTGAATCCTTTCCAACACTTAAAGAATTTGATAGAAATACAAAAACAAAACAGGATTCATTCACAGTAGTTGTACTTTACTGTGTCATGTAGAGCATGCATCTCAGCAGTTTAAGTATCATCAGAAAAGCTTGATAAATATGCAGATTTTTGAGACCTAATCTTGGAGATTCTATTTTAGCAAGACTCTGTAGCCAAGTTCTTAAAATAGCATTACAGAGAGATCGAATTTAGAAAGAAATATGCAAAAACTCTGTAAAAAAAGAGAAAGGTCTATACGAGAGATTGCTATAGCCTATTTATGTATCCACACACTTCACATATTGAATATTAACCCACAATGTGATGGTACTTATAGGCAGAGCCTTTGGGAGTAATTAGATCATGAGGATGGAGCCCTCATGAATAAGAATTGTACCCTTATAAAGGAGAGCCCAGAGAGATCCCTTGCCCCTTTCCACCATATGAAAACATACACAGTTACCTATAAACCAGGAAACAGGCTCTCAACAGAAAATGAACCTGCCACCTCCTTGGTCTTGGACTTTACAGCATCCAGAACTGTGCAAAGTAGATTTCTGTTGTTAGTAAGCCACCTAGCCTATTAAGGAGATCCAACCAGTCCATTCTGAAGGAGATCAGCCCCGGGATTTCTTTGGAAGGAATGATGCTAAAGCTGAAACTCCAGTACTTTGGCCACCTCATGCGAAGAGTTGATTCATTGGAAAAGACTCTGATGCTGGGAGGGATTGGGGACAGGAGGAGAAGGGGATGACAGAGGATGAGATGGCTGGATGGCATCATGGACTTGATGGACGTGAGTCTAGTGAACTCCGGGAGTTGGTGATGGACAGGGAGGCCTGGAGTGCTGCAATGCATGGGGTTGCAAAGAATCAGACACAACTGAGCAACTGAACTGAACTAAACTGAACTAGCCTATTTTTCTAGTATTTTCTTATAGAAACCCAGATAAACTAAGATGAAGATCATCATAGGCAAAAAAAGCATGGCTGTAGGAATGATTTCTCTCTTCCAGGAATTTAATTTCTCTCTTGGTTCTTTTGTCTTTACTTCAGCCTCATGGACACATGGTTGTCACTTTACCGCAAGACCTGTGTTCTCAGTCACTCAGTCGTGTCTAACTCTTTGCGACCCCTTGGACTGTAGCCTCCCAGCCTCCTCTGTACATGGAGTTTCCAGGCAAGAACAATGGAAGCTGGTTGCCATTTCCTCCTCTAGGGGATCTTCCTGACCCAGGGATCAAACCCATGTCTCTTGCATCTCCAGCATTGGCAGGTGGATTCTTTACTACTGTGCAACCTGAGAAGCCCACTGCAAAACCCAGAAGTGGACAAAAACTCCCTTCCCATCTTGCTCCTTCTTCAAAAAGAAAAGCTAAACTTTGAAAATAATGTTACTAGAAACTAAGGAGAAAATGAAGGAAATGCAAATTTAGAAAAGGCTTAGCTTAATAAGATACAGATTTCCAACCCAAACATGAATTGAAACCACAAGTTAACTGGTCCAGCTTACCAGCATTCAGGCCACAGTTTTACTCACTTCCTCCAACACATTCTACTGATTAGAGATTTGCTTATGTTTGAAAAAAAAAAAGAAAAAAAAAAAGCACACTCCTTTTAAACTTACAAATTACTCCTTAGGGAGGTTGAAACTATCATAAATTTTAATCAGATAATCTTGTGTTGTTTTGCTTTTTTTCCCTAATACAGAATTGAAATAATTGGAAAGGAGCAGAGTTAAATAGTCAATTTCAGAACAAGAAATGCAGTAGGATGACAAGTCAGAGCCTGAGCTTTTAACAACTCTTATGCCCATGCTGGGCTTCCCAGGTAGCTCAGATGGTAAAGAACCAGCCTGCAATGCAGGAGATGTGGGTTCAATCCCTAGGTTGGAAAGATCCCCTAGAGGAGGACATGGCAACCCACTCCAGAATTCTTGCCTGAAGAATTCCATGGACAGAGGAGTCTGGCGGGCTACAGTCCATGGGGTCACAAAGAGTCGGACATGAACGAGTGACTGAGCATACACACACACATGCCTGTGCTGGAGGCCCAGAGTGTTCTTTCCGAAGGAACTTATCCTTCTTATTTTCAGTCAATCTCCCTTTTAGTCTTCTGCCTTTAAGCACACTCCCTTTAGCCTCCTGGATTCTTTTTCTCTCCTGGATTTTTCATTCTCTTTGCATGGCCCTCTTCTGAACCAGTGACTCAGCTGGCCAGTCTGTAACTTGGCAATAAGTTACTCCCCTGGAAGATTCCTCTCTTTTGACTGGCTTTAATTTCTACATTCTGGCCTTTCCCCTGATCATGGCCTAGACTCTACAAACACTGCACTGCAGCTTAGTTTGTGCTCAAGGATCCTCCTTGTTTGATGCAGATGTGTGAGAACATAAACCATAGAACTCTGGACAAAGAAGAGCATGTGACTATGTGAGTAAGGGGCATGTGCGGCAATTCTAACTTGAAAAGGAACAAAGGAAGTGAAGAGGGAGAGTGATAGTATTTTGTCTGACCCTGGGAATTCTTGGTTTGACCAAAAAAGTCCATTTGGGTTTTTCCATTAAAAATCTGAATGAACATCTTGGCCAATCCAATACATCTGCTCACAACACCTATCAAATCATCTTGTTTCTCTAATAACGTGAATGAGAGGTGCTGGATGCAGGGATATTTAAAATAATACTTAAAGACACTTAAAAGATCCTCTTTGCTTTTCCTCTGTCATCTTGAACACACCTTCTTTTCCTCATTCTCAAGATATAACCCTTGGCTTTCTGCTCTATCTAAATCATTCTTCCGTTTACACATTTTCAAATTCTGTCTCTGTGGCTTTGATTTCTAACTCTGTAATGTACAATCAACTACTTCTTCTGCTCTCTCTCTTTTTTTTTTTTTTCCTTAAAAATAAATGTCACTTGAACTGTGGCTCCCAATAGCTACTTTCCTCCTGCTGATAGGATTATTTGCTGACAAATTTATTGGAAAGTCTAGAATTATTTGCTGACAAAATTATTTAAAAGACTTTGCATCCAAAGCACATGTTTTCTTTGCCCCGATTTCTTAACATACTACCATCTGGTTTCTGTTCCTGCTTTATTCGCCTCTCCAGTCTCTCTTCGGAGAAGGCAATGGCACCCCGACTCCAGTACTCTTGCCTGGAAAATCCCATGGATGGAGGAGCCTGGTAGGCTGCAGTCCATGGGGTCGCTAGGAGTCGGACACGACTGAGGGACTTCACTTTCACTTTTCACTTGCGTGCATTGGAGAAGGAAATGGCAACCCACTCCAGTGTTCTTGCCTGGAGAATCCCAGGGACAGGGGAGCCTGGTGGGCTGCCGCCTCTGGGGTTGCACAGAGTCGGACACGACTGAAGCGACTTAGCAGCAGCAGCAGCAGCAGCCAGTCTCTCTTAGACCTCTTTGTTACATTAAAAACTATGAAGGCTGCTTCATTAAAGACCATGGAAAACTTTTAGGAAATTTCCTTCCTTCCTGAGTTGCTAAGACCAAGTGGATCAGGGTATATAAAGAAGAAAAATAGCATTGCGTTGGCCAAAAAGTTCGTTCAGATGTGCCCATAAGCTGGCATGGAAAAGCTCAAACAAACTTTTTGGCCAACCCAATATTAGCAAGGCTGTGTATCAGCTGGAAAACTTCTCCCCACCCAATTAAAGTTAATACAACTTTATAGAGGTCCTACTATCTCCAAGATACTTTATTTAAATGCTAGAGAAATAAAGGAAGAAGAAAAATGATGAGTTGCCGTGTTCTTGAATGACTGTTGAAAAGAATTTAAAAAGTAATAATGTAAGATTTATCTAAGTGAACATGAGTTCTAAAACTCCATTTGCAAAGGCCTAATAGGTGCTTCATACACTAAAATGCATGCTGAAATGTGTATTGAGCAAGTTGGCTCATACATGGTATGCACCTGCTCTTTTCTATTAATGAAGAGAGATAATCTGTGCAACTTATGACAATAACAAACAAGGGATAAACATCCTAGGAGATACTTGATAGATTTCTGTTTGTTTTATAACAAAGTGCAGGCATTATCTTAGAGATTCAAATGGACACTTTCTGACATTTATAAACAGTCATTGAATTACATTATTGATTATAATATCAGTAATTATTGGCTTTTTAAAGAAAACATAAAGCTTCAGACAAATTAGCTTAAAACCATAAAGCTTCAACACTATTGTCACTGCGCCAGATCATCCTTTCCTGTGAGAGACTCCCAATATTACAGGATCTTTAGCAGCACATCTGCCATCTACCTACTAAATGCTGGTAGCACCCTCGTCTTTCTAGAATGATAATCAGAACTGTCTCTAGACATTGTCAGATGTCCCCTGGAGGAAGCACAAACTTGTCCCCAGCTTTGCACCTCTGGTGTGGATGGGATCACATGATAGGGATAAGTCCAAATCCTGCTTTTAAAATACAGAAACAAAAAACAAAAAATCTAGACTACATAATTTTATTTTATGATAATTTTCTATTTTTAAATTTCAGAAATACATTTTCCAATTTTAGGTTTTTTAGAAAATGTGTATAATGAGGACAAATCACATTAAGCAAACTAATTCAACAGCTTTATCACCTCTTTGTACATTTCTTACTTTAAACAACATAGATTTTCCACATTATGAGATCCTTCAACATAATGTGTGTGTGCTAAGTCAGTTCAGTGGTGTCCAACTCTGTGAACCTATGGACTATAGCCCACCAGTTTCCTCTGTCCTTAGGATTCTCCAGGCAAGAATGCTGGAGTGGGTTGCCATGCTCTTCTCCAGGGGACTTTCCTGATCCAAGGATCAAACCTGTGCCTCTTACATCTCCTGCACTGGCAAGCAGGTTCTTTACCACTACTGCCACCTGGGAAGCTCCTTCAACATAATATAAAGAGGTAAATTTAGAATAATCTTAATCATATAGGACTTTATATAGCTCTAAACTGTGGAATGTCCCATTATCTATATATTTTAAAATAGCATAGTTTCTGCTCATCAATGCTTTCAATTCATTATAATTTTTTTTCACTTATACCAGTTAATTTCAATAGTGATGTTCTGATAACCTCAAAAAACTGAGGCAAATTTTTAGTTACTTGTAAAGATACTACTGTCTCATGAAATATAAATCTGGCTATAAAAATAAACTAGTGAAATAATTATCCTACTTTTGACAAATGGAAGAGAAGTAATTATTCATTAATATTACTTTTGAGATAACAGTGATAATGATGTAAATTACATTTTAAATTTCATGTCCTGGTGATCACCACACTAGCTCTAAATCAGACTTTTATCCCATCTTTAAATAAACAGTAGGGGTTATGTTTCTCAGATTTTGCTGCCTCAACTTTTTTCAACTACTACTACTACTACTATTACTAAGTTGCTTCAGTCATGTCTGATTCCGTTAGACCCCAGAGACGGCAGCCCACCAGGCTCCCCGATCCCTGGGATTCCCCAGGCAAGAACACTGGAGTAGGTTGCCATTTCCTTCTCCTTTCAACTAGTAATGATAATTCAAAATGGCTAGGATTTTCAGTGGGGTGGGGGGAATTAAACACATGTACTTCCAGGAAGGAGTTCACAAATTCTCAACTGTGGTTGCACATGAGTCTCTCTTTGATGCTCAATACTGATAGCTAGATCTCATCCCTGGGGAATTTAATTTGTCTGGGGAGGGCCCTGGCCATAGTGTTATTTAGAACTCTCTAAGTCTAATACATAGTCAGGACTGAGACATATTGCTGGATGAGAATATAGCTCAACTATAAACAAACTATGTGTAGTTTTAAAAGATCCTTTGCTTACTTTTCATGGACTCTCTTTAAACTTATAGCTCTTTGAAAGTGAAAGTGAAAGTCACTCATTCGTGTCCGACTCTTTGCGACCCTATGGGTATAGTCCATGGAATTGTCTATGCCAGAATACTGCAGTGGGTAGCCTTTCCCTTCTCCAGGGGATCTTCCCAAACCAGGGATCAAACTCAGGTCTCCTACATTGCAGGTGGATTTTTTTTACCAGCTGAGCCATAAGGAAAGTCCAAGAACACTGGAGTGGGTAGCCTATCCCTTCTCCAGAGGATCTTCCCAACCTAGGAATTGAACCAGGGTCTCCTACACTGCAGGCAGATTCTTTACCAACTGAGCTATCAAGGAGGCCCAATAACTCTTTATTAAACTATATTTATAACATTCCATTTAGAAACTAACACAATGCAAGAGCAGGTTCAGCCATTTCTATAAGGTGTATTATTAGTGGGGAGTGATCTCATATTATGTTCTCGCAAAGTTCATGGTGGAAGGATAAGCTGGACTATAGGATATGACTGCCATAGTGCCATTTCTTTCACTTTTAAAATTAATTTTATTGGATTAAAGTTATCTTACAATGTTGTGTTAGTTTCTACTGTAAGGCAAAGTGGATCAGCTACACATACACATTTATCCCCTCTTTTTTGGATTTCCTTCCCATTTATGTTACCAGCATTTCATAAACTTTCTTTGAGAGAACACCTCAAGAAAGAATTGTCCACAAAGCAAAGATCTCTACTCTCCTATTCTTGCCTCTCCTACCTCTCATTCTCTCTCTTTCTCCCATTCCCACCCCAAAGATGGAACCCCAATAAAAAAAGTTTCTTTCCAATGCAGCATTGGAAAGATTCGTGTGGGACAGGATGCTTTCTTTAACATTACCCTTTAATCTGGGAAGATGAAGCCCAGTGTCATTATTAAAGAAATTTCTCAGAAGGGTGTGGACAAACACAAAAGTCTGTGTCTCTGAGAATGGATTTGGGGGATTTCTCTAGCCCACAGATCCATCTAAGACACTGAACAGTTCTGCCTTGGTGGGCTATGTATTTCAGACCCCAAAGGTCACTCTGAGAACCTAACTCTACTAGCTGCTATGTCAGCTCCAAATCCTATTTTATACATGCTCCAGACTGCACATGCTCCCAATCTTATTTTATACATGTGCCAGACACGGAAGCCTGGCGTGCTGTAGTCCATGGGGTCACAAAGAATTGGACATGACTAAGTGACTGAACAACATCAAACAGACTACAAAACCCCTTCCTTGTAGGATTGTAGGGCTGCACTAAATTTGGTTGATATTTCTACCTTTCTTTTCTCATCTGTAAAATGAAATTGACTAGAGAATTATCAAAATTGATTTCTGCTACAATAATTTACATTCTTTCTTTGCAAGATTTTTTACAAAGTGGTTAATTACTATTATTAGCTTTGAAATCTCAATGACATAAACGGTCTTGGATGTTCCTCTATCTTCCAAGTTAACCATGGAGCCTCATATTCTCCTTCTCCTCTTCTACCAGTTGCATTTTGCTTCAGCATTTCCTTCTCTGAGATAGAGCAATAGATTACTACCTTTCCATGGAAGGAAATTAATGGGCTTAGTGCAAAGCACAGAAGATGAGGAGTAACAATTTAGGTAACAAAAAAGAAAGAGGAAGAAGTGAGATCATAGACACCGAATGCACATAATTCTTAAAGATGGGAACTTGCACTAATGAGGTGTCAGCAAGGTCAAGTAGATAAGTACTAAACTTGGAGGTTTCTGATTACATGGGCATTTGACTTTGTAAATGGATTGCAGCTCTCCTCCAGCCCTCAACCTCAGAAAGCTGCCACACGCTCTCTTGGTGCTTGACAGCTCCCCTTAGCCCTTCTCCTTCTGCAGAGAGTCATGAATAATAATGCCCCAGGGCCCCTGCAAAGAAGCCCCTCTCCCTCACTTAAATAGACCCAAAGTCCATGGAGAAGAAGACATTATGATCATTATGATGGCGTTGCAATCAATCCCCTCACTGCTGAAGAAGTTAAATCCACATGACCTATATTCATGTACAGCTTAGCTCAAGTGGAAAGATGAAGACTAGTGAATCATGCTGTAAATACATGAGTTCATAAATAAATAAAATCCCTGCAGGTGGAAAACTCAGTGTTGAAATAAAAGTGTCTGATAAAATGAAAAAAAAAAAAAGAATCAAAATATAAAAGTCTGGGGGAACTGGAATAACAATTTTTTTTCCAACATCTGAAATATATTTTTGCTCTGGACGGACCACATAAAGGAGGATGCACCAGAGGATGAGTGATAGATGCAACCTGAATTGAGGAACTTAAATAATAATTCTGCTTTAGTTGACTCCTTGAAAAAATAAGATATTCTAATTGTAAAAGAAGTTCAAAAATTAATGACTAAAAATCCTTATTTTAGCCCCCCAATCCTGGTCTCTAACAGTTTACAAACTGTGAAACTGTGTGCAACAAATTCACACACACTCACACACACACAGTTGTTCCTTGAACAACATAGATTTAAACAGTTTGGGTCCAGTTACACACAGATTTTTTTTTTTTTTTCCAGTGGTAAATACTATAGTCAACTCCGAGAGATGGTGATGGACAGGGAGGCCTGGCGTGCTGCCATTCATGGGGTCACAAAGAGTCGGACACAACTGAGCAACTGAACTGAACTGAACACAATTATTGTGCAGAATGTCACTGCCTCTAAGCCTCCCATTGTTCAATACTCATTGTATACACATATATGTATATAAACACATATATATTTCAAATAAAATGTTTATGAAACATTTATTGAAATGTTTATATTTCATGTGCAGCTACTAATATAAATGTGCATTTACATCCCTACATTCACATAGGCTTTTGATGGAAATGCATTTGTATTTTCTATTTTAATTTCTTCTTTTTTAAATTCAATATAATCTGACTTCCTTGGGTTAAATCCTGACTCCATCGCTTAATACTGATGTAACTTTAAGATATGCTCGAATTCTTCATGTCTCAACTTTTGCATCAGGAAACAGAGATAATAATGGAACCTATTTCTTAAAGTTGTTATGAGGAGTAAATGAAGAACCATACACAAGATCTTAGGATAGTGTTGACACATCAAAGTGCTCTGAAAGCGTTAGCTATTATTTTGATAATCATCACCAACATCATCATAATCATCTTCATTGTTACTCATAGTGGATGGTGTGGTACTCTGCCCAAATCCCCTCTTCAGAACACTTCTGATTACTCATGACTATGCCCCTTACTGGTAGTTACCCTTGGCCACATTGAACTGCTATGAAAGTTATGCTCACATTCCAGGGTGTAATCAACAGTTAATGACTCACTAATATGAGGACACAAATGCTCAGGCTTGTTAGCCTTAATTTGGACAATTCTGAAGGATCATCCAAGATCCAGAATTCTCTGTGATCTTATAAACCAGCTTCTCCCTTTGCTCAATCTTGTTTTTTCTCACTTTATGATTATAGATGTAAACCCTGAGATCACTCACAGATAAAGTGCTGCATACAGTTTCCTATATCAGAATTTGAACTATACACCAACTGCTTCTTTGAGGACTGTAATTCATCCTGCTACCTCTTTTTTGTAAGTTTTTCTAGGACATTTGATGAGTCATAATCTTGAAGATGTGAATGAAGTGAAATTAGCATCAAATATAAGATCTGACATGCCTCTTGAGAAACCTATATTCAGGTCAGGAAGCAACAGTTAGAACTGGACATGGAACAACAGACTGGTTCCAAATAGGAAAAGGAGTACGTCAAGGCTGTACACTGTCACCCTGCTTATTTAACTTATATGCAGAGTACATCATGAGAAATGCTGGGCTGGAAGAAGCACAAGCTGGAATCAAGATTGCCAGGAAAAATATCAATAACCTCAGATATGCAGATGACACCACATTTATGGCAGAAAGTGAAGAGGAACTAAAGAGCCTCTTGATGAAAGTGAAAGAGGAGAGTGAAAAAGTTGACTTAAAGCTCAACATTCAGAAAACGAAGATCATAGCATCTGGTCCCATCACTTCATGAGAAATAGATGGGGAAACAGTGGAAACAGTGTCAGACTTTATTTTGGGGGGCTCCAAAATCACTGCAGATGGTGACTGCAGCCATGAAATTAAAAGACGCTTCCTCCTTGGAAAGAAAGTTATGACCAACCTAGATAGCATATTGAAAAGCAGATACGTTACTTTGCCAACAAAGGTCCGTCTAGTCAAGACTATGGTTTTTCCAGTGGTCATGTATGGATGTAAGAGTCGGACTGTGAAGAAAGCTGAGCACTGAAGAATTGATGTTTTTGAACTGTGGTGTTGGAGAAGACTTGAGAGTCCTTTGGACTGCAAGAAGATCCAACCAGTCCGTTCTAAAGGAGATCAGCCCTGGAATTTCTTTGGAAGGAATGATGCTAAAGCTGAAACTCCAGTACTTTGGCCACCTCATGCGAAGAGTTGACTCATTGGAAAAAACTCTGACGCTGGGAGGGATTAGGGGCAGGAGGAGAAGGGGATGACAGAGGATGAGATGGCTAGATGGCGTCACCGACTCAATGGACATAAGTTTGAGTGAACTCTGGGAGTTGGTGATGGACAGGGAGGCCTGGCGTGCTGGGATTCATGGGGTCACAAAGAGTCAGACATGACTGAACGACTGGACTGAACTGAACTGAATAAGACCTGAGCATTGCAAAGAGAGAACTGTAGTGAATAGTATGGAGCCCAGACCAGATCCTTCATCAGGGCCAAAGTACTTATTCATAGAGGCTCAGAATATCAGCTGTTGACAGTTTTAACTCTACACTAAATTAAGAATCATCCTCAGTCACAAAGAATCTCCTTGCCCAATGTTCCCTCCCAAGGAAGACCGTGGCCAATGACCACATGGTACAGGAATATGCTTCTCCACTTTACCACATTCTGCAGAACTCAGAAGGATCACCCTAGTAAAAGTTTTCAGTAATATCAATTACAGTCTTAGCTATAATTACATTTTAGGTCAAATTCTCCCTGTACCTAATCCTACTTTCTTAGCCCTTCAGTTCAGTTCAGTTCAGTCGCTCAGTCGTGTCCGACTCTTTGCAACCCCATGAATCGCAGCACGCCAGGCCTCCCTGTTCATCACCATCTCCCGGAGTTCACTCAGACTCACGTCCATTGAGTTTGTGATGCCATCCAGCCATCTCATCCTTGGTCGTCCCCTTGTCCTCCTGCCCCCAATCCCTCCCAGCATCAGAGTCCTTTCCAATGAGTCAACTCTTTGCATGAGGTGGCCAAAGTACTGGAGTTTCAGCTTTAGCATCATTCCTTCCAAAGAAATCCCAGGGCTGATCTCTTTCAGAATGGACTGGCTGGATCTCCTTGCAGTCCAAGGGACTCTCAAGAGTCTTCTCCAACACCACAGTTCAAAAGCATCAATTCTTCGGCGATCAGCCTTCTTCACAGTCCAACTCTCACATCCATACATGACCACAGGAAAAACCATAGCCTTGACTAGACGGACCTTAGTCGGCAAAGTAATGTCTCTGCTTTTGAAAATGCTATCTAGGTTGGACATAACTTTTCTTCCAAGGAGTAAGCGTCTTTTAATTTCATGGCTGCAGTCACCATCTGCAGTGATTTTGGAGCCCCCAAAAAATAAAGTCTGGCACTGTTTCCACTGTTTCCCCATCTATTTCCCATGAAGTGATGGGACTGGATGCCATGATCTTCGTTTTCTGAATGTTGAGTTTTAAACCAACTTTTTCACTCTCCTCTTTTCACTTTCATCAAGAGGCTTTTTAGCTCCTCTTCACTTTCTGCCATAAGGGTGGTGTCATCTGCATATCTGAGGTTATTGATATTTCTCCCGGCAATCTTGATTCCAGCTTGTGTTTCTTCCAGCCCAGCGTTTCTCATGATGTACTCTGCATAGAAGTTAAATAAGCAGGGTCCTCAGTAAACATTCTGGTCATGTCTCTCCTTCTCAGAAGATGTTTCCTGGGAACCTAACCTAAGACATCCTATCATGAATACCTTTCTATGTCAGTAGATATGTATCTGTCTCATTAAAATGCCTACATGATATTCCATTGTATTTATAATTTATAATGGCATAATTTACTTAACCAGTGAGTTAGGTCATTTTTAAGGCAACTTAGAGTAGACCTCATGATGATAGCAAGCATAGATTAAAACAACAACCAGTGAGCCAAAAATTTCACTTCTTTGTTAATCATTTAAGAGAATTTACTGTTATTCACAATGCTTATGGTTTATTTAGCATTACAGATTTTAATAGGAAACTGGCTTTATTGTTTGCTGACAGGCTTACATGGGAAAATCACTGATCCCATGGGGTGTTGTATTTGTTTGATGCTACTTTATTACATTGATTGACAACTGATGGTAAGTGTATGTGAGTGCATGAGTATGGACACAGCAGAACTTCTGATCTGAAGAAAATGCAAAGCTATTTGAAGGAACTGACTTAGGGCAGCAAAAAGAAATGCAGGTTGTTACACACCAAGGATTTTATTTGTAGCTTTTATGTAAAATATGTGACCTTCCACCACTGACTCGTGGAAGGTCAGTGATGCCTATGTTTTAATTGAAAGCATTAGGGAGGCAGGATCTATTTTGGACGTCTTTGTCGCTGCTCAAAACTTTCTTTAGCCACAGACAAAGTTGTTCTTGTTCCCTTTCCTTCCACAGCCAATGCTGAAGTGCATTTTTAAAGAAGAGCAAGATGGACTAGAGAAAATGCTTGCAGTTTCTGCAAACTGTATTTTCCATTCAGTCACAAGCAAGTGCTGTGTTACTACTGTCCCACATGAAGTATTTCTGTCTTTAGTAGACCACACTAATGTGGAATTTTCAGGCCTAATTCATGAAAGTTGGTAGGTATTAAACAAAATATAAAATGAAGGACATTATGCCACTATCAGAAGTTATGACCATGAAGGTCATTCATTCCTAGCAAAGAAATCAGGTAAAACATGTCAGTTCAGTTCAGTTCAGTCACTCAGTCATGTCCGACTCTTTGCGATCCCATGAACCACAGCACGCCAGGCCTCCCTGTCCATCACCAACTCCCAGAGTCCACTCAAACCCATGTCCATTGAGTTGGTGATGCCATCTAGCCATCTCATCCTCTGTCGTCCCCTTTTCTTCCTGCCCTCAATCTTTCCTAGCATCAGGGTCCTTTCAAATGAGTCAGCTTTTCACATGAGGTGGCCAAAGTATTGGAGTTTCAGCTTCAACATCAGTCCTTCCAATGAACACCCAGGACTGATCTCCTTTAGGCTGGACTGGTTGGATCTCCCTGCAGGCCAAGGGACTCTCTAGAGTCTTCTCCAAAAGCACAGTTCAAAAACATCAATTCTTCGGTGCTCAGCTTACTTTATAGTCCAACTCTCACTTCCATACATGACCACTGGATAAACCATAGCCTTGACTAGATGGACCTTTGTTGACAAAGTGATGTCTCTGCCTTTTAATATGCTGTCTAGATTGGTCATAACTTGCCTTCCAAGGAGTAAGCGTCTTTTAATTTTATGGCTGCAATCACCATCTGCAGTGATTTTGGAGCCCTAAAAAATAAAGTTAGCCACTGTTTCCACTGTTGCCCCATCTGTTTGCCATGAAGTGATGGGACCAGATGCCATGATCTTAGTTTTCTGAATGTTGAGGTTTCAGTCATGTCAGTGATTCCGTTTTGCTCTGCTTCTCATTCCTGATGGCCCACCTTTACACTCTTTACACTTTACACTTTACACTATGCCTTGATTTTGAGAGAATTAAAGCTTAGGGCCCTTTAAGGAAGCAGTGAACATTTTTGCTCCCTTTCTTTAAGCCTTGTGCAACAATGTATCTTGCCCAAGAACTGGCCTTTCTTGGGTCTGGAACTAATGACTACATAACATGGAAATACTTTTCTTACACTCTTTGCTAATAATTATAATTGTCACAAATCTTGCCTGGGAACCTGTTTCTCAGCAACAGTATATCTGGCTCAGAAATACTTTGCCTGGAACTCATTTCTTCTGGCTAATCTTGTTCTGAAGTTATCTCAGGACATATGACATGGGAAAGGGCCTAATGGAACTCTCACAACCTTGAAGTGTTCCTTTTTTCTGTACTCAGCATTTGCAAAGTATATAATGCCCCGCTTGAACCAGTAAGGTGGGTACTCTGCTACTCCCTTCCAGTGTCTTTTGCTTGAGGCTTTCTCTATCCTTTTCATTCTAATAAAACTTTTCTTACAAAAAGCTCTGAGTAACTGAGACTGTCTTTTGTCCCAGAGTTAAATATTCTCCTTCGGAGACCATGAATCCGGTGGCATCATTCACCGAGCACCATAAGCTGTCAGTTTCCTGCCCTCTGCATTCAGATACTCTCCCTGCATTCCTCTCTAGTTCAGAAACCACATATAAGATTGTCTCTTCAACATCTCCATTTAGCTAGCCAATTATGAAAAGTGTTTTTACAAACTATATCTCTGATTAAGGATTAATATACAGAACATAGGTAGAACTTTTAAAACTCAACAGCAAAAAAATCAAATGACCCAATTCAATATGGGCAAAAGACTTGAATAGACATCTCTTCAAATAAGACATGCAAATGGCCACTAAACACATATAAGGATGTTCTATATCACTAATCATTATGGAAATGCAAGTCAAAACTACAGTGAAATATCACATCATACCCATTTGAATGGTTACTATCAACAAAACAGAAAGTAAAAAGTGTTGATGACCACGTGGAAAAACTATAATGCTTGTGCGCAATTCATAGGAATGTAAAGTGGTGCAGTCACTGTGGAAAAGTATATGGTGATTACATGAAAAATTAAAAATAAAATTGCCATATGATCCAGCAATTCCACCTATGCAATCAAAAGAATTAAAAGCAGAGCCCCAAAGAGATATTTGCATACCCCAGTTCACAGCAGCATTATTTATAACAGTTAAAATGTGGAAGCAACTCAAAATATTCATTCACCATTACTGGGTGAATGAATAAGGAAAATGTGGTACATACATACAATGGAATTGAGCCTTAAGAAGAAATGAAATTCTGGCACATGCTGCAACTTGGGTGAATCTGGAAGACATTATGCTAAGTGAAATGAGCCAGTCGCAAAAAGACAAACAGTATGTGATTTTACCTACATGAGGTCCTTAGATTGGTCAAACTCTTAAAAACAGGAAGTAGAATGGCAGTTGCCTGGACTGTGTGGAGGGAGAAATGGGGAGTTATTTTTTAATAAGTACACTTCTTAAAGGCTTTCCATTTTCATGCTTTAAATTTTGGATGACTGACTCCTTTACATTTTTTAATCCATGTGATGCTTTTATAAAGATCCATTTATTCTATGGACTTCTAGCTGCCCATGTGACACACATGTTTTTAGATTTAGGATGTCACCTTATATTCTTTTTTCTTTTTTAATTCGAGAAAAGAAAAAACAAGTGTTAGATTTAATCACTGCTTAACATTTTTTGAATGTAGCCTATAGCTAATGATCGTCCTTCTCTAAGCCTTGGTTTCCAACAACATAGCTAGAGCAATAGGACAACAAAAACCTACCTCAAACCAGCTATTGGGAGGGTAAAAATACGAAAGTCACTTCATATTCCTTATCACATAGGCAATCAATAAATAGTAGCTCTTAATAGCACTAATATTGAGCTCTCATTTTTGAGTTTCTACTTTAAATCACAGGTATAATTACCCCATTTAATTTTGCAAAGACAACCAAGTATAATTTATAGAAACAAAATGAAATACAGATTGAGGTAACTATGATTGCTGTTATTGTTATCATTATTATCTATCAGAGCCAGTGGTTTCTAAGGTCATGATAAAGTAAAGTTGTCAGAGAGGTAATTGAGACATAGATTATCTATTGTGATGGAGTGGTAAGAATTCAGATGCAACAGTTTATGGACAATAACTAAGAAATTAAATTTGAGTCTGAGATGGTGAAATTGAACAGGACCATAGAGACGATTTCAACCACCCATCCCCCTTTCCAGTCTTTAAGGGCTAAACCGACAGAAACTTGCTGATTTCCTACAACTGAATAACAGTTCACAAAAGGGAAAGTAGAAACTACATGTTCTTAAAACTCCAGCCCAATACTTTTTCTGATAGTGTCATGAAAATGAGGAGAAAATTAAATCCCAAGTTGTTTTCTTATCTTGCTGCTGCTGCCGCAGCGCAACACCAGTAAAACAAAGGTGTGTGGGTGCGTGCAGTGTTGCTACATCTTGCCCAACTCTTTGTGACCCTATGGACTGTAGCCTGCCCTGCTTCTCTGCCCATAAGATTTTCCAGGCAAGAATACTGGGGTGGGTTGGCATTTTCTCCTCCAGAGGATCTTCTCGACCCAGGGATTGAATCTTCATCTCCTGGGTCTCCTGCATTGGCAGGCAGATTCTTTACCATTGAGCCATCTAGGAAGCACCTTGCTTATCCTACATACAGGTATAGTGGATAGGATATGTCTAGGTTATTTTAGAAACATCATCACTGATACATAAACAGTTGGTTATGCTTACAGCTATCTTGCAGAAACTTAAGAAGTTAAAAGTCTAGGATAAAAATTATCATTTAATTGCATATTCTTACTTAGGTATCTGGAAGGAAACCTAACCCTGCTCTCTAAAAGCATGTGGTCTAATGAGGAGGAAACCCATAAACAAATCAATGCAATTCAATAAGGAAGATGCTGAGATCTGGATATACATAAGGTGTCATGAAAATACACAGCAACAATATTTATCCATGGTCAAATGGTCACTTATCACATAGATTTTTAGGTCAAGAAATTAATTTTTTAAAATAGCCAGGTATTATTCAGATAATAATACTAACTACCATCATTTTGCTTCTGTCTGCAAAAAGAAAAAAAAAAACTTGCTGTTTGGAAGTAGTACTCTCTTCTTAGAAAAACAAAACTGTGTTGATATCATTACTATAACCTTTCATCCTTCT
Organism: Cephalophus harveyi; assembly: GCA_006410635.1. Classification (NCBI taxonomy): domain Eukaryota; kingdom Metazoa; phylum Chordata; class Mammalia; order Artiodactyla; family Bovidae; genus Cephalophus; species Cephalophus harveyi. The sequence goes on along the minus strand of SJYT01035011.1, from coordinate 291,601 downwards.
TTTGTACTCCTTAGAGAAAACAGAGATAATCTCTTTTCTAAACCTCTAGGTAATATGATTCATATTCCTAACTTCAGAAAACACACAACTTCAATCAAGAAGGTTATTTTCCACACTTTCCTTCTTTGAAAATATGAAAGAAAATTCCAAACAAGTACAAAAAAGAGAATCAGGAAGCTGTTTGGGCTATTACTGAATATTTATGATGCTCATCAGAATCATTTCCCTTTACCGTTAATTAACTGGAATGGGATGGATATTCTCGAGCCATACTGAATCAGTGATTGATACATCTCATAAAATCACTGCAGAGACAATCTTATTTGTTCCCAAAGCCAACATTCTAGCCTTCTTGTAGGTTTCATGTTCTTAACAGTCTCTACTTTCCTTATGAAAAAATAAGCCTTAATGACACAATATAATAGTTAATTATATTGCTAAATCCCCTTGTTATCTTTCAGGTCAGTGAAATGTAACAAAATATTATCATTAATTCATATCAAAAGAGATTTTTATACGAGCATTTTTCAGACTTTTTGTGTTTTTATACTTTCTCTTAATTGAAGCTTCTCAGAATTCATCAAAATATTAGATAACCTACAGCAAAACCAGCATGAAATTATCCAAGCTGTTGACTCTAAACATTTGTGCAAGGAAATTCATTTTATTTACCTATACTCTCAACATTCACCATGTACATTTTTATAAAAAGTCTTGGTGATGGAATTGAGTATAAAAGGAAAAAAAAAAAACTGATTAAGGCTTATTTCCACCGGAAAAAAAAACCCAGGAGATGTTTGCATACATATAAACAATGCTCGCCCTGTATAATCAGGATGGAGGGAAGATTGGACAAAAAGGAACACAGCTTAAATTCAAAAGGAAGAGGGAAAAATGAGATGGCTGTGTTTCACTGGTGGCTCAGTCTGTAAAGAATCTGCCTGCAATGCAGGAGACCTGGGTTCAACCCCTGGCTTGGGAAGATCCCCTGGAGTAGGAAACTGCAACACATTCCAGTACTCTTGGGCCTGGAGAATCCCCATGGATAGATGAGGCTGGTGGGCTAGAGTGCATGAGGTCTCAAATAGTCTGACACAACTAAGCAGCTTAGCCCAGCACAGAAGACAGCACAGAGCCCAATTTGCAAACTGAGTTCTCGTTTGAAATTAAGATTTGAATAAAGAGGAAACCAATAGTTTTTCTTGGAGAATTCATTCATTAATTCAACAATTTTTGTGATGTACCAACAGGTGCCACACATATTCTAATTTAAATAAGTACAAAAAAGAATAAAAATAAAGTCCCGGTTTTATGGACTTTATATTACAGTGGGTAGAAAGAAACAATAAACAAAACAATCCAATATCTCAGAGAAGAGAAATAAAGTCTAAGAAATGACAGTGTGGCCAAGAGTTATGTAAATATTATTTTTCATAGTATGATCTGAGGAGGCCTCTTGAAGCAGATCCTTAAATGAAACGAAGGATTGGAGCTTGTTGATTTATGGGGCAAATGGAGATTAAGAACTTCCTTTATGGGAACCAAAATAGTATAAAAGTATGTATGCAATAATTTTCAAATTAGGAATAAAATATAAAAAAGGAACAAGTAAGAGGAAATTTTCTTATTTGTTAAGAAATGGAAAGACCAATATATATATTTATATATGGGGAATGCCCATGCATCTCTATTTATACATGGGTATTTTTTAAAAAAGTAGGTCATGGACAAAAATTAGATTGTTGCTAAAGCAGCATTTTATCGAAGTAGTAGTAGTATTAATAATATGCATATAGATATATAAAAGTAATATAAAATTATATTTCCAGATATATATGGATATATGTATGTAAGTTTATATACATAAATAAAAATAATAGGAATATATAATAGATATAAGAGGACCAGTTTTGTGCTTTTAGAACCAATAGTTATCACCCTAATAGTGGTATGAAGATTAATTCTTGAAGGGTGTGTGTGCTGCTCTGTTTTTATACCAATTTTATTGTATCCTCTCAACAAAATTTAAGATATATGTTATGTTTTCATTTTGAGAAAAAAAAAAAACATGCAGCGTGAGGCTGAGAGACAGGGAAGCATGTTCTCAGCAGCTGTGCAGTGCTAGCATGTTGTGAATATTCAACAAATATTAAGTGACATTGAAATATGAATTGACGGATAATGAATCATTTTAGGGAATTATCCTGCCAAAATGTTTTGGAAGATCCATGAAATGTTTGACAAATCCAAAGGATCCCAAGATTTGCTTTTGCTGAGATTTATTTGTTTATCTGGGGCATGGGGAGACAGGTTCTGATTTTTCATCTGACTCATTAGGTCTTTCTGTTAGCGTGTAATTCATGTTCAAATCATATTACTTTAACTTTTGTTAAGCAGTTGATTTCTTAGTCGTTATCTAATTGGAAAAACAGAGCATCCAGAAAAAAAAAAAAAAACTGTTTCTTTTTATTAAGTACAGAAATAAAATTGATTAAGCCGAAACTTAATTACAGTAATGGGATTGACCCTGAAGTGGGGAATTAGTACCAGGACAAGACACAAATATTGCCTTCACAGTTTATAATTATCATTATCTTATTTAACTTTTACTTAAATAAAGGAGGAAATACATAGCTTATAATATGTTTTGCTTCTATTTTCTGATTACGTTCAGATTAACTGTTATCATCTTTGTCTAAGACCTATATGGTGATTTTAACAAAATAATTTTAAAATTATCTCATTTTAAATGCTAAGAAATTGTAACCCTTTTCTTGCTCCCTTGACATCCTCTGACATATTGTCCTGTGTATCTCATCACCATCATTATATAAGCTTTTTCACAATGCCTGTTTTATAGAAAGTATACAAATCAGTCAGGATTTTTAAAGTTGCAAATTACAGGAGCCAGCTTAAGGAAAAAGAGTGAACTTTTCATTAGGATATAGTAGCACTGATAGTAGTTATAGAAAATAATGCAGCCAGATGCAAGGTAGGCTCATGAGAAGCCTGGGACTGTTCTCTCACCACTTCTTGATTCTACTTCTCTCCATGCATTTTCATTATCTCTCTGGTTTTGGGCACACTGCCTTTTTGTCCTGCTCAGTTCACATGATGGCAGAAAAAGGAGAGAGACACAATAACTGGTAGAATTCAAGCCCTATTGGAGAGATGGGCTCTCTTGATCCTAATTCTCAAGGAAGTGAATTGGGCCTAGACCAGATGAGGTTTCCAATTATTTCTCAATTAACTCTGGCCAGGAGGACTTCCCTGGTGGTCCAGGGGGTATGAGTTTGCCTTCCGATGCAGAGGGTGAGGGTTCAGTCTCTGGTGGGGAAGCTAAGATTCCACATGCCTTGCAGAAAAAAGAAAAAGAAAAACACAACCTCAAAACACGAAACAGAAGCAATATTATAGCAAATTCAATAAAGACTTTAAAAATGATCCAAATTGAAAAAAAAGAAAACTCTAGCCAGGGACTCTAGGTACCATCGTGTAAACAAGGCTGTTAAGTACATAGTGTGGAATGAGGAAGTCAGAAGAAGGTGAAGAAATTAAATGGTTCACTGTAAGCTTAGAGATTCTCAGAAGGAGTCTGCTATGTTATACAAGTATGTTTTATCTGAAAGTCTCCTCCTCAAGTACTTTGAGTTTTGAGTTCAGTCACTCAGTTTTGTCCGACTCTTTGTGACCCTACAGACTGCAGCACACCAGGCCTCCCTGTCCATCACCAATTCCCAGAGTTTACTCAAACTATGTCCGTTGAGTTGATGATGCCATCCAAGCATCTCATCCTCTGTCAGTCCCTTCTCCTCCTGCCTTCAACCTTTTCGAGTATCAGGGTCTTTTCAGATGAGTCAGTTCTTCCTAGCAGGTGGCCAAAGTATTGGAGTTTCAGCTTCAGCATCAGTCCTCCCACTGAATATTCAGCACTGATTTCCTTTAGGATGGACTGGATGGATCTCCTTTCTGTCCAAGGGATTCTCAAGAGTCTTCTCCAACACCTCAGTTCAAAAGCATTAATTCTCCGGCGCTCAGCTTTCTTTATAATTCAACTCTCACATCCATACATGACTACTGGAAAAACCATGGCCTTGACTAGATGGACCTTTGTTGGCAAAGTAACGTATCTGCTTTTTAATATGCTATCTAGGTTGGTCATAGCTTCTCTTCCAAGGAGCAAGCGTCTTTTAATTTCATGGCTACAGTCACCATCTGTAGTGATTTTGGAGCCTCCCCAAAATAAAGTTTCTCACTGTTTCCACTGTTTCCCCATCTATTTGCCATGAAGTGATGGGACCAGATGCCATTATCTTAGTTTTCTGAGTGTTGAGTTTTAAGCCAACTTTTTCACTCTCCTCTTTCACTTTCATTAAGAGGCTCTTTAGTTCCTATTCACTTTCTGCCATAAGGGTGGTGTTATCTGAATATCTGAGGTTATTGATATTTCTCCTGGCAATCTTGATTCCAGTTTATGCTTCATTCATCCCAGTGTTTCTCATGATGTACTCTGCATATAAGTTAAATAAGCAGGATGACAATATACAGCCTTGCCGTACTTCCTTCCTGATTGGAACTAGTCTATTTTTCCATATCCAATTCTAACTATTGCTTCTTGACTTGCATACAGATTTATCAAGAGGCAGGTCCAGTGGTCCAATATTCCCATCTCTTTAAGAATTTTCCAGTCTGTTGTGATCCACACAAAGGCTTTGGAGAAGTCAATAAAGCAGATATAGATGTTTTTCGGGAACTTTCTCACTTTTTCGATGATCCAACAGATGTTGGCAATTTGATCTGTGGTTCCTCTGCTTTTTCTAAATACAGCTTGAACATCTGGAAGTTCATGGTTCACATATTGTTGAAGCCTGGCTTGGAGAATTTTGAGTATAACTTTACTAGTGTTGAGATGAGTGCAATTGTGTATTTGAACATTCTTTAGCATTGCCTTTCTTATGGATTTAATGAAAACTGACCTTTTCCAGTCCTGTGGCCACTGCTTAGTTTTCCAAATTGCTGGCATATTGAGTGCACCACTTTCACAGCATCATCTTTTAGGATCTAAATAACTCAACTGGAATACCATCACCTCCACTAGCTTTGTTTGTAGTAATGCTTCCTAAGGCCCACTTGACTTCCAATACCGGGATGTCTGGCTCTAGGTGAGTGATCACACCATCGTGATTATCTTGGTCATGAAGTTCTTTTGTGTATCGGTCTTCTGTGTATTCTTGCCCCCTCTTTTTAATATCTTCTGCTTCTATTAGGTCCATAACATTCCTGTCCTTTATTATGCCCATCTTTGCATGAAATGTTCCCTTGGTATTTCTAATTTTCTTGAAAAGATCTCTAGTCTTTCCTATTCTATTGCTTTCCTCTATTTCTTCACATTGATAACTGAGGAAGTCTTTCCTATCTCCTTGTTGTTCTTTGGAACTCTGCATTGAAAGGGCATATATTTTCTTTACTCATTTCCTTTTATTCTTGATATCTACCATAACTAAGACAATATCTTTCACCATGCATAATCTAGTACCCAACCTCTTTTTTTTTTTTAATTTAGACCATTTTTTAAAAGTCTTTATTGAACTTGTTACAATATTGCTTTTGTTCTATGCTTTGGATTTTTGGCCATGAGGTATGTGAGATCTTAGCTCCCGCATGCTAAGATTGAATCCATACTCCTTGCCTTGGAAGGCAAAGTCTTAACCACTGGACTGCCAGGTAAGTCCCCCCAACACATCTCTGAAGTCTTCAAGGTAATGGAGAAATGACCATCCAACAAAGCAATCCTCCTATAAAAATAAAGTCCCTGTGAACTGGAAAAATTATAGTCATAACTATCTGAGAGTTCTAGTGACTGAAATACGATAGGGAGATTTGGGAGTAGATATAAAACTTGGGAAAAGCCGTCACATAGATTGAATTCCATTTTTTTTCTTTTTTTTTTGCAGTTCTTATCCTAAAGCAGTCTCAGTAGCAGTGGCAGTGGTGCAGGGAGGATTCCGACATGGCTAGAAAGCCCACTAGCTTACCGACTAAGGAACCAGGGCAAGAAATATAGAGCAACCAGTTACCAGAAAGTGGGAATCAGAGAAGAGAGAGCCAGGGAAAGACTGTTTTAATGTCTACGTGTAAACTCAGCCCAAGTCTCTGGTGAACCACTGAACCACATGTTGAATGGGGAAAATGGAAAGCTACACAGAGCTATGGTTCAAGAAACTGATCTGAGATCTAAGCAGCCACCCACCACAGACACGCCTATTTGCACTTTGAGTCTAACTATGTTAATTTCCTGCTAAAACAAAAGCATCAACACTTCTTGGAGCAATCTAACAGAATCCAGATTCTCCACAGCCTAATATTTAGAATGTCCAGGATACAGTCCAATATTATTCACATGTAAATAACCAGGAAAATGTGATCCAGTCTCCAGGGAAAAAACTACAAACAGATGCCAACCCCAAGGTTAACAGCTGTTGGAATTATTAGACAAGAACTTGAAAGAAGCAATTATAATTATGCCCAGTGACAGAAAGAAATGAGACTTGTAATGAATGAAAGCATAAGATATCTCTGCAGATCCTGAAAACTGGAAAACTTAGAATCAAAAATTTCAATATTAGAAATAAAAAATCCACTGGATAGGCTTAAAAGAAATAGAGAGTAAAGAGTCAGCAATTTTGAAAGTGTATTAACAAAACATATCTAATCTGAAGGAAGATATCCCCTACAATAAATCTATTAATTTAAAGAAAAAAAAAAGGCAACTTTATAGTAAAAAAAAATGGGAGACACCACCCTTACCAAGTGATAGAGTTAATATCACTAGTAAAGAGCCTCTATTTCATACAGCATGACTCCTAAGGTTTTCTTTCTGAAAATGAATAATCTGAATTTAATCACAAGGCAACATCAGACAAACCAAAATTGGGAGGTGGTCTACAAAATAGCTGGTGAATACTCTCCAAATAAGTCAAGGACACAACTGGCAAAGAAAGACTGAGGCTCTTCCAGAATAAGAAACTGAGACAGAACAATGAACTGCAATGTGCGACCTTGGATAGATCAAGGTCCAGAAAGAAAAGATTAATAGAGCAACTGATAAAATTTGAGTAAGGTCCATAAATGAGCTGCTGCTAAGTCACTTCAGTCGTGGCCGACTCTGTGGGACCCCATAGACGGCAGCCCACCAGGCTCTGCCATCCCTGGGATTCTCCAGGCAAGAACACTGGAGTGGGTTGCCATTTCCTTCTCCAATGCATGAAAGTGAAAAGTGAAAGTGAAGTCACTCAGTTGTGTCTCTTCTCTTCAGAAAGTGACTCTTTGCGACCCCACGGACTGCAGCCTACCAGGCTCCCACATCCATGCGATTTTCCAGGCAAGAGTATTGGAGTGGGTTGTCATTGCCTTCTCCCATAAATTAGGATGTTATATTAATGTTAATATTGTGATTTTGCTAATTGTATCTGGTTACATTTGCATTGTTAAGAAATCTGCTTTCTCCAAATTTATAATTTCAGTGCAATCCCAAACAAAATCCTAGCATGTTTTTGCAGAAGTTGATAAGTTGGTTCTAATTTTTTTATGAAAATGCAAATAAACAAGAATATCCAAAGCAATTTTTTAAAAACAGGGGAAAATTGGAGAACTTCAATGTTCTGATTTAATGACTTACTATAAATATACAGTAATCATGAGAATGTAGCATTGCAGAAAAATGCAGATATAGATAAATGGAAGAGGATAGAGTTCAAAAATAGATCCAAACATAACTGTCCAAATGATTTAAAAAAAAATAGTATAAAGGCTTCTCAATGAGGGAATAAAATTTCTTTTTCAAAATAACACTGCAATAGATGGATATTTATTTAGGGAAGTAAACATTGATCCACACCAACACTATGTTCAACACTTAATCCAAAATGATTTCTACTACCCAGTATCAAAAATAAAAAATCTCCTAAAAGAAATAAGGGGGAAAAGTCCTTGTGTTCATTAGATAGGTAAATATATCTTTGATAGGATATAAAAAGCTTGATTCGTGTACAAAAACAGATAAATTAAACTTGATCAAAATTAAAACATGAGACTTCAAAATGGACATCAAGTATATGTTTATATAACCAGGGAGCCACCCCACTCAAGACTTTCTTTTTAATTATTTCCATCTTCGAGACCTATTTTTCCAAAAACCCTCTTTGGCACATGCTGCCAAAGCATTTTTTGCTTGTTCCTGACAAGAAGCAAGTTTTTAAAACTAGCCTTATCTGTACATTATGATGTTTTATATTAGCAAATTCCTTCTAAGCTTAATGTTTAGAAGGGATTCTTCCAACTTAATAGACATAACATGGTCACTAAGGTTAAACCATATGGGAGTCATTTGCACTGAACATGCAGAAACTGCAGAGAGACAGAGGATAGATGTCTTAGGGTTTTTGTTTTTGTTTTTTTTGGTTGTTTGTTTGACCACTTGGCATAGCCAATCTGCCTATTTTATGGTACAGATGAAAGTTCAAACATGAGAACTAGAAAAAAATTTCAAAAAAAGAGAGAAGGTTGTTCTCATCACTGGAAAACCTAGGAAAGCAGCAGTTAGTGATTTCAGGACAGGCTAAGTTAGGAGGGTAAAAACCTGATTTAGATCTTTACACGGCTGTCACGTACTCTTGAGAAAAAATTTCTAGCAAATGGTAACACGTTGACCAGAATCTCCATTACACCTCTGATACTCTCAAGGTATTTTTAAATTATTTGGCTCTATTCAGAGTCTTTTGGAGAAGGCGATGGCACCCCACTCCAGTACTCTTGCCTTGGAAAGCCCATGAACAGAGGAGCCTGGTGGGCTGCAGTCCATGGGGTCGCTAAGAGTCGGACACGACAGCGACTTCGCTTTCACTTTTCACTTTCATGCATTGGAGAAGGAAATGGCAACCCACTCCAGTGTTCTTGCCTGGAGAATCCCAGGGACGGGGGAGCCTGGTGGGCTGCCGTCTATGGGGTCGCACAGAGTCGGACACGACTGAAGCGACTCAGCAGCAGCAGCAGAGTCTTTTGCCCAAGCAATTTTCCAAAGCCTTGTAATTCTTGTAGCCGCGTATGTATTTCTGACTTTCTCTATGTTAAGACATCAGAACACAGGAGTTTCTGTTTTTAAATAAACATAATTTGAATGTCACAGAATCCTACTGAGTACTTCTTAAAGCGTACTCCCCCAACCCCTTGCTTAAAAGCTTTACACTGTTTTCCTAACAGCAAGCCTATTCCAACATTAAAAGTTTCCAATTAGATATGAAACTCCAAACACATGAATTTCGAGAGGGTTCTGAACTTGCCAAAACAATTTCTCGTTAGACTTGATACTTGAATTACACACTCCCACTGCATATTTAAAAGCCTTTACTATAAAGGTTTCCTATAACAAAAGGGAGATGAAAAGATATACTGCAATTATTCACGGAACATAATCAAGCCATCATGGCTGATGAAATCTGATATCTACGACATTCCTCCACTGTAAATAAGACAGTGATTCAGAGGAGCACTATTAGCTCCAGAAAAGCCATTCTTATCCTTATTAACACATAAAACAATAGTTTTTATCTCAGAATGCTCTGCCTCCCAGTCTCAAACAAAACGTACTAAATCTAAACTCTTTGGGAATACAATATAAATTGAAAGTCAGTTTCAGCTCTGCAGACTTTTAGCTGAAGTGGAAAATATGGGTACCTTTCTTCTAATGATATGGCCAAGACATGTCCCATCTGATAAATAAAAGTCAGTATTCTAGCAGATGGATGTTCTATAGTGAGGTGGCCCTGGAAAGAGGAAAGGCTGATTCCTCAGTGAAAGTTGACCACATCGTCAGTCTGGAAACTGTACTAGCAATTTCTTGTGGGGACTCTGAGACAGAGATGGTTCTCATTACTTGAGGTGTTGTAGGAAGTGACATCAGCTCGCAACTGGACACTGAACACTGAAATTAGAGTGAGGCACTCACAATATCTCAATTCAGCTTGCAGACTGCAGAGTGAGCGCTACCCTTGCATTCATTCTTGTTTTTAACTTTATATTTTATTAGAGTATAATTGTTTTACAATGTTGTGTTAGTTTTTGCTGTACAACAAAGTGAATCAGCTATGAAAGTGTTAGTTGCTCAGTTGGACATGATTCTTTCCAACCCCAAGGACTGTAGCCCACCAGACTCCTCTGTCCATGGAATTCTCCAGGCAAGAATATTGGAGTGGGGAGCCATTTTCTTCTCCAGGGATCTTTCTGACCCAGGGAGGCAACTTGGGTCTCCCACATTACAACAAGATGAATCAGGTATATAGACATATATCCCTTCCCTCTTGTGCCTCTGTCCCAACCCATGCCTACCCTCTAGCTCATCACAGAGCTCTGAGCTGAGCTCCCTAAGTTATACAGCAGCTTCCCACTAGCTGTCTGTTTTACACATGATAGTATATATATGTCAATTCTACTCTCCCAATTCTTCCCCTGGCATTCATTCTGTTAAGACACGTTTGAGACAGCATGTATAATCTGATGACCATAGAAAAAGCTGGTAAATGGACAAACGCTTGATCAGAGAGGTTTCACCACTCACTCTATGACGCTGTCTGAAGCACCTGTCTTTGTCGCTGGCAGTGCTTTAGGAAAGGAGTTAAGCAGGCATGGCACCTCTTGGTTTAATAGGCCTCTGAGCCGTCAGTACAATTATTAAGACTTTCAGAAGTGGCGTGGCAGCTTTAGTGCCTGAAATTTTCCCTCTGATTTTATGACAATGAAACTAAAAGTGGGGGGAAGATGGCAAATTAGCACACGTGCATTTCTTATGTGCCATCTCAACCTGCTGTTACATGATTTTTTCTTGCAGCCAATGGTGCTATTCATTCTGACCTCATCAGATTTAGAAAACCTGCACCCATTTTAGCCACTTGCTGAAAGCATGCAGAACTGCTGAAGATAAAATTTCCAGGAATATATTAAAACAAAACCGCTAACTCAACCAAATTTCCTGCACACTTGGAAAGCCTATAAAACAGCAGGCCAACGGCAATACACAGAGAGGGGAGAAGATAGTATAACAAAGTAAAAGCTGTTGTTTAAAAGTTAAGGTTTTGAAAATTAGGGGAACGTTTACATGATTGCCAGCTTTTTTGTAGTGGCCACAATGAGTTGTTACAACTTACCTTCAGGTTATTTGAAAACTGAGATTGCAATTTGCTGAATATATCAGTCTTTTCTTTTTTTTTTTTTGAAGTAAAAGAAATAATTTTGTAAATAAAACTAGGAGTTCTGAGTAACTACCATATGCTCCAGTATTGGGAAAAAAAATTCTAAATACTCCCCCAAACTATTACTTATATCAACAGGTAATATGTGGGTTGTTCAGTACCATTATGTCTTATTCTAGGCACTGAATTTATATAAACCATTTCTACCTATCCCTTGCTCATTTCCAAATATCCACAGCTCGAAAATATCCTACTCAATTATCTGCATACAGTATGAGGGACCTATCTCTTAGTTTTTCATCCCAATCATGTTTATTACTGTTAGGTTGTAGTTTCTTAATAAACTCACTGTGTTTTATTTACCTGATACTATTTTTGTCAAATAGTGGTCACAGAAAAAGTGTTTATTTAGCAGAACTAGAAGTTACATTCTTCACACAATTTATTTTGATATTTAGTCTGAAAAAAAAATTTTTAATGCAAAATATAGTCAATTGTTCCACAAACAAGAAACTATCAGTTTAACACCCATTGGAACTAGTACAGGCTGTTTTAATCACTTTCATTTCTATCTTGTACCTTTCTTGAATGGTTTGTGTATGTATATGAATTGCTTGGCTAGTTTGAAATAAGTAACTTCATCAAAAATGTTTTTTCTATAAATCCAAACCTAGACTAGACACTAATTGTGTTGAATCGATCTAAAATCAAATTAAGGAATTTGGTGTTTCCTTCTTGAGAGATGTCCTTTGCCCTTTAAATGAGCATCAACAAAATATGTTGACCATTTGACTTGATATTCCATTTTTTTTCAAAGAAAAATTGTTTGAATAAAATATTGAGCCTGAACCGAAGGAAATTTTCCTATTAACTAGCCATTATTTGTGAGTTAAGGGTTTAATATCTTCATTTACTTAAATAGCACTTCTATGTAATTAAGAAGTTTTCAAAAAATATTCTCAATATTGGAAAGAAAATGCTGGAGATAAAGAGAAGAATCTTTCTCACAGGGAACTCTGCCAATGCTCTGTGATGACCTAGATGGGTGGGATGTGGGGTGGAGGTGGGTGGGAGGCTCAAGAGGGAGGGAATATATGTATACTTAAGGAGATCAACCCTGGGATTTCTTTGGAAGGAATGATGCTAAAGCTGAAACTCCAGTACTTTGGCCACCTCATGCAAAGAGTTGACTCATTGGAAAAGACTCTGATGCTGGGAGGGATTAGGGGCAGGAGGAGAAGGGGACTACAGAGGATGAGATGGCTGGATGGCATCACGGACTCGATGGATGCGAGTCTGAGTGACCTCCGGGAGATGGTAGTGGACAGGGAGGCCTGGTGTGCTGCGATTCATGGGGTCGCAAAGAGTCGGACATGACTGAGCGACTGAACCGAAATAGCTGATTTATCTTGTTATATAGCAGAAGCCAACAAAACATTGTAAAGCAATTACCCTCCAACTAAAAATAAATTTTAGAAAGAATTTAAAAAGAGAAGGATCTTTCTGTGGATTAATTAACAAATAACATAGAATCAGAAAAAAAGATTGTTATTTCAAATTTTGAAGAATATTAACAGCAATGTATCAATGCTCTTATATTTATTGAATTGATGAAAATGAGGATATTTTAAAAAGTAAAAATCTAGATTTGTAAAAATGTGGTTTTTCTGAAAGAAACAAAATGATAAAAATTGTCCTAATTATGAATGGATTTACTAACCTAGATATCAGATTGTTTGTTGAACTGACAGCATTTCATCCAGGAATGTTGAAATAATCAACAATACCACATAGAATTAGTATTCAGCTAGGAGCCCACAGATCTGTTTTATAATCCTGGTCTCTGTCACTAACTAGTTGTTGGATTTTCATAGTCGTTAATCTCTGGCCCCTAATCTCTTTTGCTGTTGCTGGGTTATCAGATCAAGTGATCTAGCAGTGCTTATCTTTCTTTAAAATTCTCTGAACTTTCAGAAGACTTCAATTCTGCTCAGTAACTAAGGGTGCCCTTTAAGTATGGTTAAAGGCTATGTTTAAGAGTATGCTTTTCTTTCTTCGTAACTATTAAATTAACTGATTCAGCAAATATGTTTTTGGATAACTTTGTCTATAAGTAGATAATGGGGAAAAAGATAGGAGAAATGGTTTGTTTTGGGGTCACCCACAGTTATGAACATAACTATGTGCGTTAAGTGTGTGCACTTCGTCTGTTCTTTTGTTTGTTTTCTTTGTTTCCTGGCTTTTGGCTCTTTAGCAGTTCTTACTTTCAGAAACTTAAAAATGCCCCCCAAACCACATTTATATGAAAAGATTTTTGGAGCATATTGCTAACCTTGATTTAAAGCTGGAGTTTACAAAATCTTCACAGAGCCTATTTTAATGAGGTTTCCAGCTTTAATAAAAAGAGTGTGGCTGCTTAACTGAAATGACCTGCCAGAACCTTTTTAGGTTCATCCATGGTTACACTGAATATGAAAAATATTGAATAGATTCAAGCAAGAGCATAAGTTTTCATCTAAAAGGCAAAATGATTGTTCCAAGATTTTATATTAAGAAGAAGCCCTCTTAGGGCTTCTGTACAAACAACTCATAATTCTTACTAAGTAACTTTATTTACTACAGGTATAACTTGTGGTCGTTAACATTTTGGAAAATTGAATTTGTTTCAGTTTTCATTAAAAGTGTATCAGGCCCCGTGAATAGAAGAGCTCCAGCCAAACTGATAAGATTTTGCAAGCTGCTCAAAGAAACTAGCTTTTGTTTTTAAATTCTTAAAAAATAAGAAAGCATTATTTGTTTCCAAATGGAAGATAATTAACACCAAAAAATTTCTTTATCCATAAATATGTTTCCTTCTTAAGTTTCTGTGAGTTCACCAAAATATATAAATTCCCTTGGAACAAATCAAAGTAAAACTAGTATTGGAGAAAACTTAAGTATTGAACCAGCTATTTTTCTTTCCAAATCCTGGGAAAGACGGGCATTATAAGTTGAGAAATTATGTCTTTGTTATTCTCATTATTTCTTTGTGCAAGATGTTTGTTAGAATGAGAATCAGGCTGTCTATGGACAAAATTGTGTGACAATCTGCATAATTATGTTGCATATATGTGAGACTAGTTATGAATGATTAGATTGTTGTTCAAAGTGAGAATGTCTTTATTATAGAGAAGCCAGTGACTACAAAATGAAGGGAATTGTCTGTGGCAGGGAAAATATTTTCAAATTGCAGAATTAGACTGCCAATATCAAAAGGACTTAGGATGAGTAACATTATTTACCTCTATCCATTAGGAGCCAAAGGAAAGAATATGCATAAACACAACATTATAAGTCACCACTAAGTATAGTGTAACTTAAATTATTTCTGTTCAAGTGCATTTAAAGTGTCAATTAATTGCCTCCATTTCCAATGCACACCTTTTCCCCAATTATCAAATTAAAATTTGAGCTGAATCAGTGAGCACAATGATAGTTTAATTATATTAATCCACATGAAATAAACAGTGAGGAAGCGTTTGTGCAGATGGGCACCTGAGTCTGTCACCTCCAGGCATAGCCAATGACAAGTACCATTCTCTGGGTAAATAAAATTGCTTTATTTTACTGACACTGCAGCATCCCTACTTTTAAAGATAGAAGAATCGGTTGAGATAGAGATTTAAGGGAATTACAGAAGGATAAATTGCAGACGCAGATGTAGTTTTTTTTTTTTCTAAGGGCACCAGGTGTTTTAAATGCCACCAGAAGGGTGCTCCAGGCAATTCTGTGCTGTCCAAGATAGCTTGGCATAGATTATCTGAAAGCTTTTGTGTCTTTTCAGCTTTTGATTAAAGGCCAGTGTCAGGACTCCTCTGGGCTTTTGCTGGGTACAGTAAAGCTGAGGGATTTTTTTTTAAGCTGCTGCCAAAAAGATGCCAGTTAGGATAATTACATTTCAATTTAAATTGGTAATTTTATGAAAATTTAGACCAGAATATGTCGCCCAAATCTCCTCACTTTCATTCCTCCCAAACATGCATACACACACACCCCTCTTGTTTTGGGGGAGACAATGACAGCAGCCCACCAGAACCTTCCCATGACCCAGAGCTATGTGCCAGGAATTAAACAGATGAGAGAAAATTGAACAGAGCCTGTTTTCTCTGTCCAAATTTATTTTCTAGCTTGGATTTATCACTAGTGTACATTGGAACCATCCCAGAGCATCCGAGCTTCCAGTATCTTTTTTCTCCCTGTGTACGCCAGCAAAAGAAGCTTTAGACCATAACTGTCGTATTTAAGACATTGTTTTCCATTCACAGTCAAGCTTTGTCTTTGTGAACAGGATGTAGAAAAGAAATCAAACCTACTTA
Organism: Cephalophus harveyi; assembly: GCA_006410635.1. Classification (NCBI taxonomy): domain Eukaryota; kingdom Metazoa; phylum Chordata; class Mammalia; order Artiodactyla; family Bovidae; genus Cephalophus; species Cephalophus harveyi. The sequence continues at coordinate 276,003 of SJYT01035011.1, read as the reverse complement.
GAGTCTCTCACCCTCTTGGTGAAAGGAGTGGGGACACAAGTGGCTAGATGAACCCTGAATTTTCTGTCTGCCACTTTCTTTATTTTTCCAGGACACATACGCAAGCTTGGCAGCACCAACAAAGTGGAAGTAATGTTCCTTTGTTTAGAATGCAGTGTGTACGAACATTTACATAATAAAATACACACACAAATAACAGATGGTGAAGAACACTCATCTCGCCACATGTTGTAAGCACGATACCGTTCCTTGATGATCTCATTTCTCTTACTTCTGCCTACAGATGTCTACCAGCTATTTAACCTCAGGGGTTATTCAGATGGTGAAATGTTTGAAGACAGGCACAAATCTGTCTGCAGAATTTGCCTCTTCCATCAGGTATAAATGCCCTTTCTTCCAGGTAGCGTTATTAAGCCACAAAAGTAGTGTCTTCAGTCTAAAGGACTGAATAATAAACTACCTTCCCCTGACACTTGTTGGGGAGATACCGTCTACCAAAAAGAACAATAAATACTGTCAATATGCTGACTTTGAAAGGGGTCTTTTCCCGCTAACCTTTTGTTCTGAGCAGAAAGTGGCTTATTAATACTCCTAGTTATTAAAAGGATAGCCTAGTTTTGTAAACGTGGAGAAGGGCCTTCTGAAAGGAGGGGAAGTGCCCCAGATACTGTTTGCTCACATGTCCAATCTGTAATTAGAGTTAAGCCTCGAATGTGTGGTAATAGATACGTTGTATAGAATTAACTGCCACTTCCCTCCCTAATTTACACTTTGATAACACTTTTCCTCCCAAAAGCACAAATTACATTCCTTTTAATTAGCTCCCAATGTCCTTTATTAAAGTACATTGAGAATGTGCATTATTAACCTATTAATATACGAACACACATTAAGTAAAAGCACATAATCATTCATTAAATGTTGCAACACAGAAAGAGACAGAATTATCATGCCCATTTTACAGAAACGGATGCATGTTAAATTATTTGGACAATGATATATCTAGAAGAACTCATGTTGATCTGTCTAGGTTTCATGTCCTTCCCAGAGGACATATTTTTGGCTTAATTCTTTTTTATTACTTCTTAAAGTGAGTTATAATTGTTTATGAAACAATTGTAAAAATAAATGATACACTGAAATCAATTAGAATTTTAATTTAGGGAAAACTCACCACTGATGGTACAGATAGTAAAGAATCTGCCTGCAATGCAGGAGACCTGGGTTCGATTCCTGGTTTGGGAAGATCGCCTGGAGAAGGGAATGGCTACCCACTCCACTGTTCTTGCTTGGAAAATCCCATGGATCAACGAGCCTGGTGGGCTACCATCCCTGCTAAGCATGCATGCATGCATGTTTTAACAATGTGTGTACATATCTAATACTTTACATGTTCAGTGTGTAATAGAATTTAATATTGGTGTTAGTATAAGGCAACAAAATATGAATATTAAAAATCATCTGCCTTACATTAATATCTTAAGAACAAAGAACACTATTTAAAATGGCTACAAGCTAATCTTATCTTTCACCAAATACCTAGAAAATAATATTCAGAAATAGGTTGGGTGACTGGCTAGAATTTGAATGAAAGCTATTTAAAAGATCTGAATGCTTTTTAGAAAAGGACAACAAACAAAAGAAAGAATTCATTTGGCCGTATTCCTGAGGGCTGCTTAAGGGGTATTTGATGATAATTGAACATAGGCATATTCCCGAATTAGCAGATGATCCAATCACAATCAGAAGGAAAAATAGTGGTTACAGGATAAGGAGAAGAACTGGAGAGTAGAGGAGAGCAGAAAACAACAGACCGCTGGATGGCAGAACAAGGTGATAAACAGGCCTTCTCCTTCACAAGGAACTCTAGGCAAAGAAGTAAAAATTAAAGAGCAATGAAAAAATTTGTTTTACTCATAGGAGTAAAAAAAGAAAAAAAAGTTGATAATCTGACAGAATTTCTCAGCAAGCACTACATTTGTGAACTATTTCAATTCCCAAGAATACACTATTTTTGCATGCTCTGTTGCTCAGCCATGTCTGACTCTTTGAGACTCCATGAATTGTAGCTCACCAAGCTCCTCTGTCCGTGGGATTTTCCAGGCAAAAATAGTGGAGTGGGTTGTCATTTCCTGCTCCAAAGAATACACTAGGCGCTTATGCACTTGCAGATGTTATGGGGAGCGGGGGGGTGGAAATCTGTGTTTCTGAGAAGTTCTCAGGTAGATGACTTCCCTTGTGTTACTTGAGTTGCTTCACTTTGGCTTTTCCTATGCGGTGAGTAGCAAAACACTCATCCTTAATCTGGGTCTTCCCCCGTCTTCTGCATTCCCCTCATTTTGCATAGTCCTGCATGCTTCTGTCACCAGGGGCTCTGGGTACCATCCTTCTTTCTTTCATCAGGTATGGCCCGCAATGGGGAGTAAACAGTCATGGTAGCCTGTTACTTTTGGTGTGTACCTGAGGCAAATGATCACCAGCCATCATTCCAAGAGAGGAAAGAAACCATGAGTGACACTGTTATGCCAAATTCTAAACAAAATTGCAGTGTTCAGCTTCTCAATTCTTCTATGATACCTTCAGAAAAAATAAGCAAGGAGGGCTAGACTACTAAGGGATGTATATGAAAGTCAGCAGAAATCAGGGAAATTCCAAACTATAGACTGAAAACCTCCATCCAACTTGGAGCTGTTCCAAGTTATAAATGAAACCCGTCATCTTTTCCCTCTCTGTGGAGATGATAGCGATGCCTAGTAGGAGCAGAAATTTGCCAATAAGTCTCTTCACAAAAATTTGACTGTCATACCCTTGACTCCAGGCTGGAACTTCTCTTTGACCACCCTCTTTTCTCATCATCTGCTTCATCCTCTCCATTTCAGTCTCCAGGAAAGGACGTTCCATAACTAATGTGCGGGTTGAATTTCCAAGCACTATGCTAATTGCTTGCATGTGTATTAGTTTATTTATTCCTTTCAACAATGTCCTGGAACACATGTCCTTATTCCCAATCATTAATAGAAGGTAATTGCAATAATCTGTAAAAGCTTGAGTTTAAGGATAGGCCTGGCAACGATCATGTTGCCTCCACCTTCCTGCTGCAGACTATCCTTCCTGCCCCAGTACTTCTAGCAAAGCCACGCCCATGAGAAACCCTCAGTAACTCTTCAGTTCCCTTGATATCCACGCCATCGCACTCCCAACTTCAACACACTGTATTATCTGGGTCATGATCTGCTACCTCTCCAACTCATTCCCAGACTCTCTTCTTCACTCTCATCTTCTCTGCTTCTTCTGGATTCCAAAAGCATTTATTATATTTTCTGTACCATCCACTTTGGCTCCTTATTTTATAATTGCCTTTTCAACTTCAAGATAGAGAAGGACTTTTTTTTTTCAACATTTCCATAACTTAAATCTGAAAAGTTCTTTTGGTTAATCACAATTGTTTTTCTTATCATTATGATATAAAGTGTTTCAATTGCAAAATGAAAGTGTGGAATTCTCACAGTTGCGTGAACTGAACTCAGTATTTTTACATTACGTTGGTCTGAATATAGATGACACGTTTTACTTAAATGAGGCCAACTAATGATTAGTTAGTATCTGGTGACAGGAACTATGCCACATTCTAGATTATAGCTATACACTTGAGTGTGTGTACACGTGTGCACATGCGCACATACACACAGGAACAAAAAAGATATGCAACCTCAAATATCACAGATTTCTCCAACAGAACTAGAAATAATGGAAATTAATATAAATGAGTTGATTATATTGACACTTCATTTGTACTTGATTTTAGTCAAGGATTCCTTTCTTTGTTTTCAGTCTCCTCCTTGGCTTTTATTTCTTAAAATATTTTCTTCGTGTTATTCCTCGATATTTGTCTTGGTGATATTCCTTTCCCATCATTAATTTCTAATGAAGCCTTCTCCAAACACTGTTGCCATTGTAGTTGTTGTTGTGGTTCAGTCGCTAAGACATGTCCAACTCTTTTGTGACCCCCAGACTGTAGCCCATCAGCTTCTCTGCCCATGGGATTTGCCATGCAAGAATACTGGAGTGAGTCACTGTTTTCTTCTCCAGGGAATCTTCTCAACACAGGGATGGAACTCATGTTTCTTGCATTGGCAGGCAGGTTCTTTACTGCTGAGCCATGTGGGAAGCCCAAAATTATATCTTCATAAAGCTTTAAAAATTGGCTCAAGAAACAAACAAATCCATGTCTCACTCTTCATGGCAAATAGGCTAGGCACCCTTGTATTGACTCCAGAATCTCCAAACACTACTTGATCTAAATTTCAGGAGCTTTTCTGGCAATCACATTGAAAATGTAATGTCTAAGCTTGATTTGTGGCTCCGTCTCCCAGTTATTACTTCACATAGCATCAGTCCATGCTGACCATCACTCTTCACCTGTTTCTATTTTATTTTTTATAAAATAATGATTACCTATGAAAAACTGTATCTCTCTTCAATGTGGAGCCCAAGATAAAGCTTTGAAACTCAGACTGAACTGAATTCAAAAATTAATTTATTGTTACTTCCTTGCCTTGGTAAAATTATTGGTAGTAAATACCATCCTGAGATATATCCTCATGCAGAAATGTTAGCTCTAGCAGGAGTTAACCACACCATAGAATCCCTTTGCTACCAGGCATGCATCTTGTACCGTGTATATCCGATTTTCACTCTCCATCTAAATGCTCTACACTTTTCCAGCTTTTCTACCCTATTCTGTACCTACAATGATCTCTGTAATTACATTCTTCTGGCTTTATTCCTCTGTTCATCTATTTGGTTCAGCTATGGAAAGCAAGCAAGAAGGAGACAAAATCAGGACTATTTATTCTCCTAACTCCCTCCTTGCTTGGCTGAGGGTCAGCAGAGGCTTTATTTCTCTAATCAAAAGACATTATTTGGCAGAGTTACTCTCTCAAATTTACTGCTTTCATAAACTTTTTTATTTTAATTTATTTTTATTTGGGAGAAATTTGATTTACAATGCTGTGTTGGTTTCTGCCATACAACAACACAAATCCGCCATAATTATACATGTATTACCTTCTCTTGAGCCTTCCTCCTCCCCCATCCCACCCCTCTAGGCCATCACAGAGCACCACGCTGAGCTCCCTCTGTTATATAAGAACTTTTCATCAGCCCACTGTTTTACACATGAGAAATCTGTATGCAGGTCAGGAAGCAACAGTTAGAACTGGACATGGAACAACAGACTGGTTCCAAATAGGAAAAGGAGTCAGTCAAGGCTGTATATTGTCACCCTGCTTATTTAACTTATATGCAGAGTACATCATGAGAAACGCTGGACTGGACACAAGCTGGAATCAAGATTGCCGGGAGAAATATCAATAACCTCAGATATGCAGATGACACCACCCTTATGGCAGAAAGTGAAGAGGAGCTAAAAAGCCTCTTGATGAAAGTGAAAGAGGAGAGCGAAAAAGTTGGCTTAAAGCTNGCACAAGCTGGAATCAAGATTGCCGGGAGAAATATCAATAACCTCAGATATGCAGATGACACCACTCTTATGGCAGAAAGTGAAGAGGAACTAAAAAAGCCTCTTGATGAAAGTGAAAGAGGAGAGTGAAAAGTTGGCTTAAAGCTCAACATTCAAAAAACAAAGATCATGGCATCTGGTCCCATCACTCCATAGGAAATAGATGGAGAAACTGTAAACAGTGTCAGACTTTATTTTTTTGGATTCCAAAATCACTGCAGATGGTGATTGCAGCCATGAAATTAAAAGACACTTACTCCTTGGAAGAAAAGTTATTTCCAACCTAGACAGCATTTTAAAAAGCAGAGACATTACTTGGCCAACAAAGTTCTGTCTAGTCAAATTATGTTTTTTTCTAGTAGTCATGTATGGATGTGAGAGATGGACTATAAAGAAAACTGAACACTGAGGAATTGATGCATTTGAACCATGGTGTTTGAGACAACTCTTGAGAGTTCCTTGGACTGCAAGGAGATCCAACCAATCCATTCTAAAGGAAATCAGTTCTGAATATTTACTGGACAGGCTGATGCTACAGCTGAAACTCCAATACTTTGGCCAGTTGATGGGAAGAACTGACTCTTTTGAAAAGACCCTGATGCTGGGGAAGATTTAAGCCAGGAGGAGAAGGGGATGACAGAGGATGAGATGGTTGGATGTCACCACTGACTCAATGGACATGACTTTGAGTAAACCACGGAAGTTAGTGATGGACAGGGAGGCCTGGTATGCTGCAACCCTTGGGATTGCAAAGAGTCAGACATGACTGAGAGACTGAACTGAACTGAATTAGATTATTGAGATATTCACTCTCAACTAGCTCTCAACATTTTGTTAAATATGATATCTGAGTCTAACTTTTGTGCTATATTGTTTATTTTCTAGGACACTTAAATTCACTTTTACCTTTTGTAATTTTAACTTATGTCTTTTTATTATCAAGTAATTAAAACACATTCTGTTGGGAAGTCCACATGCAAAAATTAAAGTCTAATTATACTATAATAAGGGGCTTCCCTGGTGGCTCAGAGGTTAAAGCATCTGCCTCCAATGCGGGAGACCTGGGTTCGATCCCTAGGTCGGGAAGATCCCCTGGAGAAGGAAATGGCAATCCACTCCAGTATTCTTGCCTGGAGAATCCCATGGACAGAGAAGCCTAGTAGGTTACAGTCCACGGGGTCGCAAAGAGTCGGACACGACTGAGCGACTTCACCTTCATACTATAATAAGAACTTAATGATCCTTTCCATTACTCTTCTTTACCTTGGATAGAGTTTTCAGGTTGGCATTATCTCCCTACGATAGTTGTTTATAGTACTGGTGGCTTAGTCAGTAAACAATGAGCCTGCAATGCAGACGACCCAGCTTCGATCCCTGGGTCGGGAAGATCCCCTGGAGAAAGAAACAGCAACCCACTCCAGTATTCTTTCCTGGGAAATTCCATGGAAAGAGGAGCCTGGCAGGCTACACCACATAGTACTACAAGAGTCGTGCATGACTTAGTGACTAAATAACAAATACATAGAGAACACAGACTCCATGAACTGTTTCTGATAGATGACTTTACACAGTAAGATACCTCTTTATCCATAGAAACCAGACATCATTTGTGAAATATTTTCAAAGTCTTCTGATTATAATTTAAAAAAAATGATGGAAAGGAATTGTTTAATGTTATAGCAGTGCAAATTACATTATTAGATGGCTTTAAATTTTTGAATTTCATTTAGTTTTAGCAGAGTCTTGGCTTTCCAATTAAAAGTCTTCCAAACATTTTACTTAGTTATGTACTTCTTCACTAGCAATCTATTATTGTTTCAAAGGGAGTATGCTCTGATGTTACTTTCTTGAAATTGGTAAAACTCAGTTTCACTTGGATAAAGAATGGAAAAAGAATCATCAGAAAGGGTGATTTTTTTATTACTGAGTATAATCCTTCATTTCCAATTAAAACATCTTTCCTGCCCTCTTTTTTACTGGAAAAGACTCTGATGCTGGGAGGGATTGGGGGCGGGAGGAGAAGGGGACGACCGAGGATGAGATGGCTGGATGGCATCACGGACTCGATGGATGTGAGTCTGAGTGAACTCCGAGAGATGGTGATGAACAGGGAGGCCTGGCGTGCTGTGATTCATGGGGTCGCAAAGGGGCGAACACGACTGAGAGACTGAACTGAACTGTATATATGTCGATGCTATTTTCTCCATTCATAGCACTCTCTCCTTCTCCCATTGTGTCCACAAGTCCATTCTCTGTATCTGAGAATCCATTCCTTCCCTGCAAATAAGTTCATCAACACTATTTTTCTTCATTCCATTTATATGTGTGTTAATATACCATATTGGTTTAACTCTTTCTGACTTACTTCACTCTGTACCATAACATTTCAATAACTGTTCCCTTCTGCTCACTTCTTTAGTCTTGGGACTGATGAAAAGGCTTTCCAATATTGCTAAGTTAGATCCTTCATTGTATCTCATCAGTTACCCTGGATGCTCCTTCTCCATTATCATGGTAAAAAAATCTGCCTACTAAACTCATTTCTATAACCCCATTTCTACTGTCCACTTCCTTCTAGAACACTAATTGATACTTGTGTCTTTACTTTAACATCCTCAATTTTCTGCCTCATAAGCCTAATTTAATAATTGAACATTTATGAATTAAATGTTTTAAAATTAAAAATTTTAAATATATCTTGAAGAATAATTGCAATTAAAAAAAAAAAAACTTAAGCCCCAAGACCTGTAGCTATTATTCCCTCATTTTCTCCTTCCTGAAATGCTAAGAATCCTTCAGTGTTGTGTTCTCTTTTATTTTAGTCAAATAAATTGAGTTTTGCTTCTTTAACTCTTGAAAATAGAAGCTGAAATTTTACTATTTATATTCATTTAAATAACCAAGCAGGCTTCCCAAATGGCTCAGTGGTAAAGAATTTGCCTGCAATGAAGTTGATGCAAATTCGATCCCTGGGTCAGGAAGATTCCCAGGAGGAGGAAATGGCAACGCCAGTATTCTTGCCTGGGAAATCTCATGGACAGAGGAGCCTGATGGGCTACAGTCCCTCGGATCACAAAAGAGTCGGACACAACTTAGTGACTAAACAATAACAAAATAACCAAGCATCACACTTTTGTCTGCAAAAACTATTAAAAATGCCACACACACATAGCTAAATGAATGTGAAAGTAATAAAGCATGTCAAAACTGCTATAAAGTTGCTGAAGCATGTCTTATACCAGTAGCTTTAAAATTAAAAGTAGAAAAATATTTTATATCCGCAATTTAGCTTTCTCAAAAATATCTCATCTACATTCCCACCTGTGCATTCAGAAAAATCAAACACAAAATATTCCTCCTCAAGACTGATGAGTTACTCACTCCCTTCATCATGAATATCACCTTAATAACTATATGATTGCTCTTAAACTTTAGAGGGAAATGTCTAAAGAGAACCAGGCTTCTAAATACATCTCGGCATACTTTAGTTGTAAACAGTTGGAACTAAATACCCCGTGTAATTATTTTCCTGAAGACATGACTTTCAGCCTTTCACAACTTTCTTGTAGACTGAATACTGATGGCAACACAGATTAAATATTATTCAAGAATTCACCTACACTTTTTCTTTTTCATCCAAGAATAATCAGGAATATTGGAAATGCTTCCTGACAACATGGAATTCTTTGAAATAGTTGCATTAACTCAAATCAAAATCTTGCTACTACATGGAGACAAGTATAAAATAGGAAAGAAAAATAAGAAACTAGCTCTTAGGTCTATATTTCTTATGCGCTTTGGGTATCTGCCTGCTCTATCAATGTACAAAATTATCCTTTATATGACATCTCTTTTTTTCACTCTCATAATTGGATTTTTCTCCATTTGCTCCCTCTAAATTCACAGTCTACCCTTCACAGTTCTATACTTTGTCCTAGAGATAAGCTTTATCAACTGTAGAATCTAGGCATTGTTGCTCTCTGGTTTCTGCCTAGCCCAAAATATGAGTTCCCAGGACACCAGCCTAAAGCACTTAACCGGCTCCCTTCATGCTTCAGTTCCATGGTTTATCCTTTGGTTGTGTCCCTCTGACTGCCATATTGCTAGGCAGAGAGTCACCCTGGCTTTGACATCAGTTCAATAATACTGCTGCCTCTGCTTGCTCTTCAGGCCTAAAGGCAGTGACATCCTCACACTGTATTAGTCCCTGGGTACCACAACATCACTTTTTGGTTCCTTTAAAGAATTTCATCAGAATGAGCTCTATTTCAGTTCAGGATGCTGACTTCAACTTTCAACTCAAGATGCTGATACATTCCTTTTCTTCTCTTTTCTCCTCTTTCCCTTTCTTTTAAATTGTGGCAAGAACACCTGAGATACACCCTCTTGACAAATTTTTAAGTGCATGATAACGGTGCTAAGTATATGCACGATGTCCCACAGCAATCTCTAAAAATTACTCATCTTGCAAAATTTAAATGTTACAACCCAATGAACAGTAAATCCCCATATCCCATACCCCCAGCAACCACCATTCTACTCTGTATCTATGAGACTGTTTCAGATATTTCATACAATTAGAATCATGGACATTTGCCCTTCTGTGACTAGCTTATTCCATTTAGCCTAAAATCCTCTAGATTCATTCATCTTATCAGTTGGTAAAATTTCCTTTTTAAGGCTGAATAATATTCCATTATGTGTATGTATTGTGTATATATATATCACATTTTTAAAAATCTATTCATCTGCTGATGGCTGTATAGGTTGTTTTTATATCTTGGCTAATGTGAATGATACTGCAATAAACCAGGGACTACAGATGTCTTATCAGTGTCATGTTTTCAATTCTTTTGGTTATAAACCCAGAAAAGCAACTGCTAGATTATATGGTAGTTTCTCTACAGTTTACATTCCACCAACAGTGTACAAGTGTTTTAATTTCTTCACATCCTCACCAACATTCACTATCTTTTTTTTTATAATTAACATCCTAGTAGGTGTAAGGTGATATTTTACTTTGTTTTCACTTGCATTCCCCTGATCATTATTGATGTTGAACATTTTTCACATATCTATTGGCCATTTGTTTATCTTCTTTGAGGTAATAACTGTTCGAATCATTTGCCCATTTTCATATCAAATTATTCATCTTCTTGTTATTAAGTTGTAGGAGTTCCTTATGTTTTTGAATAGCAGCATCTTATCAAATAAACAGTTTGCAAATGTTTTCTCCTATTCTGTAGGTATCTTTCTATTTTGTTGTTTCTTTTGCTTTGCGGAAGCTTTTTAGTTTGATGTGGTCCCATTTGTTCATTTTTGTTTCTGTTGCTTGTACTTTTGGTGGCCTGTTCAAGAAATTATTGCTAAGAGCCATACCATGAAACTTTGCCCCTTCTAGGAATTTTGCAACTATTTCTATTTATATCTATTTCAAGCACTTCACTTTATTTGTTCCAAGTGCTAATAAGCTCATAGTCCCTGGCCATTAATCATAATATGCTGTAATGGATTTGATGTGTTTTTTCTGGAAGAAACGCAAGCTGGAATCAAGATTGCAGGGAGAAGTATCAATAACCTCAGATATGCAGATGACACCACCCTTATGGCAGAAAGTGAAGAGGAGCTAAAAAGCCTCTTGATGAAAGTGAAAGAGGAGAACGAAAAAGTTGGCTTAAAGCTCAACATTCAGAAAACAAAGATCATGACATCCGGTCCCGTCACGTCATGGGAAATAGATGGGGAAACAGTGGAAACAGTGTCAAACTTTTATTTTTTGGGGGCTCCAAAATCACTGCAGATGGTGACTGCAGCCATGAAATTAGAAGACGCTTACTCCTTGGAAGAAAAGTTATGTCCAACCTAGATAGCATTTTCAAAAGCAGAGACATTACTTTGCCGACTAAGGTCCGTCTAGTCAAGGCTATGGTTTTTCCTGTGGTCATGTATGGATGTGAGAGTTGGACTGTGAAGAAGGCTGATCGCCGAAGAATTGATGCTTTTGAACTGTGGTGTTGGAGAAGACTCTTGAGAGTCCCTTGGACTGCAAGGAGATCCAAGCAGTCCATTCTGAAGGAGATCAGCCCTGGGATTTCTTTGGAAGGAATGATGCTGAAGCTGTAACTCCAGTACTTTGGCCACCTCATGCAAAGAGTTGACTCATTGGTAAAGACTCTGATGCTGGGAGGGATTGGGGGCAGGAGGAGAAGGGGACGACCGAGGATGAGGTGGCTGGATGGCATCACGGACTCGATGGACGTGAGTCTGAGTGAACTCCGAGAGATGGTGATGAACAGGGAGGCCTGGCGTGCTGCGATTCATGGGGTCGCAAAAAGTCGGACATGACTGAGCGACTGAACTGAACTGAACTTTCTGCCTAGGAGTATGGAAATATGAAGGTGGAAATATAGTGAGTGATCAGCTACTCAGGTAGCAACAAGAATTAGATTATTTTTGCCAAAATGGATCTCCTGATATTGTTAAATCCCCTCTATATACTACTACCTATTCATTTGTCTATCAGATTCCCCTGCAATTCTTACCTTAATTTATTGCTACGGTTAAGGACTTACAAGGGTGAACATTTTATATAGCCAGAGTGTCTGACAACCACCAAAATGAATAAGGCAGCACTGCAAGAGAGCCATAAAAGTTTCAGTGTCCGGAGAATAGGTGTCCACAGGAGAATTTCACAGAGTAGGAGATAGAGTTTGTCTCCCCCTCTCTCCTCTGTCCCTTTCTCACTATCCTCCAGCCCCATTTCCAAGAAGCCTGCATGTGAAACATAAGAAAGCAAATAATCCCAGTTGAAAAGAAAATACATTGATAACAAAATATGGCAAAGTCATGTTTTGGGAGGAGGAGAGGAAGAATATCATGGAGATAGAGAGACTGCGTTCTAATTAGTCTTTATTGTTGTTTTCAGTTATGCTTTGTCATTTTGATAAACTTTGGTAGGAAAATGGAGTCTACCAGGACTAGAGTCTTGCACATATTTCTGGTCTCCTTTTTAAAGTGGAGCGGTCACATAAACATAATGAGGTCACAGGAGTTTATGGGCTTACTGTCACTGTTGTAAGTTCACTATAGACTTGCCACATATACCATTAGATCAGTGATGGTGAGTAAATTCTCTTCCTGTTCAGCTGGACTCAGAGCTCCTAGACAGCTAACAGCGACAAAACTGAAACTGAAGACATCTGGAACCAGCAGGATGATAAATCAAGATATTGGTCAGGACAAAATATCCTGCAAAAAAAGGAAAGGCAAATTCCTAATATGATTTTTCTAGAAAGTAAAATTCTCCATATTATTAGCATACAATATTTTCCTCTTTCTTACTTCTTGCCTGTTCAGTATTCCAAGGCCCTTAAGTTCTGCTTAATATTTTCTCACTCATGGATGTTTGCATTATCACTTACAATGTGTTATTTTCCATGCAGCATCTACATTATTGATCTGTCAACTTGGAAAACACAATAGCACAGGTTCCCTTCCATAGTTTCCCATAAGGTTAACTAAGCCCTCTAAAGTATGAGCAGGTCATAAACTGAAAATATAGTATATCAACATCTGTTAGAGAAAGAAACATGCAATATTTAAGAGCACAGGTTTTGGAATCATGTGTCCTTTGTTTGAATCCTGGCACTAACGAATAGGCTTGTATTTGTGTGCATCAGTTTCATAGTCTATGAAATGAAGATAATGGTAATACCACCCTGACCTGAATGTGCAATTTTAAGTATTAAACTGGTTAGTGCCAGGCCTGATAACTGTAAGCAGAGGGGAAAAGAAGACTTTGGACCAAACTATAACGCAAAGTTATGATTGGCTTCTCCAGACGAAAGACTGCAGCCTTAGCCTAATTTTGTCTGATGGCACCCCCAACTTCTAACTTTAGGGAAAATGTTAGAATAAAAGCCATGAATTGGTCTGTGCTCCTGAGCGTGCCTGCAAGTGCAACCCCAGATCAGGGAGTCCAGCAAGAGTGAAGCTGGGGAGTTCACGGCCATCAATTTCTTCTGGCCTCTTTCCTTATTTCCTATAACCATTAACAAGGCCCTTATCCAATATTAATAAATATTTACAAAACATTTATAAAGCATATTACAAATTAGTATCCTGTACATGATTTATTTTTAAGTATATATTTAAAAATCTATACATATAATATTTATGGGTTAAGAGTGCTTGACTGCTGAACAACTCGGGTTGACATTTCCTGGTGTGGCACGCTTACTCCTGAGAGAATCAAGACACAGCAGACCCAAAGTAAGAACTCATGCATGTTGAGGAAGTGCTTCTCATTTTCCTCCCTCTTCTCCTCCAGCTCCACCAAGTTATAAAAAAAAAAAAAAAAGAATCAGGGACATTGTATGCTCTTCTTACTTGAACGAACACTGCCTGATTTTGAGAAGGCATCAATTGTAAAGGATCAAATGAACTGACTTTGAACTAGTGAAATGAGCCCATAGAATCTGTCTTGGGAAAGATTCAGTTTCCTAGGCCCTGTTGATTTACTTAAGAGATATGAAACATGGTGAACCTATGAATGGCTAGAAAACACAGAGTAGCAGATCCAAATTGGGAGCAGTAATTTTTCCCAAGGGATAATGTCTTCAAAATTGAGAAGCTGGAGATCTTTTGTAAAGATTGAAAGTGAGCTCCATAGCTCAACCGGACATTTAAAGAACAACACATAGAATACTTTAGGGTGTATTAGATTAGAGAACAATTTAGTTTCATTTTGTATTTCTGGAAGAGACTATAGAGAAAAGGTTTATGAGATTTGTAGAATAACCTGCAGCACAGAGGACAAAGTAAATAAGAGATCTATGTTGGATGAAATCAAAATGCATGGGACAACACTCAAATCTAAACTGGGGTATAAGCTGGAGGTTTTAGGTTTGTGTATATGTATGTGTGCGTAGCTTGATTTCCTTTACGTTGAGCACACTTGCTTTTATAATAATGTTTTTTTTTTTTAATGTCTCATAAAACATATGCACACTTCCCAAACCAAGTGGGAATAACAGAAAAAGTAAAATATAAGAAAAATGTATGAGTTCTGGAATTGACTCAGCTTCACTGGGTTCTTAGCAAACACTCAAATATCAACAGTAATGGCCAGGGCTCAGTTTCACTGACCCTTGCAAGGACAGTATCAAGATTTTTACTTGATATAAACTTAGAGGACCACTTGATCTATCAAAACAATGTCCTATCTAAATTACTTCAGATTATTCTGGATCAACTAGCTGGAAAGGGCTTTGAAGTAAATATAATTTAGACTCATTTACAGTGAAATTTAATGTCAAACCAAGATAGCATATGAGCTAAATGCAATCACCTTTTTTAAAATATGAGGAGGTATATTGAAGCTTGAATATTATGAAAGGTGCTTTATGTGGTACCATCTCACCCCAGTCAGAATGGCCATCATTAAAAATTCTACAAATAGCAAATATTGGAGAAAATGTGGAGAAAAGGGAACCCTCCTACACAGTTAGGGGGAATTTAAGTTGATGCAGCCACTGTGGAAAATAGTGTGGAGGTTCCTCAGAAAACTAAAAACAGAATTACTCTATGATGTAGCAATACCACTCCTGGGCATATATCCAGACAAAACTACAGTTCAAAAAGATACATGTACTCCTGTGTCCATAGCAGCACCATTACAACAGCCATGGCATGGAAACAACCTAAATGTCCATGGGTAGATGAATGGATAAAGAAGATACAGTACGCATATACAATGGAATGCTGTGCTGTGCTTAGTCACTCAGTCATGTCCAAATCTTTGTGGCCTCATGAACTGTAGCCTGCCAGGCTCCTCTGTTCATGGGGATTCTCCAGGCAAGAATACTGGAGTGGGTTGCTGTGCCCTCTCCAGGGGATCCTCCCAACCCAGTGATTGAACCCAGGTCTCCCACATTGATGGATTTTTTACCATCTTAGCCACAAGGGAAGCTCAAGAATACTGGATTGGATAGTCTATCCATTCTCGAGGGGAACTTCCTGGCCCAGGAATCAAACTGGGGTCTCCTGCATTGCAAGCAAGCTACCTGGGAAACCCTCAATGGAATACTAGTAGTCATAGTAGTTAAGTCGCTAAGTCACGTCCGACTCTTGCGACCCCATGGACTCTAGCCTGCCAGGCTCCTCTGTCCATGGGATTCTCCAGGAAGGAATACTGGAGCGGGTTGCCATTTCCTTCTCCAGGGGATCTTCCCGACCTAGGAATTGAACCCGGGTCTTTTGCATTGCAGGCAGATTCTTTACTGACTGAACTATGAGGGAAGCTGTAAAAAGAATGGAATAATGCCATTTGCAGCAAAACATGAATGTAACTAAAGTTTATCATGCATATGATATCACTTATGTGTGGAATTAAAATATGACACAAATGAACTTATCTATGAAACAGAAACAGAATCACGGATGTAGAGAGGAGAATGGTGGTTGCAGAGGGAGAGGGGGTTGGGTAAGGGGTGGAGTGGGAGGTTGGGGTTAGCTGATGAAGCCTTCTATATATGGAATGATTAAGCAGCATAGAAAACTATGTTCAATATCATATTGAACATATGAACATATTGAATGGTTTGCATAATTCATTTCTCTTTCTACATAGCTACATAAATTGCTAGTGTGACTGTGACATCACTTCTCAAAACTGTATTCCAAGCTTGAATTTCCTTGTCATGCTTGTTGGGTTACATTAATAATAGGCCAAATAGGGAAAAGAAGGAAGAAAAGGAAGACAAAGGAAAGGATAGGAAATAGTATAAAGGTGAAAAAACAGGAAAGCTATTTCAACTACTGTCATTGAGATGTAAAAATTATACACTGGGAATTTTAGGTAGATTAATGATTTGCTTGGAATTCAGACAGAAAAAATCTGAACTCTAGGTTATATCTGGTCACTAGTAACTGTGTAACCTCTTTGCCATTTTCTTCTGAAGAGTGATACACTTTATGAGCTTCCCTGGTAGCTCAGATGGTAAAGAATCCACCTGCAGTGTGGGAGACATGGGTTTGATCCCTGAGTTGGGAAGATCTCCTGGAGGAGGGCATGGCAACCCATTCCAGTATTCTTGCCTGGAGAATCCCCATGGACAGAGGAGCCTGGTGGACTACAGTCCATAGATTTGCAAAGAGTCAGACACGACTGAGTAACTAAGCACAACACATCACATTTGATGGAGATTTTGTGTGACTTAAGTAAGTGACATCTATTTCTGCTTTGTTGACTATGCCAAAGCCTTTAACTGTGTGGATCACAATAAACTGTGGAAAATTCTGAAAGAGATAGGAATACCAGACCACCTGACCTGCCTGTTGAGAAACCTGCATGCAGGTCAGGAAGCAACAGTTAGAACTGGACATGGAACAACAGGCTGGTTTCAAATAGGAAAAAGAGTACATCAAGGCTGTATATTGTCACCCTGCTTATTTAGCTTATATTCAGAGTACAACATGAAAAACACTGAGCCAGAAGAAGCGCAAGCTGGAATCAAGATTGCTGGGGAAATATCAATAACCTCAGATATGCAGATGACAACAGCCTTATGGCAGAAAGTGAAGAGGAACTAAAGAGCGTCTTGATGAAAATGAAAGAGTGAAAAAGTTAGCTTAAAGCTCAACATTCAGAAACTAAGATCATGGCATCTGGTTCCTTCACTTCATGGCAAATAGATGGGGAAACAGTGGCTGATTTTATTTGTGGGGGCTCCAAAATCACTACAGATGGTGATTGCAGCCATGAAATTAAAAGACACTTGTTCCTTGGAAGGAAGATTATGACCAACCTAGACAGCATATTAAAAAGCCTAGACATTACTTTGTCCTCAAAGGTCCATCCAGTCAAGGCTAAGGTTTCTCCAGTAGTCATGTATGAAAGTGAGAGTTGGACTATAAAGAAAGCTGAGTGCCAGAGAATTGATGCTTTTGAACTGTGGTATTGGAGAAGACTCTTGAGAGTCCCTTGGATGGCAAGGAGATCCAACCAATCCATCCTAAAGGAAATTAGTCCTGGGTGTTCATTGGAAGGACTGATGTTGAAGCTGAAACTCCAATACTTTGGTGACCTGTGAAAAGACCCTGATGCTGGGAAGGACTGAGGGCAGGAGGAGAAGGGGACGACAGAGGATGAGATGGTTGGACAGACTCGACACAGACTCACTCAGACTCGACTGAGTGACTGAACTGAACTAAGTGAAATCTGAATAAAGGGTCTTTCTTATAGTAGGCACTCAAATAAGCATAAGTTTTCTTGCCTAGAACTGATGAGATGGGTGGATGCATGCTATTTATGTTCACTTCTTTAGATAATGAAAAGAAATGTATAATGTCTACCTGGGAAACTATATAATTTTTAAACAGAAAACAGAATTAGGCAGTGTGATAAAGATCTTATATTTAAAATGAATAGACTACTAATGAACATATAGTAAGTTATGCAGTTAAAACTTAAAATTCTCTCTTATTTTCTAATTATAATGTTTGCATCTGGCATAATAAATTTTCATAATAGATACTATGAAATTGAGAGTTTTCATTTTCATATTGATATTTATTACTTACATAACATAAAAATGAACATCTTACAGGAGAAGAGGAAAAGAAACATGCCTGTCTAAAAACATATATGATCAGGGCCACCCTTAGAGCATATAAAATCAGACAGATTACTGCAGGGTTCATCTTCAGGGATCTTTTGCTAATGTTTGCTAGTGACTCAGAGAATGAAAGTGGAGAAGGGAAGGGGTCATAGCTTCACCAAACAATTCAAGAAGCATTAAGAAGCTCATAAACACCCAGACAGTCCATAGTCTCCATCCTTCTACCACCAAAACTGCCAAGATGAAAGAGGAGAAACTTCCATTTCTTCCTTGGCTACATGTATGACTTGTTTATTTTATTTTGTTTTGTAAATTTTTCAAGTATCTCTTTAATGTTCAAATATATGAAGGTAAGTTTTAATATGTTGATCTCCCAAACACAATCATTCTTGGCACTAAGCTATAATGCTTGGGGAAAAAAAAAAAAAAGAAGAGCCTCACTTCTTAGCCAATTACTCAGATATGCCCAGGAACAGAGGGCACAGTCAGTACCCCTCTGCATGCATATCACACCCATGAGAATTATCTATTATCGAATGTGATAATGTGAAATAACCAAGAGGCTATTATTTTCATTTATCCAGAATTTCCAGATATTTTCTGTAACAAAATACAATTTATGAAATAAATTGATTATTTTTTAGATGGTTGAAGTGGTAATCTTTGAAGATGAAAATAAGTACAACTGAAAATTTATATACATGTTTGAGTTTTATACTAAATACTCACTTGGACAACAGGGTAACTCTATAGGAAAAATCTAAGAAAAATTTACCTTCACACCACATGGTATCAGTTGTGGGATGGAGTGAAGTAAAAAGTGGATATTACTAAATCTATAATGATCAAACATTAATGTTGACATTCAGTTCAGTTCAGTCGTTCAGTCATGTCCGACTCTTTGCGACCCCATGGACTGCAGCACGTCAGGCCTCCCTTTCCATCACCAACTCCCAGAATTTACTCAAACTCATGTCCATTGAGTCAGTGATGCCATCCAACTATCTCATCCTCTGTCGTCCCCTTCTCCTCCTGCCGTCAATCTTTCCCAGCATCAAGATCTTTTCTAAGGAGTCACTTCTTCACATCAGGTGGCCAGAGTATTGGAGCTTCAGCTTCAGCATCAGTCCTTCCAATAAACATTCAGGACTGATTTCCTTTAGGATTAACTGATTTGATCTCCTTGCAGTCCAAGGGACTCTCAAGAGACCTCTCCAGCACCACAGTTCAAAAGTTGAATTAGCCACCTGAGTTATTCAAAGTATTTTCACAGTGAGTAAAATTGTTCTCTCTCCAATAAAGCATGAAAATACCTCTTCAAAAACAAACAGAGAATTTATGTAGAACATTAAAAACAAATCTCTCAGGAAAACACCAGTAAGAAGCAATTAAGAGTTAATCCATGGCTAAGTACAGGCGGGAAACAAACTGAATGAAAAAATCATGTTATGTCAACCTTGAAAACAAATAGCCAGTTACTTTATCAGCAAGTTGAGTTTATTTGGAAATAGCAGAGGAACTGCAACTTGAAAACTTGTCCTGGTGAATCATAGGCAAGTCCAAAGATGCAAAAGGAAACTTTTACTAGTGGCATCACTGACTCAATGGACATGAATTTGAGCATACTCCAGGAGATAGTGAAGGATAGGGAAGCCTGGTGTGTTGCATCTCATGGAATTGCAAAGAAGCAGACATGACTTAGCCACTGAACAACAATATAGAGAAAATTAAGGAGGGTTGTTTTCAGTAAATTTATTGGCGATGACTGAGTTCAAAGTTGTGGTGCTTTCTTATTGTCTGTAGAGGTGTATAGTACTTTGTTGCTGGACAGTAAAGGATCTTCCTGTCTTTTCTTAAAACAGGAGATGGAATTCTTATGTGAAAAACGCCACCTTGGTGCTTCCTTGATGGCTCATCGGATAACGAATCCACCACACAGGAAATGCGGATTTGAT
Organism: Cephalophus harveyi; assembly: GCA_006410635.1. NCBI lineage: Eukaryota > Metazoa > Chordata > Mammalia > Artiodactyla > Bovidae > Cephalophus > Cephalophus harveyi. The sequence continues at coordinate 255,907 of SJYT01035011.1, read as the reverse complement.
CCCTGGATCTGGAAGATCCCTTGGAGGACGAAATGGCAACCCACTCCAGCAGTCTTGCCTGGGAAATCCCATGTACAGAAGAGCCTGCAGGCTGCAGTCCATGTGGTCACAAGAGTCAGCCACAACCTAGCTTGAACACAGAGTGCCAGAAGAAAAGTAACATCTTTATCATCACAGAGAAGAAGTGGAGAGAGAGAGAGAGAATTTCATACAAAGAATTCTATACAAAGAGACTTTCTTTATCATCACAGAGAAGAAGTGGAGAGAGAGAGAATTTCATACAAAGAATTCTATACAAAGAGACTTTCTTTATCATCACAGAGAAGAAGTGGAGAGGGAGAGAATATTAAAAAAAGAATTCTGTACAGAGACCTTATTAAATAATTCTTATCTTCCTTCTTCCTGCTGGTTACACAGGCTGTAACAGGCAATATATGTGTGAGAGCTTGCTCTTCAGGGCCTCCTGAGTCCATTTTAAATAAAGCTTCTCTTTATTTATTTTCTCAGTTATTATAATAAGAATTTCCAAATTGTGTAAGAAATATTGGAAGAATGAAAAGCCCCATCAGTGAGTCATATACATTCAGTGAGTCACTGAGCCACTCCACAATTCTTTATCTGTTTTGCTATGTGACAGTTCAATGATGTTCAAAGGAGATCATGTGTAAAAGTATCTGATAAATTATGATGTTTTCAAATTGTTTCCAAATCTTCACTTTTTCCTCTATTAAATACAAAGTAGGACAATAGAGTTCTCTGGTCTTTTCCTTCTCTTACCTCCTTTTTCATATTGATTCTGAAGATTCTACATTTTAGAAAAATTTTACATTCAGAAGCCAGTGCTTTCTGCTCACCTACTCTGTGGAAAGAATTTCTCTACTACTTACACAAGGTATTTAGTTTCAGATATTCTATTGGTCTTTAGGGAGGTTTTCAAGTTCAACTTTTTTATAGCTCTAAGCCTGAGACTATTCCCAAATGTCAACTTTAGTTTGGAAAGCATTTTAGACAGGTGAGCTACAAGCATAATTTGACATTATTTGGCACTGTGTGATAAACTGCAATCAGATCCTATAAAGACTGTAACTCTACCCACTGGTACATGTGCCAGTGAGGGGCACCAGATATTCACATCAGATATACCTAACCTGGAGTGTTGTTAGTTACTCAGTCATGTCCAAATCTTTGTGACCCCCTGGGCTATAGCCCACCAGGCTTCTCTGTCCATGCAGTTTTCCAGCAAAAATACTGGAGTGGGTTGCCATTTTCTTCTCCAAGGGATCTACCCAACCCAGGGATTGAACCTGGGTCTCCTGCATTGCAGGCAGATTCTTTACTTCCTCAGCCACCAGAGAAACCCCCATAAGTAAAGGAAAAGGGATGAAAAGCTCAAAATTCCAGAGAGCATTCTATAGAGCAGCCCCTAAGAGAAGCCCTAAAGCTAGGTACTTCTTCTAGCCATTTTATGATATAGGCAATCCAGTCCCCATATTACTCGAGGCGAAACCAAGACTATGAACGGTAAAATAATTTACTCAAGGTTTGTAAAGATGGTTAATAGGAAAAAGTGGTTTTGAACTTACGTGTAAATGTATCTACCTTGAAAAATGTAAATGTATATAACCTATAAATTGCATAATATTTCCTGCTTTAAAAGGAGATTTAGAGATAATTCAATGGATAAAAGATTTTTTAAGAGATTATAAAAGTAATACTTAGGAAAAATGGTAACTTTGGAAATCATATACAATAGAGTTATGATAACCAATTAGCAACATTCAAGTGAATAAAATGTTATAGGGAGAATTTCTACTGTAAATACTAGAAATTGAGGTAATTATCTGTATGCTCTAAGAAGAAAAAATTTTTGCATCAAGACATTTTACCTGGGTTCCATAGACTTTGTCACACTTGCACTGACACTAAAATTTTATACATAAGTTTGTGTTTAAATACCTTTTGTTCTGGAGAGAGAGTCTAATAGCTTTAATCTCAAAATGTTCATCATCCAACTAGGGACAATAATTACTTTTGCAGAAGAAAAAAAAAAGTAAAACTATTTTTAACAAAATACTTAGCAGTCTCTTTTTCTTTTTCTAGTCTCCTCATAAATATTTTAAAGTAAGCAGTCAAGCCATAGAGAAAATGGAATTTTTATGCTTTTTAATGAAATAATTAAGCATGTTGCCCATTTAAAATTAGGCCTGGTTTTCTCCCATGGGGTAGGAAGTTTACTTAACAGCAGAACCCAGTGGAAACACATTCATTTAACAATACAAAAAGTCTGTTTAGATGCTTTCAAGTATGGGGCTAATATGAAAATTCAGTAATAATTAAATCTAAGGAGGAAAAAATTTTGGCTTTTCAGTCTGGCACATAAGAAGCTTGGAAGTTGGCACTCCAGTTTAATAAAAAATAAAATCTGAACAAACTAAGAAAACATCTCTTCTTAGATCCACCAGAGATATGAGATAACAGGGCAAAGTGCTGTGCCCCAAATTGGAGAAACAGCCAGGCAGGTATAGAAAATTACAACTTATCAGAATAGAAACTCACCAGTGGAAACCTCCATGGAAACTAGTACTGGGGAAAGAAAAACTGAACTGTGACTGAACTGATGGCAGGCTCAATGTGGACAAGTCTGAAAATTAAAAACTCCAGGGTGGATCAATCTTGGGAAAGCAATCACATATTGTGAGTTTTACCTCCAGTAGATCTATCTATGTCTCACATTGAATATTACAGAAAAGTCCTCTCATATTTCAGGCAAGGGAGGGAAAGGTAACCATTTTGAAATAAGCCAGAGCATTCTGTTCTTTTCAACTAAGCCTGATCTCAAGAGAAGTTATTTACCAGAGCTAAACCTATTAGAGTTTTATCAGTGCCTGACTGGCCCAGGCGGCGGCAGAGAGGAGCTACCCCACGATCAAGGTCAGGAAGGGTGGTAGTGAGGAGATACCCCTCGTACAAGGTAAAGAGCAGTGGCTGCGCTTTGCTGGAGCAGCCGTGAAGAGGTACCCCACGTCCAAGGTAAGAGAAACCCAAGTAAAATGGTAGGTGTTGCAAGAGGGCATCAGAGAGCAGACACACTGAAACCATAATCAGAGAAAACTAGTCAATCTAATCACATGGACCACAGCCTTGTCTAACTCAATGAAACTAAGCCATTTCATGTGGGGCCACCCAGGATGGGTGGGTCATGGTGGAGAGGTCTGACAGAATGTGGTCCACTGGAGAAGGGAATGGCAAACCACTTCAGTATTCTTGCCTTGAGAACCCCATAAACAGTATGAAAAGGCAAAATGATAGGATATTGAAAGAGGAACTCCCCAGGTCAGTAGGTGCCCAATATGCTACTGGAGATCAGTGGAGAAATAACTCCAGAAAGAATAAAGGGATGGAGCCAAAGCAAAAACACCACCCAGTTGTGGATGTGACTGGTGATAGAAGCAAGGTCCGATGCTGTAAAGAGCAATACTGCATAGGAACCTGGAATGTCAGGTCCATGAATCAAGGCAAATTGCAAGTGGTCAAACAGGAGATGGCAAGAGTGAACGTTGACATTCTAGGAATCAGTGAACTAAAATGGATTGGAATGGGTGAATTTAACTCAGATGACCATTATATCTATTACTGTGGGCAGGAATCCCTTAGAAGAAATGGAGTAACCATCATGGTCAACAAAAGAGTCCAAAATGCAATACTTGGATGCAATTTCAAAAATGACAGAATGATCTCTGTTCATTTCCAAAGGCAAACCATTCAATATTACAGTAATCCAAGTCTATGCCCCAACCAGTAACACTGAAGAAGCTGAAGTTGAATGGTTCTATGAAGACCTACAAGACCTTCTAGAACTAACACTCCCCCAAAAGATGTCCTTTTCATTATAGGGGGCTAGAATGCAAAAGTAGGAAGTCAAGAAATATCTGGAGTAACAGGCAAATTTGGCCTTGGAATACGGAATGAAGCAGGGAAAAGGGTAAAAGAGTTTTGCAAAGAGAACACACTGGTCATACCAAACACCCTCTTCCAACAACAAAGAGAAGACTCTACACATGGACATAACCAGATGATCAACACCGAAAGAAGACTGATTACATTCTTTGCAGCCAAAGATGGGGAAGCTCTATACAGTCAGCAAAAACAAGACAGGGAGTTGACTGTGGCTCAGATCATGAACTCCTTATTGCCAAATTCAGACTTAAATTGAAGAAAGTGGGGAAAACCACAAGACCATTCAAGAGTGACCTAAATCAAATCCCTTATGATTATACAGTGGAAAGGGGAAATAGATTTAAGGGACTAGATCTGATAGGCAGAGTGCTTGATGAACTATGGATGGAGGTTCATGACACTGTACAGGAGACAGGGATCAAGACCATCCCCATGGAAAAGAAATGCAAAAAAGCAAAAGGCTGTCTGGGGAGGCCTTGAAAATAGCTGTGAAATGAAGAGAAGTGAAAAGCAAAGGAGAAAAAGAAAGATATAAACATCTGAATGCAGAGTTCCAAAGGATAGCAAGGAGAGATAAGAAAGCCTTCCTCAGTAATCACTGCAAAGAAATAGAGGAAAACAACAGAATGGGAAAGGCTAGAGATCTCTTCAAGAAAATTAGAGATACCAAGGGAACATTTCATGCAAAGATGGGCTCGATAAAGGACAGAAATGGTAGGGTCCTAACAGAAGCAGAAGATATTAAGAAGAGGTGGCAAGAATACACAGAAGAACTGTACGAAAAAGATCTTCACGACCAAGATAATCACGATGGTGGGATCACTCACCTAGAGCCAGACATCTGGAATGTGAAGTCAAGTGGGCCTCAGAAAGCATCACTGCGTTGTCACCCTGCTTATTTAACTTATATGCAGAGTACATCATGAGAAACGCTGGGCTGGAAGAAGCACAAGCTGGAATCAAGATTGCCAGGAGGAATATCAATAACCTCAGATATGCAGATGACACCACCCTTATGGCAGAAAGTGAAGAGGAACTAAAAAGCCTCTTGATGAAAGTGAAAGAGGAGAGTGAAAAGTTTGGCTTAAAGCTCAACATTCAGAAAACAAAGATCATGGCATCTGGTCCCATCACTTTATGGGAAATAGATGGGGAAACAGTGGAAACAGTGTCAGACTTTATTTTTTGGAGCTCCAAAATCACTGCAGATGGTGATTGCAGCCATGAAATTAAAACATGCTTATTCCTTGGAAGGAAAGTTATGACCAACCTAGATAGCGTAGTCAAAAGCAGAGACATTACTTTGTCAACAAAGGTCTGTCTAGTCAAGGCTATGGTCTTTCCAGTGGTCATGTATGGATGTGAGAGTTGAATTGTGAAGAAAGCTGAGTGCCAAAGAATTGATGCTTTTGAACTGTGGTGTTGGAGAAGACACTTAAGAGTCCTTTGGACTGCAAGGAAATCCAAGCAGTCCATTCTGAAGGAGATCAGTCCTGGGTGTTCTTTGGAAGGACTGATGCTAAAGCTGAAAGTCCAATACTTTGGCCACCTCATGTGAAGAGTTGACTCATTGGGAAAGACTCTGATGCTGGGAGGGATTGGGGGCAGGAGGAGAAGGGGATGACAGAGGATGAGACGTTTGGATGGCATCACCGACTTGATGGACGTGAGTTCGAGTGATCTCCGGGAGTTGGTGATGGCCTTGTGTGCTGCACTTCATGGGGTCGCAAAGAGTGACACATGACTGAGCAACTGAACTGAACTGAACTGGCCTGGAATAAAGTAATAATCAACTCCAGACACTTCTAGCAATCCTGTTCTTCCTAAAGGATGAGAGATAGAAGGTAGAGAGAGGGAGCTGAGAACCACGCATCCCAGATATACACATTCACCAAAAGTTTGAGACCAACAGATGAATAGGTAGGGAAGATGCAATATATATATACAATAGAATATTGTTGTTGTTTAGTAGCTAAGTTATGTCTGACTCTTTTGCCACCCGTGGGTTGTAGCCTGCCAAGCTCCCCTCTCCATGGATTTCCCCATCAAGAATACTGGGGTGTGTTGCCATTTCCTTTTCCAGGATATCTTCCTGACTCTGGGACTGAACCCACATCTCTTGCATCTCCTTCATTGGTAGGCAGTTGCTTTACCACTGTGCCATTTGAAAAGCCATGATGGAATATTACTCAGCCATAAAAAGGAATGCATTTGAGTCAGTTGTAAGTAAGTGGATGAACCTAGAGCCTGTTATACAGAGTGAAGCAAGTCAGAAAGAGAAAAACAAATATCACATATTAACACATATATATGGAATCTAATAAAACAGTACTGATGAACTTATTTGAAGGGAAGAAATGGAGACACAAACAGAGAACAGACTTGGAGACACAGCAGGGGAAGGAAAGGGTGGGACAAATTGAGATAGGAGCTACTCTACATGCATAAAACAGATAACTAGTGGGAAGCTGCTATAGAAACACAGGGAGCCCAGCTTGGTGCTCTGTGATGATCCAGAGTTGGAGGATCCAGGGGAGAAGGAAGCTCAAGACAGAGGGGATATTTATACAGTTATGACTGATTTGCATTGTATGACAGAAATCAGCACAACATTATAAAGCAATTATCCTCCAATAATTTTTCTAATAAAGATTGAGACCTACTTGTAGTAAGTACTATAGTACTGTAGAATTCTTCCCCTCCTGCATAGCTGATCACCATGTCACTAAAGGCCTTTTTACCAGAGTTCCTTTTACTCAGTACATCATGTCTAGCTTTCAACAATAACAACAAAAAAAAAATGACAAGGTATCAGTTCAGTTCAGTTCAGTTGCTCAGTCATGTCTGACTCTTTGCGGCCCCATGAATCACAGCACGCCAGGCCTCCCTGTCCATCACCAACTCCTGGAGTTCACTCAGACTCGCATCCATCAAGTCCATGATGCCATCCAGCCATCTCATTCTTGGTCATCGCCTTCTCCTCCTATCCCCAATCCCTCCCAGCATCAGAGCCTTTTTCAATGAGTCAACTCTTCGCATGAGGTGGCCAAAGTACTGGAGTTTCAGCTTTAGCATCATTCCTTCCAAAGAAATCCCAGGGCTGATCTCCTTCAGAATGGACTGGTTGGATCTCCTTGCAGTCCAAGGGACTCTCAAGAGTCTTCTCCAACACCACAGTTCAAAAGCATCAGTTCTTCGGGGCTCAGCCTTCTCCACAGCCTTCTTTCACATCCATACATGACCACAGGAAAAACCATAGCCTTGACTAGACGGACCTTTGTTGGCAAAGTAATGTCTCTGCTTTTGAAAATACTATCTAGGTTGGTCATAACTTTTCTTCCAAGGAGTAAGCGTCTATTAATTTCATGGCTGCAGTCACCATCTGCAGTGATTTTGGAGCCCAAAAAAATAAAGTCTGACACTGTTTCCACTGTTTCCCCATCTATTTCCCATAAAGTGATGGTACCGGATGCCATGATCTTCGTTTTCTGAATGTTGAGCTTTAAGCCAACTTTTTCACTCTCTTCTTTCACTTTCATCAAGAGGCTCTTTAGTTCCTCTTCACTTTCTGCCATAAGGGTGGTGTCATCTGCATATCTGAGGTTATTGATATTTTTCCTGGCAATCTTGATTCCAGCTTATGTTTCTTCCAGCCCAGCGTTTCTCATGATGTACTCTGCATAGAAGTTAAATAAGCAGGGTGACAATATACAGCCTTGACATACTCCTTTTCCTATTTGGAGCCAGTCTGTTTTTCCATGTCCAGTTCTAACTGTTGCTTCCTGACCTGCATACAGATTTCTGTCAATGGTTTCCAGGGGTCAGAGGGGAGGGAGAGATGAGTAGACAGAAGACAGAGGATTTTTAGATTACTGAAACCGTTCTACAGGATACTGTAATGAGGGATGCATTTGTCAAAATCCACAAAATATAGTTTTCCAGAAGTGAAATAGAGACTTGGGGCTGATAACAATGTGTCATGGAAGGTTAGTCAATTGTCACAAATAAACCTCTTTCCTGCAGGGTATAGATAGTGGTAGAAGCTATGCAAGTGTGATGATAGAAGGTATATGGGAAATCTCTACACTTTCCACTCAATTCTGCTGTGAATCTAAAACTGCTCTAAAAAAGGAAGTCTATTTTTTAAAAAATCTGCATAAAGTGACTCTGCTAAGTAAAAGAAAATGTAAACCTAGGAACATCATGAAGAGGCACTGAAGTGGATCCTAAGCAGCAGAGCTAGCCTTGGAACGCTAGGAGGAAAGAAGGAATAGATTGCACTTTGATGTGCAGTAAACACACAGAGGCAATTCTTTTGAAAACACATAAATCTGCCAAGACCACCAAACTCTGTGCATGCATGCTCGGTTGCTCAGTCGTGTCTTAGCAATGTCATGTAGACGACAGCCACCAGGTTCCTCTGTCCATGGGATTATCCTGACAAGAATAGTGGAGCGGATTGCCATTTCCTCCTCCAGGGGATCTTTCTGACCCAGGGATCAAATGCATGTCTCTTGCATCTCCTGTACTGGCAGGTATATTCTTTACCACTGAACCACCTGGGAAGTCCCACCAAAGTCTGCAAAAATCGTAATAGTTGCAAATCAAAAGACGCTTTCTTTCATAATCTTGATGTAGGGAAAAAGATCGCTTTTAAAGGTAGGATCATGAAATCCTAGAAAATTCATAAATGGCAGATCTGACATCTACGGCTTTGATGTTCTTTCTGTTAATGAAAGTTTGGATAAGAGCTCACAGTAGAAAGCTATCTTGAAAACAAAGAAGGGCTTTGTCATCAAATGATCTTGTAAAAGTAATACCCAGCTTTATTATGTATTTAAAAAAAAAAGGACTTATTTTTCAAATAATTTCTAATACTCTAATCTCAAAAAGCTAAGCTATCAGGCTGTCAAAGTATTCTCACTTGTTACTTTTCAATAAGAAGAGAGGATAAAAATATTTATAAAGTAATATATACCTTTATTGTCTATAATGAAAATTCTGAAGATAAAAATCAAACTGGCAATAAAAGGCAGAAATTTAGTTGAAGGCAAGAAAAAGATTTCCCTGGTGGTTCAGACAGTGAAGAGTCTGCCTGCAATGCAGGAGACCTGGGTTCCATCCTTGGGTTGGGAAGATCCCCTGCAGAAGGAAATAGCAACCCATTCCAGTACTCTTGCCTGGGAAATCCCATGGACAGAGAAGCCTGGCAGGCTCCATGGGGTCACACAGAGTCAAACATGACTTGGTGATTAAAAATCAAGAAAAGGGGTAGAAATAAGTAGATTTTATGAAGTTGTAATGAGCCATATGCAAATATAATTGAAAATGATCTTTAGAAAGACAGGATAAATTTGATAGCTATAAGAATACCAGAGCATTTTAAAAATCATGACTATTGATCAATAGTTCATCATATTGAATCAATATTTAAATCATGCTCCTTTGAACAAATTCCATCTTCGTATTCTCACTTCAAATTTTGCTACAACTTTTACATCAGTTTCCTACTAATGACTTTGCCATCTCCTTTTTGGGATTATCCACCTTCATTTATCTTTTTCTATAACATTCCTTCCTCAAAACAGGGCTCAAAATTTAGCAGCTCAGAGATTACTTTTCTTCTCATTGTCTACTGACGTTAACCACTCTTTCACTTTCCAGTTCACTCTGCAATTTACTCTTTTTAAGATGCTTGTCCATAAGTTTTTCTGTGTGTGTGCATGCATTCACAAGCATATTTTTATATCTGTATCATCCAGTTAACTTCTCAGAGGGCTGTTTCTACCTTATTGCTCACACCTCCTATAACAGGGCTGCAATACAAAGGAAAAGCTCAATGCACATTATTGAATCATTGGCCATTTTTAACACAATTTTAATTATTAGGATAAAAATATAATTAGCACTTCTAGATCACATCAGGGCTTAACAAAGTCTTTCAGATACACCAACTCATCTGCCTATCATTCTGTGATACATAGATTGCTCTAGTTTATCTATTGAGCATTAAAGTGTATAATAACAATGACTTGTACTTAGCTTTGAAGTGTGTGGTTTCTTTTGGCATTTATATATGAAGATATCCTGTGAATTTCTAACATTTTAGACTCAGAATTTATTATTTGGAAGGTGCTCAACAATCCCATTGTTCTCTGTTTAAAACATATCTACTACGTATACTCTGTGTGTGTGTCTTCTCAGTCACTTAGTCATGTCCGATTCTGCGAGCCTATAGACTGTAGCCCACCAGGCTCTGCTGTCCATGTGATTTCCCAGGCAAGAATACTGAAGGCAGTTGCCATTTCCTTCTCCAGGGGATCTTCCCAATCCAGGTATCAAATCTGCATCTCTCGTCTCTTACGTTGGTAGGCAGATTCTTTACCATTGCACCACCTGGGAATCCCATATACTGTCTACTCCCATTCAATCTTCTAGTTTGAATCAGTCTTTTCTTCCACCCTTGGATAACTACAATTAAAAATTTCAGTGTTTAAAGGCCTATACTGGAGCTGTATTGTAAATTTCACATTCCCTTCTTTTTTACAAGGCTTCAGAGAGTTAGGAAGCAAAAGAGTCAAAGGAGAAGGTAAGGAAAATCAACACATTTGCCTGCATCTGAACAGTAATCATCAAAACGCAAGATTGATGGTAGACTTTCCTAATGGCAAGAGTTGACATTTGATGAAGAAAAATGAGCAGACTTTGTACAGTTGGAGAAAGTAATTTCTAAACTAGCCTAAAGGTGGTCTATGATTATTAATAAATGTCAGACAATCCAGGACTCAAAGTAAAATAACGGAAACTTTTTTTAATAGCTGCCTGTTAAGTGGGATAGAAAAGTCATACAAACACTTATTTGAGCCAAATTAAGAAGAACTATTGGAGAAGGCAATGGCACCCCACTCCAGTACTCTTCTCTGGAAGATCCCATGGACAGAGGAGCCTGGTAGGCTGCAGTCCATGGGGTCGCTAAGAGTTGGGCATGACTGAACGACTTCACTTTCACTTTTCACTTTCGTGCATTGGAGAAGGAAATGGCAACCCACTCCAGTGTTCTTGCCTGGAGAATCCCAGGGATGGGGGAGCCTGGTGGGCTGCCATCAATGGGGTCGCACAGAGTCAGACACGACCGAAGTGACTTAGCAAGAAGAACTATAATTTTAAAAACTTTTCTTTAAAAAACTACCAAGGGAGATAAAAGGAGCAATGTTTACAGTTTAAAATATTACTTCAATAAATGCTTTGCTGATATACAAGTTTCAATCCAGAGGCTAGTTTATAATATTGATTTAGAGTTGAAATTATCATAAGAAAGTAAAAGAAACATTGTGCTCTGTTGTACCTTTTAATCTCATCCCCATCATCTGGCAAAGACTGGTCTGGAAGAGGAAAGGGGAACTGAGGGAAATGTTGGGTCTCAGAAGAAGAAAGGCTCAAATATTTTAAAGAATACCCATGTCCAGTATTTACATATTTCTTAAAATGATATTTTATTATTAGTCTGAATAGTTAATACATTCATATGTTTCAAAGAAGATGTTGCTATCTTGCTATTTTACATGAACAGCAGAACACTATCTCTATTTACATTGGACAGATTATTATTTAATAGCAAATTTTGGAGATTTTTACATCTCAGCATAACAAACTTGTCCTTATTCTTTTAAATGGCTTTTTGAATATGGTATTATACTGACTCCATCCTCTAAGAATGGACTTCACATTACTTTAAGTGATTTGACTCTTGCAAAAAAAGTTATTCACTGAATAGCTGTGTCCATGTATAATTTTGTCTATACACACATTTAAGTATAGCATAAAGTACTAGAAGTGGAACTGCTGGATCAAAATTGCATACTTTTAAAAAGATTGGATGTTTTTAACTTTGGTAGATACTGACAGGTTATACTTCTAAGAAATTATACCAATTTAAACCTTTACAAATAATATAGAAAAGTGCTTTTTTCCCACATCATTGCCAATATAATGGATAATTAAGACTATGGATCTTTGCCAAACTTCTAGATGCAAGTAACACAATAGAATAGTTCTAATTTGTAATTGTCATATGACAAGTGTGACTGAAAATTTTTTCATGCTAAGTGAGTTCAAATTTTTTTTTTTCAATTTGTAATTTGCCTTTTGATTTTCCTTTAGGTGGTTATTACTAAGCAGAACTTTTTATGGGAAGTGAAATTTATTTATTTATTTGAGAACCATCCACATTCTGACATTTTAAAGGAAAACTTTTCTTAGGATTTCAATTATTTCTCTTAATAAATTTAAATATTTAATCTTTTGGAGTTTATTTGGTGCAAGGTATTTTTTTCAAGATTGCTATTTCATTTACTGTTTACTAATTAGAAGTGATACTGATTATATACTAAACACCCAAATGTCTGTAGGCCTATTTTCAAATTTTGCATTCATTTTCATTTGTATATATCTATCTCAATGCCATTACTTCAGGCTTTCCTTGAAGCTCAACTGGTAAACAATCTGCCTGCAATGTGGGAGACCTGGGTTTGATCCCTGGGTTGGTAAGACCCTCTGGAGAAGAGAAAGGCAACCCACTCCAGTATTTTGGCCTGGAGAATTTCATGGACTGTATAGTCCATGGGATCACAAAGAGTCGGACACTACTGAGCAACTTTCACTTTCACCATTAGTTCAATTTAAATTATTGTTCTTTTTGCTGTTAAGTTGCCATGTCATGTTGACTCTTCACGACCCCATGAACTGCTTCCTTGTTCCTCTCCATCTCCCGGAGTTTGCTCAAGTTCCCACCCATTGAATTGGTGAAGCCATTCAACCATCTCATCCCCTGTTGCCCTCTTCCCCTTCTGCCTTCTATCTTTCCCAGTATCAGGGTCTTTTCCAATGAGTCAGCTATTCACACCAGGTGGCCAAAGAATTGGAGCTTCAGCATCAGTCTTTCCTAAGAGTATTCAGGATTGATTTCCTTTAAGATTGACTGGTTTGACCTCCTTGCTTTCCAAAGGACTTTCAAGAATCTTCAGCACCACAATTCAAAAGCATCAATTCTTTGGGGCTCTGCCTTCCTTACTGACCAACTCTCACATCTGTACATGACTACAGGAAAGACCATAGCCTTGATAATAAAAACCTTTGTCAGCAAAATGGTTTGTCATAGCTTTCCTGCCAAAAAGCAATTGTCTTCTAAATTCATAACTGCAGTCACCATCCACAATGATTTTAGAGCACAATAAGAGGAAACCCATCACTGCTTCCACCTTAAATTATTGTAGCCTTATATTAAAAGTGTATGACAGGAGTGTTCATATGACACTGGTCTTCCTCTCAAATTTCCAATTTATTTTTCTTGTTTGTCGTACCATATAAACTTTATAATTTTTTTTTTTTAAATTTCTGGGTCTTCCCTGGCAGTTAGTGGCTAATATTTTGCCTTCCAATACAGAGGATGTGGGATCAATCCCTGGTCAGAGAGCTAAGATCCCACATGCACTGTAGACAATAAACCAAAATGTAGAATAAAAGGTTATTGCAACAAATTCAATAAAGATTTTTAAAATGGTTCATGTTAAAAAAATTAATTTTTAAAATTTCTAATATTTTTATTGGGATTGCTTTAGATTTATAGATTAATTTAGGGGGACTTACTCCTTTTTACAATGTTGAAGCTTCCTATAAAAGAACACGGTCTGCAATTTCATTTGATCAAAACATATTTTACATCCCAGAGTTTTCTTTATATACATCTAAGATATTTCTTGTTATTACTCAGCCTACAATTTTTACTACTAATATTTTGCCAAAGATAAAAAGCTTTAATACATATGTGAAAATACAGGTAGTTTCACATAAGGCTAATGAAAGTTAAGTCACAGCCATAATATCAATTTTTTCCTCTAATTTGTACGGGAATAAGTGCAGATTTTTTTGGTTGAGATAGATAATATCTTAACACTTTACAATATTCATCTCTTGCATTTTATTAAGTTTCTATCTAAAATAGAAATTAAATTTTACATCTTGTCAGCACACTAGCTGATTATCTACTATTTATTACTCCATTATGATTACAGTAATGAAGATATCATATATTAAAATCTGCAGGATAGAGCTAATGTAGTGCTCTGAAGAAAAGTTCTAACAGTGAATAACTACAGTAATAAATTAGGAAGGCAATAGAAGAGCTGGAGACAGTGCACGGAGTATCCTTACACACAGGCTTGATACTGAGTAAGAAACGAAAAGGATACCATTATCTTCATAATCTGAAGGACATTTGCCCCACAGTTGATATTATGCACCTGTCACTTAGAATCTCTAAATTATTCACTATTTTATACTCCAAAGCTGCCTGGAATTCCTTTCCTTGTGTATATAAGTTCTCTAGAGAAGGTTCCTGATTAACATGATGGAAATAGTAAACGTGAAATCATTATACTACATCATCTACTGATGCTAGTTTCAAAAATTATCAAGTTGATTTCCTACTTCCTCAGACCATGAAAGCAGAAAACTCATTTTTCCCTTGACTCATCTCAATGAAGTGGCCCTTTGCCTTTCTGGACTTAAACTATTTGCCAGCCCCACACTACTTTTATATAACTGCATTTTTATAGCATAACCATCTGCTATTATAACGACTCCTGTCCTTTTCCAACCCAAAGTCCACATAGCAAAACTCTTATGATACAGACGTTTCTAAGTAAAAAAGTACCTAATGAATGAATAGGGTACAGCTTTTCTGGATACATTGATTCTGATATAAGCTTATAACATAATGTATCCATGTGATGTGTTATAATCTGTATTTTACTGTCCATAAAGGTCTGACACCCCTATACACAGATATTTATTTTCTTTGTTTGTTCTGGGTTTTTCATTTATTTGCTTGTTTTCACCATGTAGAATTTCTTCATATCTCGGGTTTGAAAGTGAAAGTATATCAGTCAGCCCTTCCTATTATATAATAATTCCTCTGATGATTTATAGCCCTAAAGAAAATAAAAATCAGTTACAGTGGCAGGCTATGAGTAATAAAGAGCTAAATTTAGAGTAGACCTAACATTATTGTCTTATTTATGTGCAACATAACATGTCTTGAATGAAACTGCTTATGTGCAAAATAACTGATCAAAACTACACCCATTCCTGAACAATTCCTAACTAATGTTCCAAATAATTGAATGATTGGCTCACTCTCTATTAACAAGATGTTAGTGGGCAACCTATTTTTAGATAAATCTTTGTATCTGTTTAGTTTATGAATGATGTAGCAAGTTCAAATGGTAGAAGTAGCATATTAGCATAAAAATCACATATATCATATCATCTACTGATATATCATCTACTGATTTGTTAAGAGGGCCAAGCTTCCTCAAACTGAAAATAATTCCTTGTGGCTTATCTTGCTTTTAGGTCTTTTATTGTCTGGATTTAAACCACTCATCATTATGTCTATTCAAAATGTGGAGGCTTTTAAATAGTCTAGTGATAAATGCCTATTTCTGATATTTAGAATAAAACTAGGAATGCAGCCTCACTTATCCAGCTTATTTTATAATTGCACAGTGTATGATATTCAAGTAAAACTTGATTATAACTTCTGTTCTAATTTCCAAAGCCTTTTCTAGCAAGAGATATAACCTGATTGTTTATCCAAGACAGGTGATCAAACACAATGAATAGACCAGAATTCCCTTCCGGTATAGTACCCCCTGTCTTCATACTGATTTCAAAGATCTATTGAAGATCCTTGATGCCTCTTGATGAAAGTGAAAGAGGAGAGCAAAAAAGTTGGCTTAAAGCTCAACATTCAGAAAACAAAGATCATGGCATCTGGTCCCATCACTTCATGGGAAACAGATGGGGAAACAGTGGAAACAGTGTCAGACTTTATTTTTTTGGGCTCCAAAATCACTGCAGATGGTGACTGCAGCCTTGAAATTAATAGACGCTTACTCCTTGGAAGAAAAGTTATGACCAACCTAGACAGTATTTTCAAAAGCAGAGACATTACTTTGCTGACTAAGGTCCGTCTAGTCAAGGCTATGGTTTTTCCAGTGGTCATGTATGGATGTGAGAGTTGGACTGTGAAGAAAGCTGAGTGCCAAAGAATTGATGCTTTTGAACTGTGGTGTTGGAGAAGACTCTTGAGAGTCCCTTGGACTGCAAGGAGATCCAACCAGTCCATTCTGAAGGAGATCAGCCCTGGGATTTCTTTGCAAGGAATGATGCTAATGCTGAAACTCCAGTACTTTGGCCACCTCATGCGAAGAGTTGACTCATTGGAAAAGACTCTGATGCTGGGAGGGATTGGGGGCAGGAGGAGAAGGGGACGACCGAGGATGAGATGGCTGGATGGCATCACCGACTCGATGGATGTGAGTCTGACTGAACTCCGAGAGATGGTGATGGACAGAGAGGCCTGGCGTGCTGCGATTCATGGGGTCGCAAAGAGTCGGACACGACTGAACGACTGAACTGAACTGAACTTCAGAAAGCAGTCCAGATTGCAGAGTAGAAAGACCAGAAGCACTCCTCCCCCATGAGCACATCACAATCACAACAATCTATAGAAAAACTGCTGTTGAGAAAGACTGAAACCTATCAGAAAATATTCTCTGCAGCTAAAGACATGGATGGAACCACAATGAGACTGGTAGGAGGAATGGACCCATGATGTAATCAAATCACATACCCTCTAGGTGGGCAAACCACAAACTAGAGAATAATTATATTACAGAGGTTCTTTGACATGAGTGAGAGTTCTGACCCTACATCAGGCTCTACAGCCTGGAAGATCTGGCACCAGGAAGAGGAGCACCCAGATCATCTGGCTTTGAAGGCCAGAAAGTGGTGGTGATTTAGTCACAAAGTCATGTCTGACCCTAGTGACTCCATGGACTGTAGCTCACCAGGATCCTCTGTCCATGGAATTTTCCAGGCGAGAATATTGGAGTGGGTTGCCATTTCTTTCTTCAGAGCATCTTCCTGACCCAGGATTCTAGCTCTGGTCTCTGGCATTGGAGGCAGATTCTTTACTGGCTGAGCCAACAAGGAAGGGCTTGAGATATTGGAAGTGGATATATCCAGGAGCATTTACCTGCATGAACTTCCCTTTGGCTGACATATCAGTCTCAAAACCTGACTCCATGAAACTGCCTATTGGCTTACGCTGGGGATGTGTGTGCAAGCATGCTGAGTCACTTCAGTCATGTCCAACTCTTTGGGACCCTATGCACTGTTGCCCACCAGGCTCCTCTGTCCATAAGATTCTCCAGGCAAGAATACTGCAGTGGGTTGCCATGCGCTCCCCCAGGGTATCTTCCTGACCCACAGGTCAAACCTGCATCTCTCTTGTCTCCTCCACTGTCAGGCAGGTTGTTTACCTGGAAAGCCCTTATCCTGGGACACCTTGGGCCGAACAACAAACTGGATAGGGACACTGACCACCCATCAGCAGACAGGCTGCTTAAAGATTTCCTAAGTCCACAGCCACTTCTAGATAGACCCACAGACTTAGCTTGCCCACCAGAGGCTCAAGACTCAGCTCCACCCACTAGGAGGCAGGCACAGGCCCCTCCCACCAGGAAACTGAACTAACCTCTAGTCCAGCCTCACCCACCAGGGAGCAGACACCAGAAGCAAGAAAACTATAGCCCTGCAGCCTGTAAAGCAAGTCCACAAACATAGAAAAGACACTAACCTGGGATCAACTGGCCACTGGATATGGGGAGGCAAGAGAGGAATGTAGTGCTAAGATGTATAGGACATCTCCTACAGAGGGCCAGTTCTCCAAGGTTGAGAAGCATAACTAACCTACCACATATATAAAAATACAAGTACCGATTTAGACAAAATGAGGTGTCAGAAGAATATGTTTCAGATGAAGGAACAACATAAAACTCCAGAAGAACAAATTGATGTGGAGATAGGCAATCTACCCAAGAAAGACTTCAGAGACCACTGTAAAGATAATCAAAGAACTCAGGAGGAAAATGCATGCACAGAGGGAGAAATTAGAAGCTTTAACAAAGAATTAGAAAATATTAAATATTACTAAACAGGATTAAAGAATACAATAACCGAAATGAAAAATGCATTAGAATGAATCAATACTAGATTAAATTAAGCAGAAGACTCCATCAGAGAGCTGGAAGACAGAAGAGTGAAAATCACTAACACTGAACAGAAAAAAAGGAAAAAGAATGAAAAAGAAAGAAAACAGAGAAGGAAAAAAAAAAAAAAAAAGGGAATCCAAATTCGAAAAGAAGTAAAACCATCACTATTTGCTCATAACATGATACTAAATATAGAAATAATAAAGAGTTACCAGAAAACTACTAGAGCTCATCAATAAATTAACTAAAGTTGCAGAATACAAAATTAATACACAGAAACATCTTACACTTCTTTATACTAACAGTGAAAGTTCAGAAAAAAAATTAAAGAAATAATCCCACTTATCATCGCATCAAAAAAAATAGATAAATAAAATGAAACAGCTAGGTATAAACCTACCTAAGGGGACAAAGGACTTCCCAGGTGGTGTTATTGAGAAAGAACACATCTGCCAATGCTGGAGATCTGAGATGTTGGTTTGATCCGTGGGTTGGAAACATCCCCTGGAGGAGGACATAGCAATCCATTCCAGTATTCTTGCCTGGAGAATCCACATGGACAAAGCAGTCTGGTTGGCTACAATCCATAGGGTCACAAAGAGATGGACACAACTGAAGTGAGTTAGCACACATACACAAAGAAACAAAAACTGTACTATACTATACTCCAAAAACTATAAGAAAGGAATCAAAGATGGCACAAACATATAGAAAGATATATCATGATCTTAGGTTGTAAAATCAAGATTGCCAAAATTCCTATACTACTTAAGGGAATCTAGATTTAATGAAATCCCTATAAAATTACCAATGGCACTTTTCACAGAACTAGAACAAAAAAAATCTTAAAATTTGTATGGAGACATAAAAGACCCTGCATAGTCAGAGCAATTTTGAGAAATAAAACAGAGCTGGAGAAAACAGGCTTTCTGACTTCAGACTATAGTACAAAGCTACAGTAATCAAGACAGTATGGTGCTGGCACAAAAACAGACATATAGATCAATGGAACAGGATTGAAAGGCTAGAATAAACCCACACTTCTCTAGTCTATTAAACTAAGACAAAGGATGCAAGAATATACAATGGAGAAAAAACAGTCTCTTCAATAAGTGGTGCTGGGAAAACTGCATAGCTACATGTAAGAAAATGAAATTAGTACAATCTCTAACACCATATACAAAAATAAAATCAAAATCAACTGAAGACCTAAACGCAAGACTGAATCATATAAAACTCCTAGAGGAAAACATAGGCAGAACACTCTTTGACATAAATTGCATCAAAACATTTTTGTGCATCCATCTTCTAGAATAATGGAAATAAAAACAAAACTTAGAAATGGAACCTAATTAAACTTAAAAGTTATACACAGCAAAGTACATCATAAAAAAATGAAAAGACAACATACGGAGCAGGAGAAAATATTCACAAGCAAAGTTTCGAAAATATACAACCAGTTCATACAACTAAATATATAAAAATAAACAAACCAACCCAAAAACACAATGTACAGAACTAAAAAGACATGTCTCCAAAGAAGACACACAGATTGGCAACAAACACATGAAAAGATGCTCAATATCAGTAATTATTAGAGAAATACCAATCAAAACTACGATGAGCTATCATTTCACATCAGTTAGAATGGCTATCATTAAAAAAATCTACAAATAATAAGTGCTGCAGTAAATGTGAAGAAAAAGGAGCCTTCCTACACTATTGGTAGAAATGTAAATTGGTGAAGCCACTATGAAGGAACTAAAAATAGAGCTACCACATAATCTAGCAATCTCACTTCAGGACATATATTCAGAGAAAACTATAATTTGAAAATAACCTGTACCCTAATATTCCTTACAGCACTATTTACAATATCCAGGTCATGGAAGCAACTTAAATGTCTTATCAACAGAGGAATGGACAAAAACAATGTGGTATATATGTTTAATATATACAATGGAACATCACTCAGACATTTTTAAAAAATGATATAATAATGCCATTTCCAGCAGCATGAGTGGAAAGAAAGTGAAGTCACTCAGTCATGTCCAACTCTTTGCAACCCCATGGACTGTAGCCTGCCAGGCTCTTCCTAGAGATTATTATAATAAGTGAAGTAAATCAGACAAATATACAATATCACTTATATATGGAATCTTTTAAAAATCATGTAAACAAACTTTTTTACTTCAATTTTTTTTAAAGATATGTTGCTATGTTCACAAGGATCTAATATTTAAGGACGTTAATTATGGCATCCATGATTAAGAACTGCAGAATTACAAACCAAGTCCCTAAATATGCAGAAAATTTAGTAACTCTTCTATAAGAATTTTTCAGTGGATACTTATTAAGTTTATTTAATTTGCTCTAGGCTATTTCTACATTGTAATAAAAATCACAAATGATGTTCTATATGAACACAACTTATTAAATAGTAATTTCCTAATTACAGTAGTGGAACTTAGGAAAGGTTCTCATGTCTTTAGAGGGTGAGACTTTAACAAGAAAATCTAAGTCATAGAATGCGATAAAGCTTTCATGACACCTCTGTTGTGCTAGTTCTTAAGACTCAATAGTGAAGAAGGGTAATGTCAAAAAACAAAGTTAAGGACCACAGTAATATCTCACCACCCCAGGCAGGAGAATGCAAACTCTAATGAGAGAGAAGACTGGTAAAAGTTATCTCCAAAGCCATAGCTTCAGAAAGCTCAATCATTTTCTCCACAGACCTAGATGAGACAGAATTTCATTATATCAGAATGGAGATTTAGTTCCTTAGAATGAGGGTATAAAAATAAGGTCCCATCACTTCATGGCAAATGGAAAGGAAGAAAGTAAAAACAGTGACAAATTTTCTTTCATTGAGCTCCAAAATCACTGAGGTTGGTGACTGCAACCATGAAATTAGAAGATGCTTGCTTCTTGGAAGGAAAGTTGTGACCAACATAGACAGCATATTAAAAAGCAGAGACATAACTTTGCCTGCAAAGGTCCATATAGTCAAAGCTATGACCTTTCTAGTAGTCATGTACAGATGTGAGAGTTGGACCATAAAGAAGACTGAGCACCAAAGAAATGATGCTTTCAAGTTGTGGTGCTAGAGAAGACTCTTAAGAGCCCCTTGGACTGCAAGATCAAACCAGTAATCTTAAAGGAAATCAAGCCTGAATATTCAATGAAAGGACTGATGCTAAAGCTGATGCTCCGATATTTTGACTATCTGAATGCAAAGACCTAAGTCATTGGAAAATACCCTGATTCCAGGAAATATTGAAGCCAATAAGAGAAGGAGGTGACAGAGGATGAGATGGTTAGATAGCATTACCTTAATGGACATGAACTTGAACAAACTCCAGGAGATAGTGAAGGACAGGGAAGCCTTGCATGCTACAGTCCACAGGGTCACAAAGAGTCAGACATGACTTAGTGACTGAACAATAACAATAATAGAAATAAGTACCCAGCTAAAAATAACACCCAACATTAAAGTAAGATTTTTGTCTTTATTTCAAATATAAAATAAATAAAACTGTACTTTTTGGATCAACATCAATGCAATTTGATTTAGCCAAGGAATCAACTTCACTGCCTGTTCACTTTTCAAATTCAGGGGGGTGGAAAAAACCCTCACTGAGCAGGTATGGCTCTTAACAATATTGGAGGATGAATTACCGCAGAAGACCTATCAATAGAGTAAACAATCGAGAATAGAAAAATGATATGCTCCTTGAACATTATTCTTTCATTTGACTTGTCCATTTAGCTGGCCTTTTGCTACAGTTTGCTGCAAAATTCAAATCTATATCTTAAATCCATAATTGTTTTAATGAGAAACAAATATATCAAGATCTCTTGAAATAGAATTATAAAATTCTCACCATATTCTATAGTGCATCAACTCATTTCAGTTGACTTTCATTCTATAGATGTCCATGTTGTATGCAGAGGGTAATGTTGATGGCGACTGTTCCAAACTAGCTGCCATGTTATCCTGGAATTCCTATAAATATATTTCTAAAAAGTACATTTTTCATGTTTATATGCTTAATTGCACACATCAAATAGCTTCTAGTATTTGTCCTAATCTGATCTGGAAATATATGGCACCTTGATCCATGTTCTCCTCACTGAGCATTTATTCATACTAGTGGCATGTCAAGGACACAAAAGTTCTTTCTCACAGAAACAAAAACCACATCCAGATAGTCAAAGTCTCATCCAGGGGAGTATGGTTAACAAAAACACAGGCCAACAACAACAACAACAAAAGGTCGATTCTTTGTCAATAGAAGTCCTCTAGCAAAGAATGAAAAGAGGTCTATGGGATCAACACAATCTACCTGATGTGTCTTTCCCTTCTTCCTGGTGTTTCGCCAGCTTTCTGACTGTTGGAAGTACCAGGTCTCTTGTTTCCAAAAAACCGCCTGTGTTGGCTTGTCTTTCAGGCCCTCATGTTGCAAAATCTGAAATTCTGTTGCAATAAACACCAGATTTCAGAGTAAAAGCAATTTCAATTGTGCAGAGATTAACTTCATTTTTATAGCAACAGTCAGTAGTAGCATGACTATGTGTCTAAACAATGCCTCCTCTTCCAATATAATGTTAGATTGAGAAATACCTGCAGTTTATTTGCATAGAAGCAAGCACTGATTCTGAAAGAGCATTTAGAGAAGCATATTTAGGCTTAGGGAAACAGAAGGTTGTCTTTTGTATAAACACGATAAATGTATCCCTTGAATCCATCCTGAAGGAACCATATGCAAACAGATAACTTTAGAAATTGCATTATTCTACAGTCACCCTCAGCCAAATGTATTTAACTAGTGACTGGGCATAATTGAGGCCAACCCTGACACAAGTATGAGCAATATGCTTCTCAAGATTTTTTTTTTTTTTTTTTTAATCTAAGTCAAGTGAGAGCGCAGTATTTCAGGAATAAATTTTTTCTCGCAAAGCTCATTCAGTATGAAATTAGGAATGGTAACCTCCAGTAATACTAGTTGATACATTTGCTTTTCTTGGTCTCCTTTCAAGGACAGCTTCATTAACATTATAATACCTGTCAGTTTCAAGGTACAGGACACAGTGTTTAAAGACTAAGGAGTTTAAATATCAAAAAGTCAGAGAAATGCTTGTAAACTGCTGATAAAACCGATAAGAATATGCCCAGGGCCCTAAGAAAACAAACACTTTGGTTAGGGTAGAAAGCCCTTTACATTTCAGCTCACTGATTTTCTTCTAGGCCTCTTTTCATTCTTTTTTGGCTTTATAGAGACAGGCCTCCTGCAATCCAGTTGCTCTGGAAGTTAAAGCTCTCGATTGAGACCCATCATCTCAGAATGGCAGGCCATAAAAATTCATTTCAGTTAACCTGTTTAACAGATGAGTAAGTTCAAGCATTAACAGTTTAAGTGATTTGCCCCAAAGAGGTGGCTAGCTATGTCAAAATGGTTCATAAAATCCAGTTCTTCTAATAATCAGGTAAAAGTGCTTTTCCTAGAACACTACAGTTACACCTTCCTGAGTGAAGATTTCTTTAAAAGACTATAATTAGATTGGAGTATGACACCACCCTTATGGCAGAAAGTGAAGAGGAGCTAAAAAGCCTCTTGATGAAAGTGAAAGAGGAGAGCGAAAAAGTTGGCTTAAAGCTCAACACTCAGAAAATGAAGATCATGGCATCCGGTCCTATCACTTTATGGGAAATAGATGGGGAAACAGTGGCAAACTTTATTTTTCTGGGCTCCAAAATCACTGCAGATGGTGACTGCAGCCATGAAATTAAAAGACGCTTAATCCTTGGAAGAAAGGTTATGACCAAGCTAGATATTCAAAAGCAGAGACATTATTGTGCTGACTAAGGTCCGTCTAGTCAAGGCTATGGTTTTTCCTGTGGTCATGTATGGATGTGAGAGTTGGACTGTGAAGAAGGTTGAGCACCGAAGAATTGATGCTTTTGAACTGTGGTGTTGGAGAAGACTCTGGAGAGTCCCTTGGACTACAAGGAGATCCAACCAGTCCATTCTGAAGGAGATCAGCCCTGGGATTTCTTTGGAAAGAATGATGCTAAAGCTGAAACTCCAGTACTTTGGCCACCTCATGCGAAGAGTTGACTCATTGGAAAAGACTCTGATGCTGGGAGGGATTGGGGGCAGGAGGAGAAGGGGACGACCGAGGTTGAGATGGCTGGATGGCCTCACCGACTCGATGGACGTGAGTCTGAGTGAACTTTGGAAGTTGGTGATGGACAGGGAGGCCTGGCGTGCTGCGATTCATGGGGTCGCAAAGAGTCGGACACGACTGAGCAATAGAACTGAACTGAACTGAAGAAAATGTAAACTAATTCTATAGTAAATGGTACAAATAAATTGGAGACCTGTCTATGTAGAGGTTGAGCAGTATATATGATGGTTGACAGGATGTTTTCATAGTAAGCATTTATCCTGGGTGGCTGGCTGGCACTGGCATTCAACAACAGTGAATTTATGATGGACTTGTGTGTATGTGTTAGTCACTCAGTCGTGTCTGACTCTTTGCGACCCCATGGGGTGTAGCCCACCAGACTCCTCCATCCATGGGATTTTCCAGGCAAGAATACTGAAGTGGGTTACCATTTCCTTCTCCAGATGGTCTTCCTGACCCAGGGATCGAACCTGGGTCTCCTGCATTGCAGGCATCTGAGCCATTAGAGAAGCCCTTATCATGGACTATGATTCCTGAAAAAATGAGCCATCTCTAGAACCAACTGACTCTCAAAGATTGGTCAGTACAAATGTCATGTGGGTTAGATATATTTTCCCACAGAATTCACTCCAATTTTTCTTTCTACACTACCTGCCTTGAATTAACTACTAATGACCTTTGAGAATATGTTGCTACTTTTATTTTTTTTAGTTTTCTAATTCTCAAGAAACTATCAAAACTTTCTGATATCTTTATTTTTGCTACACTGTCATCCTGGGGATTGTCCATTGGACTTTCCCCAGTATAAGAGCAGGTGGATGGAAGTGAGTTTTGTACTGGAATGTTGGGATAGCATGGGGACCATCCATAGGACACCTGCAGGACACTGTACAAACAGGCCAAAATGTCAATCAAATGTAGCAACTCATAACAGGATGGAGTTTCTATTACTAGTTTAAAAATAATAGTAAAAGATGCTTTAGGTATTTTTCCCTTTAAAATTTTTAGATTGTGTAAGGTATAAACTGTTATATAGGTAAACCATTAAGTGTCACTTGGGGAAAAGAAATGCAGATATGCATGGATTGTGGTAGTTCATAATCTAGTCAAAATTGGGACCCCCCAAAATTGCAGATTTCTGGACTATAAACCTTTAATCTTGAATTTCCCATCAAAGTGAGTTTAAAAATTTCATGATTTATTTTTATATAATTTATAAATACCAAATGCATGGCATTTACTAACTGACTTATTAATTTAAAGTAAAAAAGAATGTACATTGTTGTTTTGCTCATGAAACTGTTATAAAACATGAATTAACATTCCAGTTGGAACAAACCCAATCCAAAGATCAAACTATTTCACTATTTTAGAGGTAGCATCTACTCTCAGATGAGACCTAGCAAATCGAAATATAGTAAATGATTGCCTTTACAACCCACAGCCTTTCTTATCCATCACTCAGAGAGTGTCATATTTTGTAGTGGGGAATTACATTTGCATTGTCAGTAAGGAAAGACTGTAAAGTCATACATGGCTACAAATTAAAATTGACTTCCATCCAGGGATATTCCAAGACAAGGGCTGACAGTTTAGCCCACTGCAGTATAATATAACTACTATAGTTCTGAAATATTCACCAACTGATTATGTCCCTGATAAATAAAATAATACATCAATAAGTATAATCATATATTACTTTTGGATCACTGTAGAAGTAACATGCACCTGTTTTACTTTAATAAAAGTATTTTTGAATATTTTCGTCCAAATTAAAGACCCTCCCTTTTTTTTCAGTTGCTTGCCATGTTTTCTTTGGTTAATGTCATTACAGAATTACCATTAATGACAGAAGGTAAAAGAGGATATTCTAGGGGTCACTGAGATGCCTCTGTTGCAGGATGTGCAACCTGGAGCCTATAAAGTAAAGTGAAGTGAATTGAAGTCTCTCAGTTGTGTCTGACTCTTTGTGACCTCATGGACTGTACCCTACCATGCTCCTCCATTCATGGGATTTCTCAGGCAAGAGTACTGGAGTGGGGTGCCATTTCCTTCTCCAGAGGATCTTGTTGTCCCAGGAATTGAACCCAGGTCTCTCCCGCATTGTATGCAGACGCTTTACCATTTGAGCCACCAGGAAACTCCTATAAAGCCTATAAAGATTATGCCATCTGGAGATAAGGAAGACAAAAGTTGGTAAGTCAGATCTGGCCTTGATCCCAACTTTAATATAAAGTAGCTGCATATACATTTTCATCTCTGAGCCTAGTTCCCCATCGCTAAACATGGAATCATAATAGTACCTGCCACATTAGGTTGGTCTAAGTATATCATGGAATAATACATGTAACATAACTTGCAGAGGACCCAGTTCATAGTAAGATCTCCATGAATGTTAGGTTTTATTTATTTATTTATTTATTTTTGTATTTTGATTGTTATAAAAGGTACCCACATCAGATCTTCTCCATTTTAAGGCAATATTTTTTGATTATTGAACTGACATGCTTAAGCCTTCATCAGAGGACAGTTTTCACAGCTAAATGTGATAACAGCCATTCTGAAAATAATTTTGTGAATTGAAAATCAACAAAGGGAAATATATTTTAAAAATTCTCTTTGTAATATTGAAGTGAAATGAGTGCTAGACTGGGAATTAGGGCTTTGGGGTCCTAGTCCTGAGACTTTCTCTAAATTTTTGGGTGACCTTGTACAAATTACCTTGGGACCTTAGTTTCCTGTTTCCCAAACAATGATATTGCCATTGCCAACTCTAACATTGTATGGTTGGGTTGCAAAGGACTATCAAATTGGAAAACTCTTTCTTCACTTGGTATGTGGAGAACTTTGCCAATTTTGGTATGTTATGTGTCCAGGAGATTCCCTGGTGACTCAGACAGTAAAGAATCTGCCTGCAATGCAGTATACCTGGCTTTGACCCCTGGGTCTGGAAGGTGCCCTGGAGAAGGGAATGGCTACCCACTCCAGTATTCTTGCCTGGAGAATTCTATGGACTGAGAAGCCTGGCTGACTGCAGTCCATGGGGTCACAATTAATCAGACACAACTGAGCAAGTCAGACCCTTTCACACTTTTCATATACCTTAGAGAAGGTTCCCTAGAAGCAGTTCTTATAGTGGAAATTCTTGTGCAAGAAATTTCTCATGGGAATGTTCCCAGGAAAAATGTGCACATTAGGTAAGATCAGAAGGCTTATATGTCCCAACCACAGTCACCTGGATGCCCAAGGTTGGGAGCAAGGTGGCTCCAATCCTAGATCTAAGCAGCAGTTCCTACAGCAGCCAGATAGAGAAATTCTTGGAGAGCCAAAAGTGGCACCAATCACTTTTAGTATATTATGTTTTGATGTACTGCCCGTTGAAAGCCCTTGAACTTATGAAACAGTTTTCTACAAATCAGCCTCTCCAGTATAGGGTATCACTTCAAACCACTCTGAGTTCCTTTACTTCATCTTTTACTGGACAAATGGCATGAACATTCTAAAACTGTCTGCTTACTATACTCCAATAAAAATAAATAAATCAATTGCTTTGAAGGGAAAATTTTCTTAAAATGATAAAATAATAAAATTGTCTGCTTGATCTTTGCTAATTTATGATTCCCAAGTTCACCTCCCTTCTATTTTCCCAGGGGCACAAGCCCTTACTCCTCCTCCTGATCACAGGCAGTTGTCAGGATGCTCTTGGGATGTACTCTTGTATTAGAAAGGATATATATTTAAACCAAAGAAGGGTGTGGACAGCCAACTGCTGAGCTCTCCCCTGTTTTCTTCCTGAAATGCAATTTAAATTCTGCAACAATGTTCCTTTTTCCATAGCAAGAGTCAACTTCATCAGAAGTATATTAAGAAATTAACTTTCCAAACAAAATGGGAAACACAGATAGGAAGTTCAAGTTTTTCCCTTAAAATAAGAAAAGAAGTTGAGACATAGATGTCCATATTTAAAGCTTAAAAAAATAGCTTTTTTGATTTTAAGACTACTATTTATTTTACTATAACACATTAGCTGGGCCTCCTTCGTGGCTTACTGATAAGTCACTTCAGTCGTGTCCGACTCTGTGCAACCCCATAGATGGCAGCTCACGAGGCTCCCCCATCCCTGGGATTCTCCAGGCAAGGACACTGGAGTGGGTTGCCATTTCCTTCTCCAATGCATGAAAGTGAAAATTGAAAGTGAAGTCCCTCAGTTGTATCTGACTCTTTGCGATCCCATGGACTGCAGACCACCAGGCTCCTCCATCCATGGGACTTCCCAGGCAAGAGTACTGGAGTGGGGTGCCATTGCCTTCTCCATCCCTCGTGGCTTAAAGAATCCATTTGTCAATGCAGGAGACATGGATTCCATCCCTAGGTCAGGAAGATCCCATGGATAAGGAAGTGGAAACCCACTTCAGTATTCGTGTCTGGGAAATCTCATGGACAGAGGAGCCTGGTAGGCTACAGCTCATGAGATTACAGAAGAGACACAGGCACGCAGACAAAACTTAGTGACTAGACAACAACAACAACAATAGTGTGTTATCTACTAAGAGGTCATGCGTTATTACAGTGGCCAGTAACTTCCAATGTTCCTTGTCTAACCACTATGACCCAGTATTAATCCTGCGAGGATATAACTCGCTCTCTTTTTAGGCTTCTTTCTAGAACAAAACTTCCCTAGCTCTGATTTCCTTTGAAATAAATTGCTTTATTTTTTGACACTCTTGCATTGGTTCCATTAGAATTTCTCTCTCTCAGCACTGATTTATTTCTATCATTTAAGCAAGAAAGAGTAGATCACATAAGAAGATTTTGCATGTAAAATGAGTAACCAATAGCTTTTCTAACAAGAAGGGAAAATTAGTCTCAAACTTACATCAGCTTGTAGATTTAATATACTCTATCAATGAAATTAATATGGAAACTTTAAAGAACTTAAATTATATCCAAAGATATTTGATTTAATCCTGATTTGTTTTAGGGAATAAACTTTATTTAATATATATTCATTGACTTATATAGATTTTTCTATTCTTTTTTGGGGAGAAGGGGACATTCATTTACATAACAGATATAGCCATTATTCAGTTTTGAAGTGTATTGAAAACTATTCTGAAAGCTTTAGAATATTATTAATAGCAATGAATTTTATTCCATAGCCTATGAACAAATGTGAATTTCACAGTTAGTTTGAGGTCTAGGGTGTGTTTTCTGGTTAGGCCATCAGTGATAAGTTGATCGTTTGCCGTATATGGTTAATTCTTTCCTAACCATGTTATGTTTTTACTGTCCTCTCATATTAAAATAATCATGCTTTGCAAAAGTAGAAAGTGCTAATACCACGATATGAATTGTAACAATGATCCTGAGTTAATTCTCTATTTTCAGGCACCTATAAAGCAGTCCTGCATATTTATTCAATATTAAAATGTTGCACAAATCATAATCCACAAGTTTTATTTTTTCTTAACATTCAATCTTTAAATGAGAAAGGGAAAAAAAATAGTATTTTTCCCTAGCAGAGCACGCTCCAAAAACAAATACGTTACCTCTGTTTTAGCTGGCATGGACGGGACCCTGAAGGGTAATGCATTACTTTTAGATTTCAAAACTGACAGTCTTCAGAGGACTAGTTCTCTGTGCTGCAAAGCAGCAGATATCCATGTGTAGAGATTTTATTTTCCAGTGATGTTTATTTAGGATTTTTCACTAGATGAATTGCGCTTGCAAGTTTATGCACTCCATAGCAGCAATTATCTCCCCAACTCAGAAGGAGCTGTTGGAGCTCTTCACGTCATTACCATGCAGCCAGCAGGTTCCCTCATCGCAGACCATCACAGAAGACATTTTTGTGGTTTATTGGAAAGTCATTTTCATGCTAAACTTCATTTTTCAATTCTTTGCAACTTCTTCAGAAGCTTTTGCTAGCCTTAATGTGGAGCTTAGAGCAATTTATCCACTTTTTGAGAGATTAATGTGTAAGGAAGAATGTTCCTAGGGTATTTGGTGATGGGATAATATCAAATTAGGCTGCGATAAAATATAGTCAAAGCCCAACATTTTAAACTTAAGAACCGTAAGAAGTATTGAATTCAGATATTTCGATGCTAAAGAAAACACTGGGAAAATTTTAGATTCACCAAAGATTTTCTTCCTAGCCTCCTTTCCCTACATCATCCATTCCCCAAACACAAACATGCACAGATTCTTTTGAAGTATATGAAGGTGAAATCATAGCAGGCATACTTCTCAATCTATGCCTGTGGGCATGAAACAGCAAACTTGAGGGGGTTTATTTCTGCTAAAATGCACAGACAGAACCATGTTTTTAAAAATACACAGCCCCAAAATTCAATAAAAGCAGAGTCAACACATGTATACATGCATGTGAAACATATACAAGAGCTTAGTAATATAAATATATACTTATGCTACTGGCAGAGATGGGCAATTAAACAATGTGCAATTGCATGTGTAAAACCAACGTCCAGTCAACAAATGTGAGTGTATTTGAGGGTAAAACTGCCAACTTGCGCTACAACATGATATGCTTATATTCAGAAAATACATAGTACATGACAGAAACAAAAGAAAAAAAATGGTTTTCTTTGTTCTGTCTCAAAAGAAGATTGCTTTATGGTTTTGTTTTTATTACCGGAGAAAAACCAATAATGATCTAATTGCCAGAAAACATGCATACAACATGAGACTTGGGAATCTGAGCTCTTGAAAGTTAGATCTAGAGATTTTCTCTAATACCTTTATTTTCAGAGTGTTCTTCCCCAAGGGGGGCAAAATATTTCTACAGCCTTTATCTCATTAATCCTCACATGATCATTGTTAGGGAGTCAGGCAGACTAGGACTTTTGTAGATTCCAGTGCTGAAATAGACAGACAATGGCTGCTAGGGTGACTTGATTGAAATTATAGAACAAGTCAGGGGCACAGCTGGTGAAAGGATCTGGGTCTGCTGTTTGCCAGAGCTTTCTTTTACCCGACAGAACATATTGCCTAAAGCTGAGAATCCCATGGTGTCCTTGATTACGTATTTTCAAATTATAGTTCACTTTAGAGATTCCTATTAAAAATCAGATATGGCAGCAGGCCTGGAAATCATTTAGGAAACCCCAGGTTTCAAGCAAGTGGGAGATTTAAGAAGCAAGGCTTGAGGGATGGAAATCTAAAATGTAGGTGGGGATGGAGTGTCTAAACACTTTCTACTGTCTCTTTTAACATGAAGGGTATCCTGCTAGGTGCTATGCTGGGTAATCAAAAAGATGCAGAAAGTATTCCCAAGACATTCATTCATTCATTCATTTCCTTTTACAAGTGGCTTCTTGGTAAAGCTTCATTTCTACTTTTAAGTTATGGAGAAGACAAATTAAGAAGAGGAAGATATATAGCTATTTTAGAAGCCTAAGGGCAGCTTGAAATGAACTTCCTCATAAAGGGAAGGGCTTCTCTCCTGGGAAAGATCCGTGAGGCTCTCTCTTGTCTCAACAGGAATTTTTAAAGACATAGTCTAGTAGGGATAGACTTTACCCTCATGAATTATTGATACTCTAAAGCAGTTTTAATTGTTTTTCCTTTCAGCACTATATAGAGAAACTCAATAATGATTCTTACTGCAATATTAGCATATATTTTAAACATGCCATAATACCCAGGGAAAGCATCTAATTTTCCTGAAATAATATGCTTCTTTAACTTCAGGAAATATGATTTAAATTAGCAATAAAGATGAAAAGTCATCTAAGTTAGGTTATAAAATTGTTTTCTGTGCTGAAATATTCTGTAGAAAAATAAGAAAAGAATACATTTAAGTAGGATTTAATTTAATCATCAGAAAGCATGATTAATCACTGATATATGATGGAGAACAGTATGGAGATTCCTTAAAAAACTGGAGGGATGGTACAGGGAAGGAGATGGGAGGGGGGTTCAGGATGGGGAACACGTGTACGCCCATGGTGGATTCATATTGATATGTCACAGAACCAATACAAAATTGCAAAGTAATATATATACATATATATATATATATTCTTTACTACAGCAGTTGTCAAATTTTTGACCTTAAGACCCCTTTCATTTATTAAAAATTATTGAAGATGTCAAAGCACATTTATGTAGATTATAGCTATTGTTATTTACTCTTTTAGAAATTAAAACTGAGAAACTTTTGAAACATTTAATTTACGAAAATAAAAAAAAAACAGATTGCATGTTAAAATAAGCAATGCATTTTTATGAAAGTGTGCTATATTCCAAAAATATATGTATTATTGAGAAGAGTGGCATTTTTACATTTTTATAAATATTTTTACTGGATGGCTTAATTGGTTATATTTGCATATCTCTTTTCCCTTCAATCTGTTCTGAAATCATAGACAGTGCAGCTTGTAGAAAACTACTGTAAACCAGTGAGAAAATGAGAGTAAAGTGGTAAAGAACCAGCCTGCCAATGCAGAAGACATAAGAGACATGGGTTCGATCATTGGGTCAGGAAGATATCTTGGAGAAGGAAGTGGAAACATACTCCAGTATTCTGGCTTGGAGATCCTATGGGCAGAGGAGCCAAGCAAGCTATACAGTCCACAGGGTCGCAAAGAGCTGGACATGACTGAAGCGACTTCCCACACAGTACACAAATGTGACATTACTAATACCAGCCAAGGTCTGCTGGACCCCTGCTTACACTTAGAGAACAGCTGAGGAAAACAGCTCCAAATTGGGATATTTAGACTTATTTCTGTTTTTGGTGATGCCATTGGCCAGACTTTTCACTTTGAGTTGAATTCTCATTTGCAAAATGAAGGTGCTAGATAAGATTATCTATAAGGTCATATCTATGTTTCCATTGTCCTCAAAAATTGTCTTCATCATCATGTTAATCCATATCCACAATATATTTAGTTCAGTTCAGTTCAGTCGCTCAGTCGTGTCCGACTCTTTGCGACCCCATGAATCGCAGCACGCCAGGCCTCCCTGTTCATCACCATCTCCCGGAGGTCACTCAGACTCACATCCATCGAGTCAGTGATGCCATCCAGCCATCTCATCCTCTGTCATCCCCTTCTCCTCCTGCCCCCAATCCCTCCCAGCATCAGAGTCTTTTCCAATGAGTCAACTCTTCACATGAGGTGGCCAAAGTACTGGAGTTTCAGCTTTATCATCATTCCTTCCAAAGAAATCCCAGGGCTGATCTCCTTCAGAATGGACTGGTTGGATCTCCTTGCACTACAAAGGACTCTCCAGGGTCTTCTCCAACACCACAGTTCAAAAGCATCAATTCTTCAGCACTCAGCCTTCTTCACAGTCCAACTCTCACATCCATACATGACTACTGGAAAAACCATAGCCTTGACTAGACGGACCTTAGTCGGCAAAGTAGTGTCTCTGCTTTTGAATATACTATCTAGGTTGGTCATAACTTTTCTTCCAAGGAGTAAGCGTCTTTTAATTTCATGGCTGCAGTCACCCTCAGCAGCGATTTTGGAGCCCCCCAAAAAATAAAGTCTGACACTTTTTCCACTGTTTCCCCATCTATTTCCCATGAAGTGATGGGACCAGATGCCATGATCTTCGTTTTCTGAATGTTGAGCTTTAAGCCAACTTTTTCACTCTCAGCAGCGATTTTGGAGCCCCCCAAAAAATAAAGTCTGACACTTTTTCCACTGTTTCCCCATCTATTTCCCATGAAGTGATGGGACCAGATGCCATGATCTTCGTTTTCTGAATGTTGAGCTTTAAGCCAACTTTTTCACTCTCCTCTTTCACTTTCATCAAGAGGCTTTTTAGCTTCTCTTTACTTCCTGCCATAAGGGTGATGACATCTGCGTATCTGAGGTTATTGATACTTCTCATGGCAATCTTGATTCCAGCTTGTGTTTCTTCCAGTCCAGCGTTTCTCATGATGTACTCTGCATATAAGTTAAATAAGCAGGGTGAAAATATACAGCCTTGATGTACTCCTTTTCCTATTTGGAACCAGTCTGTTGTTCCATGTTTAGTTCTAACTGTTGCTTCCTGACCTGCATACAGATTTCTCAAGAGGCAGGTCAGGTGGTCTGGTATTCCCATCTCTTGAAGAATTTTCCACAGTTTATTGTGACCCACACAGTCAAAGGCTTTGGCATAGTCAATAAAGCAGAAATAGATGTTTTTCTGGAACTCTCTTGCTTTTTCCATGATCCAGCGGATGTTGGCAATTTGATATCTGGTTCCTCTGCCTTTTCTAAAACCAGCTTGAATATCAGGGAGTTCACGGTTCACGTATTGCTGAAGCGTGGCTTGGAGAATTTTGAGCATTACTTTGCTAGCATGTGAGATGAGTGCAATTGTGCGGTAGTTTGAGCATTCTTTGGGATTGCCTTTCTTGGAATTGGAATGAAAACTGACTTTTTCCAGTTCTGTGGCCACTGCTGAGTTTTCCAAATTTGCTGGCAGATTGAGTGCAGCACTTTCACAGCATCATCTTTCAGGATTTGAAACAGCTCAACTGGAATGCCATCACCTCCACTAGCTTTGTTCGTAGTGATGAATATTCACGTGTTAAGTGGAGTGAAAGTGTTAGTCGCTCAGTAGTGTCCAACTCTTGGTGATTCCATAGACTGTAGCAAGCCAAGCACCTCTATCCATGGGATTTCTCAGGCTTGGACACTGTAATGGGTGGCCATTTTCTTTTCCAGGGAATCTTCCCAACCCAGGAATCAAACCCACATCTCCTGAACTGCAAGTGGATTCTTTAATTAGTTTGTCATTATTTCTATGTGGGTGCTTATTTGGTGTAGATACAGCTTATTTTATTGGAGAAATGAAGACAAGTGACTAATCTCTGCCTCCTTTCCTGCTTCCCTAGTGGCTCAGATGGTAAAGAGCCTGCCCTCAATGTGGAAGACCTGGGTTTGAGCCTTAGGTCAGGAAGATCCTCCGGAGAAGGAAATGGCAACCTACTCCAGTATTCTTCCCTGGAGAATTCCATGGACAGAGGAGCCTGGTAGACTACAGTCCATGGGGTCACAAAGAGTCCAATAGCATGGAGCAACTAACACTTTCAGTGCCTCCTTCCTCCACTGAGACAACCATCAGGAAGTGGGCGGCTCTCGTTCCTGCTGTCCATATGTCCTGGATATGCCCAGGGCTCTCTCTGGAATTAAATATGCTTGGGCACAAATCCCATCTCTTCTACTTTTTAGTTGTGTGATATTGGCCAAGCAATGTGACCTCTCTAAGCTTCATGATTTTCAACTGTTGAAAGGTAATAACAGCTGGTAGGAATGCAAAATGGCACATCCACTTTGGATGACACTTTGGCAGTGTCTCACAGAGCTAAACATACCCTTACCATATGATCCAGCAATCACACTCCTTGGTAGCTGAAAACTTATGCCCACAAAAAAGCCTACGCACAGATGTAGAGCATCTTCACTCATGTTGCCAAAACTTGGAAGCAACCAAGATGTCCTTCAGTAGGTGAATAAACAGACAAACTGATATATCCAGACAATGGAATATTATTCAGTACTAAAAAGGAATAAACTAACAAGATGCATAAAGACATGAAGGCATTGTAAGTGCATATTACTAAGTGAAAGAAGTAAAAGGCTATACAATATATGATTTCAACTATGTGACACTGGAAAAGGCAAAACTATAGAAATAGTAATAAAAGGTTAGAAGTTTCTGGGGGTTGGGAGCAATCAGGGATGAATGGGTACAGCACAGAATATTTGGGGAGGCAGTGAAAATAGGCTGTGTGGTACTGTATGATGGATACATGCATGCATGCTCAGTCGCTTCAGTCATGTCTGACTTTGTGACCCCATGGACTGTAGCACACCAGACTCCTCTGACCATGGGATTTTCCAGGCAAGAATTCTGGAGCAGGTTACCGTGCCCACCTTCAGGGGATCTTCCTGACCAAGGGACTGAAGCTGTGTCTCCTGCATTGCAGGTGATTCTTTACTGCTGAGACACTGGGGAATCCCAATGACGGATATATGTCATTATAAATTTATTCAAACTCATAGAAGATACATCACCAGGAATGAACCATAATGTAAACTCTGACCTTGGATGGTTATGATGTGTAAATGTAGGATCATCAGTTGTAACAAATGTATGATTCTTATGGGGGATGTGGCTAATAGAGGAGGCTATGCATACGACAGGGTAGAAGCATATATGGCTAATCTCTATATCTTCCCCTACATTTTGCTCTAAACCTAAAACTGCTCTTAAAAATAGACTCAAAAATTTTCTTAAACTTTTTTAAAAGGTAATAAAAATAGTCCCATCCTATACAATTTTTATAAGAATTGCATGAGACAGTCCACATAAAGCACTTAGAAAAGCATTCAGTTCTGTTTAGTCGTTCAGTTGTATCTGACTCTTTGCGACCCCATGAATCGCAGCACGCCAGGCCTCCCTGTTCATCACCATCTCCCGGAGTTCACTCAGACTCACATCCATCAAGTCCGTGATGCCATCCAGCCATCTTATCCTCGGTCGCCCCCTTCTCCTCCTGCTCCCAATCCCTCCCAGCATCAGGGTCTTTTCCAATGAGTCAACTCTTCGCATGAGGTGGCCAAAGTACTGGAGTTTCAGCTTTAGCATCATTCCTTCCAAAGAAATCCCAGGGCTGATCTCCTTCAGAATGGACTGGTTGGATCTCCTTGCAGTCCAAGGGATTCACGTATTGCTGAAGCCTGACTTGGAG
Organism: Cephalophus harveyi; assembly: GCA_006410635.1. Taxonomy (NCBI): domain Eukaryota; kingdom Metazoa; phylum Chordata; class Mammalia; order Artiodactyla; family Bovidae; genus Cephalophus; species Cephalophus harveyi. The sequence continues at coordinate 218,923 of SJYT01035011.1, read as the reverse complement.
AATTTTGAGCATTACTTTAGTAGCGTGTGAGATGAGTGTAATTGTGCGGTAGTTTGAGCATTCTTTGGGATTGCCTTTCTTTGAAATTGGAATGAAAACTGACCTTTTCCAGTCCTGTGGCCACTGCTAAGTTTTCCAAATTTGCTGGCATATTATAGAGTGCAGCTCTTTGACAACGTCATCTTTCAGGATTTGAAATAGCTCAACTGGAATGCCATCACCTCCACTAGCTTTGTTCATGGTACGAAGCAAAAATTAAGCACTCAAAAACTATAATGTTATTTTCACAGAAATTTCATCTTCTATCTCTTTTGCTGCAACTGTTTAGTGTATTAGTATTATTACTAGTATTATTTTCTATTTGAATTCTTCAGAGAATCTTTTTTAAACATGATTATACTCAATGCAGTAAACCTTTACCACCAAGTAAAGAAAAAAAGCACAGAAATATCTATATTCACAGTACCAAGGAATAACCTATCCATCCAGGCATAGATGTGTATAAGAGACAGACATAGTCTATTTCTCCCTCTTAGTAATATATTATCAACAATTTTTCATACCAAAAAATTCTACTACGATGAAGTTTTCACACTCAATTGAAATATCATAAGGATGTTCATAATTTACTCAGTTATTTTCCAGTTTAGGTAAATCCCTTCTGGTTTTCTACTATTGTGATAAACACATCATTATTGACTCATCTCCTGTAGAATTTCCTCTGAGAATGTCAGTGTCTTAAATAAAATATAAAAGCTTCCAAATACTTGACCTTCTGTGAGTTTATGTAAAAGGATTTATTGTGCTTCAGTTTTAAGCTTCATTGTGGTTTCTCCCTAAAATCTATCCCTGAGTGATCTCATCTATTCCATTAGCTTTATTAAGTCTCCCAAATTTATATATCCAGCCCTGAAATTTCTTCTGAAATCCAGACTCTTGCATCCATCTCCCTACTTGATGTCTCCATTTGGATGTGTCACAGGCACTTAAAATGTAATGTATTCAAAACTGATTCTTCATTTCCTTATTCCTTTAAATCTTTTCTTCTTAATTTTTCTTCCCATTAATAGCACCAAAACTTTTTTCTAATTTGCTAATATCAAGAACATTGACATAATGTTCCTGTTTGCTACCTTTCTCTCCCATCCTGTAATCAATTCAAGTTGTCTGGCACAATCATTTTTCTGTATGCCATTGCTTGTTACTCAGAAAAGCTTCTGTCATTTTTGCAGAAGAAAGGGACTTAAGTCTGCAATTGTACTTTCTTTTATCTAATGTCATTTTCATTTGGAAATATTCTTAAAAGCTTATAGATTGTAAGACTCATTTTCATGCACTATTTGCGTACCTAATAAAATAGATCTATTGTCAAAAGTATAGAAAATGTGCAAATAAAGAAACAGAAGTGGATTTGGCATGGCTTAAAGAACAAACACCTTGCTTTGATGTCAATATTTATTTGAAGGGGCCTGAAAAGTGTATGGAAAAAGAAAGTAAATGGGATGACAGTGATCTGCTGGCTTGGATGAAGCTGCATGACCTTGTGTTAAATACTATTCAAGAAATCTCTAAACATCTATAATTTCCTTTTTTATTTGGAAAAATAGGTAGAAATATTTTTAATGATAAACTCCATACCCCACACTTTCTTAGCTTATACACTTCCATACAATCTAAATATTCAAGTTCAACGCTAGGAAAAATGACATATTCTGGCAACACAAACATTCTCTACTTTGACAAGATCCTTTAAAAGATCTCTAGTTTGATAAGATTCTTTCATTGTTAAATATTTCCTGAGAAAACAAACTGCATACTTTTGGCTTCCTTGGGAAGGGATTAATAAACTATATTATATGATTCCTTAAGTTGAAATGAAATAAGTAAAATAAACAAATTTTTTGTACTTTAACTGTATTGACCCTTAAAGAAAAAGAATCTTTCTCTTCACGTTCAGGAAAAGTCAAGCTATGATGCTAAAGTTTGATTTCTAGACATGAAAAAATAATTTTAAATGACCATTAAGCTCTTAACAGTCAGTAAATGAACTAGTGAAAGCTTCTTTGAAATACTTTGCATTTGGCAAATAAATCTGGAAGAGTTACAGCATTCTCATTTGTGTATTATTCCTTTTAATCAAGGTAACTCTCAATGAATTAGCTTGTCTTATTGATTTTTTCTTAAATGACTGAGGCATCTTCTACTTATTGCAATGAGAAATATATTGGGTTGGCCAAAAAGTTCATTTGTTTTTTTCTGTAACATCTAATGGAAAAACCCAAATGAACTTTTTGACCAACCCAATAGTATATCAGAGCTTCCAAGCTGGCTCAGTGAGTAAAAAATCTGCCTGCAATGCAGGAGATGCAGAAGGTACAGGTTTGACCCCTGGCTCAGGAAGATCCTCTGCAGGAAGGCATGGCAAACAATGGCAGTATTCTTGCCTGGAGAATCCCATGGACAGAGGAGCCTGGCGGCCTACAGTCCGTAGGGTTGCGTAGGGTCAGACACAAAGAAAGCAACTGAATATGTGTATTTTAATGGCTCACAAAACACCTCGAAAGTTAGTATCTTCAAACAATAATACTTTTACTATTTCATATGAAATAATGGATTAGCTGAGCAATGTTTCTTGTCTGGCTGTCTCGGCTGAAGCTGGATGTTCTAGGATGGCCTCAGGCAGTTGGCTTAGTGTCACATGGGATGATGGAGATGATATGGCTATCATCATCCAACACACTAGGATTGTTGATATGGTTGTAGATACAGAGTTTCAAATACAGAAATGGGTACAAGCTCCAGTATGCAAGTCCTTTAGAGCCTTGCTTGTATTATATTTGTATCTCATTGGTGAGAGCAAGTCACATGACCAAGCCCATATTCAAGAGCTAGATTCAAAAAACAGACTCTACCACTTAATGGGAGGAGCTGTAAAATCAGAATGCAAAGAGATATGGTAAATAGATGGGAAATTTGTAGCAATTTTTGCAATGGACCACAGACTGCCTCCTGGCCACAAATTATTCTGTGTTTGTGTAACATATGCTCACCCTTCCCAGATGCCAAAAGTTTGGTTTAATTAGGCCATTTATGGCATCTGGCTTGAAGTTAAGATCCTCATGATCTGCTTCTTTCCTAGATGTGGACGTGGCTCATTGCATGCAGCTGCTCTTCATCCAGACAACTGTGAACTAAAAATGTTAAAATATCTGCTGCCAATTAACTTCACATAAGAGGGTGCAATGGACACAAAAGAACTGCAATAGTTGCTTCTAATCAAAAAGAGAAGGAATGGGAGGCACAGAGGAGCCCTTGGTCTGAACCAACTCTATAATCCATCCAGGCATATGTTAAAATGTTCCCCTCCTCTAGGTCTGGGATGTTCCTTGATTAGAGTCCATTTCTACTCCCTGAAAGTAATTTGCTTGCCCACAATCCTCTGAATCTCTTGGCTCTTCCTCTAGGGTTTTCATCTCTTATGGTAAGAAATGTCTGTGGTTCTCATTTTGATTTCTATCCACAGAATATTAGAAGCCCAGAAACCTTACTTCTTTTTGAACTATTGCAAGCCCTTTTCATTCAGGCAGACACTTCTTTTGTCAGTATGTGCTCAGTCGCTCAGTTGTGTCCAACTCTCTGTCACCCAAAGGACACACCAGGCTCCTCTGTCCATGGGATTCTCCAAGCAAGAATATTAGAGTAGCTTGCCCTTGCCTGCTCCATTTGTCAGTAAAATTGTCTTTAAAACTTCATGGATTGCCTATGAATCTGATGCATATCCATTCTATGTGAGTCCTAAAATTCTCTACTTCTAGTTTGCATTAAATTTTTTTTTCAAGACAGTGCTCTCTCTACTTTGGATGTGGCAAGCTGCTCTAGGAAGAAATGTCATTAGGACTATTAAGAGCTTATTCATCTTGCTGAGGGCTCTTACGTTTCACTTAGAACTTTCAGAGTTATTGCATGGGGGCGTCTGTACAAGCCCGTGTAGATGAAAGTTTTGCCAAATGTTCTACTATGTCATAATCTGGTTCATACATTTTTTTCAGTCTCTACTAACAGTTGCCTCACTTTTTAACCTCCATCTGTAGCCCAAATTCAAAGCCAATATTTTATGGAAACAAAAGGTGGGTATTACCTGCTTTCTAACACTAATTTTTACATCAGTTAGCTTTTGCTATTTTAATATTTGCTTTAAACAAATAAACATTTATAACTTTGTATGATTCTGTGGTTTGCCTATTGGTTATTCTTCTCTGGTCTAGCTGCCTAGTGCTAAAAATTTTTAGATAGCCTAATTTACATAGCTGGCTGCTGCTGCTGCTAAGTCACGTCAGTTGTGTCCGACTCTGTGCAATCCCATAGACTGCAGCCCACCAGGCTCCCCTGTCCCTGGGATTCTCCAGGCAAGAACACTGGAGTGGGTTGCCAGTTCCTTCTCCAATGCATGAAAGTGAAAAGTGAAAGTGAAGTCGCTCAGTCGTATCCGACTCTTCGTGACCCCATGGACTGCAGCCACCAGGCTCCTCCATCCATGGGATTTGCCAGGCAAGAATACTAGCATGGGGTGCCATTGCCTTCTCCAATATAGCTGGCTGTAGGCCTTTTATCTGGTGTGGGTGATGGGAATGACATTGGCATGAGTTTCTCATCATCCAGCACATTAACATGGACTCATTCAGCTATGGCAGAGTACCCAAGAGTTGCAAAAGAAGTTTCCAGTGTGCAATGTTTTTCTGCTTTTATTTTATGTTACCTTTGATAATATCCATTTTTGTCCAAAGTAAATCACGTTAACAAAGGCCACATTCAAGATATGGATAAATGAATTCCACCTCTTGATGGATACAGCTATAAAGTCACATTACAAAGAGCAAGATGCATAAAAGAGCAGGATAATCTCTGGCCACTTTTGAATTCTATCACAGCAAGTGTGTTTTATGTAAGACTTGGTTATAATTTTATGGCAAACCTAATCATTTAAAGTTTGCTAAAATCCCTATGCTAGGTTTATGGAAAGGATCAGTAATTATTATTTCCCTAAATTATTTCAGACCATAAGGATATACTGGGGCTTCCCAGATGGTGCTGTGGTAAAGAATCTATCTGCCAGTGCAGGAGATATAGGTTACCTGGGTTCCATCACTGGGTTGGCAAGATCCCCTGGAGGAGGAAATGGCAATCCACTCAAGTGTTTTTGCATGGAGAATCCCATGGACAGAGGAGCCTGGCGGGTTACAGTCCATGGAGTCACTGAATCAGACACTGATCAACTGAGCAACATAGCCCACACATATGGATATAAGCATCTGAGTTAAACTCATTTGAATTATAAACACTGATGTCTTTTAAAGCTATCTTCTTGTAAACTGGTGACAGTGTTGCAAATCATGTGAACTTAATTACTACACTGACCCTATCTTGATAAAACTGTAAAAGGTTGTCTCTCTGACAAACATTTGATATTTTGATTGTGTTATTCTGCCAGACCAATTTAAAAATAATTTCCAAGAGTCGTAATTGACTTTAAGACTGTGAGCCAGTATTAAATTCAGTTAATGAATGATTAATCCCTCTAGAGTTGAAAGTTCAATGGGTTTTCTATATCTTCTTATAATAAGCTAAGTTAGTATCTTAAAGCTAAAGGTGAAAGATTTAATTTGTCATCTAACCATATGTTTATTTAAGTTTATGTAGAGTTATATCCAACTTATTAGATAATAAAGCTTTGGTATGATAAAGAAGAAAGGACTGATCATTCAAAATTGGTCTTGAAATATTCAATTTTTTCTTGAAAACAAGATAATGAATCATTTTATGTATTCTGACCATGTACTGGAGTTTCCTTAACTCACAAGAATTGTCTCATCTAAGTTTCTTCACCATGCTTAAGAATTATTTAATAATAAATGATAAGGTTTTCTCATTTCTGAAAGAACTAAATTTACCTTGTAGTGATATCCTCTGCTATCTATTTTGATATATTATCACTCTGATTAATACTCATCCAGACTGTAATAATTTATCTATAACTTATGTTTATATCTTTATACAATAGTCACTTCCCTTTCCTTAATCTTTTTGATATTGCCTTTCCAAAAACTTGGGTACCAAATGCAGTTATAAAACTTTTTAAACATCTTTCACACCCTCACTGTCTTGTGAAAAAAAGAAACATTTTCTCACTTTCTATAGAAGTGCCTGGAAATAACTAGATAGGTTTGGTATTCTCCATATGTTAATTAAGATCAACACTGTTGTGTGAGAGCCACACTATTTGTCAAACTAACAGTACAGGAAGAACTGTCCAATCAAAAAGAGAAGCTGAGCCTATTCTGAGTCAATTATGTACAAGTAAGATGTTACTAGGGCTTCCCAGGTGGCTGAGGGGGTAAAGAATCCACCTGCAAAGCCGGAAATGTAGGCAGAATGGAGTTCAATCCCCAGTTCAGGAAGCTCCCCTGGAGGGGGTCACTGGCAACCCAGTCCAATATTCTTGCCTGGAGAATCCCATGGACACAGGGGAGCCTGATGGGCTACAGTTCATAGGGTCACAAAGAGTCAGATATGACTGACGTGGCTGAGCACATGGGCACGCATGATGTTATTGACATGAACATGTTTCCATAATCATAAATGCTTTCAAGACAAATTAAGCATCCTCGTGTTCGTGTGCACAGCCTGGCACAAGGTTGCCTGAACAAATTGATTCTTTAAATATTTTGTTTTTACATTTATAATAATACCCTTCTCGACTGGTAGCACATGTAACACACATTCTACTAGTCAGCTCAGAGGCTCTGCAGGTTTTCCAATGCCATCAGTATTCATCATGTGTTGGTATACTTGGATCAATATTAACTTGATTTTCTCCAGGGAATTTTGAATTATACCAATAGGCATTTCTAGCCTTCTCAGTTCTCATATTTCTGATGACTGTTATAAAATTATCAAAACCATTAAATCTTATCATCAACCAGTGTTCCCTGCTTTTCCTTTCACATTGGCCTGAAGGCCAGACTGAATAAGCATAGGGCAGAAATTTTGCTTTTTGGAGGAAGCATCAAAAAGAACTGTCTCAGTAGAAGACCATAACAACTAATATTGAGGTTGGCACTGAAAAGAATAGATTTATGTTTACAGGATCCCCAGTGTCAGTTGACATTGCTACCATAAGCAGGTATCTGTCAGACTGGATCAGTGGACTATGCCAAGATTTCCTTTGGTCCAGGAGATTATGACATCCTGCAAGTAGATTACTAACTAAATTCTGCTGTGATAAGAATTAATTATACAAGACTAAATTCCCTGATAGCTCAGTTGGTAAAGAATCTGCCTGCAATGCAGGAGACCCCAGTTCGATTTCTCGGTCAGGAAGATCCGCTGGAAAAGGGATAGTCTACACACTCCAGTATTTTTGAGCTTCCCTTGTGGCTCAGCTGGTAAAGAATCTGCCTGCAATGCAGGAGATCTGGGTTTGATCCCTGGGTTAGGAAGATCCCCTTGAGAAGGGAAAGGCTACCCACTCCAGTATTCTGGAGTGGAGAATTCCATGGACTGTATAGTCCATGGGGTTGCAAAGAATCAGACACGACTGAGTAACTTTCATTTTCAAATGAATAAGGGAAATCTAATTGGCATTTTTCACTGAAATATTAATGGTACTATTTATAATGTTCCAAACTCTGGTGGTCTTTTGGAACAAGTTATTTCTTCATCTATATCTAACCCTCATCTTAGTAAAAAAATTTACAAAAGAAATAAAAATTTTCTCATTATAGTTGCTTCTGATCACTCAAAATTTAAGAAAGATATTTTACACACAAAAAACTTATTATAGATTATAGCCCTATAAGTAAAAAATAATAATTACATAAAATAATAATGCATATTGGTAGCATTCAAATCGGAGAAGGCAATGGAACCCCACTCCAGTACTCTTGCCTGGAAAGTCCTATGGATGGAGGAGCCTGGAGGGCTGCAGTGCATGGGGTCCCTGAGGGTTGGACACAGCTGAGCGACTTCACTTTCACTTTTCACTTTCATGCATTGGAGAAGGAAATGGCAGCCCATTCCAGTGTTCTTGCCTGGAGAATCCCAGGGACGGGGGAGCTTGGTGGGCTGCCGTCTCTAGGGTCGCACAGAGTCGGAAATGACTGAAGTGACTTAGTAGCAGCAGCATTCAAATACTTTTATCGAGCTCCTTTAATGTCATGGCATAATGTAGTTATTTGAGTAATTGCATAACCTACTTCTCACCAGTATAGAATCAAATAAACAAAATATGTAAGGAAGAATACAGTTAAAAACAAATCTCGTTAATTAGTTATACCCAAGTCTACAGCTAAATTAAAAGGAGAGTATGGAAATAATGCATACAAAATTCTTTTGAAAACCTCATCTATACCTATTCTATGATTAATGAGGTGCTATCCTTATGTAGAGTAAAGCAGAGGTTTCTAATCCCCGGGCTATTGACCAGATAATGGCGATAGAACCAGTCTATCGCCATTAAGAACAGGAGGTGAGCAGTGGGTGAGGGAACAAAGCTTCATCTGTATTTACAGCGGCTCCACATTGCTCACATTACTGCCTCAGCTCTGCCTCCTGTCAGATCAGTGGCATCATTTCATAGAAGCAACAACCCTACTGTGAACTGCACAGGCAAGGGATCTAGGTTTCGTGCTCCTTGTGAGAATCTAGTGCCTGATGCTCTGAATCTGCATTATGGTAATTTGCATAATTTTTTCATTATATATCACAATGTAATAATAACTGATATAAGGTGCACAATAAATATGATGTGCTTGAGTCATCCCAAAACCATCCCCCACTCCTAGTCTATGGAAAAATTGCCTTCCATGAAACTGGTTCCTGGAACCAAAAAGGTTGGGGACTGCTGTAGTAAAGTGTTCAGTTCAGTCAGTTCAGTCGCTCAGTCGTGTCCGACTCTTTGCGACCCCATGAATCGCAGCACGCCAGGCCTCCCTGTTCATCACCATCTCTCGGAGATCACTCAGACTCACATCCATCGAGTCAGTGATGCCATCCAGCCATCTCATCCTCGGTCGTCCCCTTCTCCTCCTGCCCCCAATCTGATGTTGGCAATTTGATCTCTGGTTCCTCTGCCTTTTCTAAAGCCAGCTTGAACATCAGGGAGTTCACGGTTCACATATTGCTGAAGCCTGGCTTGGAGGATTTTGAGCATTACTTTACTAGCATGTGAGATGAGTGCAATTGTGCGGTAGTTGGAGCATTCTTTGGCATTGCCTTTCTTTGGAATTGGAATGAAAACTGACCTTTTCCAGTCCTGTGGCCACTGCTGAGTTTTCCAAATTTGCTGGCATATTGAGTGCAGCACTTTCACAGCATCACCTTTCAGGATTTGAAACAGCTCAACTGGAATTCCATCACCTCCACTAGCTTTGTTCGTAGTGATGCTTTCTAAGGCCCACTTGACTTCACATTCCAAGATGTCTGGCTCTAGATCTAGAGCCTTGCAGTCCAAGGGACTCTCAAGAGTCTTCTCCAACACCACAGTTCAAAAACATCAATTCTTTGGTGCTCAGCTTTCTTTATAGTCCAACTCTCACATTCATACATAATTACTGGGGAAACAATACCTTTGACTAAGTGGACCTAGTAAAGTAATGTCTCTGCTTTTTAATATGCTCTCTAGATTGGTCATAGCTTTTCTTCCAAGGAGCAACCATCTTTTCATTTCATGGCTGCAATCACCATCTGCAGTGATTTTGGATCCCAAAAAATTAAGTCTGTCACTGTTTCCATTGTTTTCCCATCTATTTTCCATGAAGTGATGGGACTGAATACCATGATATGAATTTTTTGAATGTTGAGTTTTAAGTCAGCTTTTTCACTCTCTTGTTTCAATTTCATCAAAAGGCCCTTTAGTTTCTCTTCACTTTCTGCCATAAAGGTTGTATCATCTGTGTATCCTAGGTTATTGATATTTCTCCCAGCAATTTTGATTCCAGCTTAGGCTTCATCCAACCTGGCATCTTGCATAATGTACTCTGCATATAAGTTAAATAAGCTGGGAGACAATATACATCCTTAATGTATTCTGTACTGCTAAGTGGGCCTTAGAAAGCATCACTACGAACAAAACTAGTGGAGGTGATGGAATTCCAGTTGAGCTGTTTCAAATCCTGAAAGATGATGCTGTGAAAGTGCTGCACTCAATCTGCCAGCAAATTTGGAAAACTCAGCAGTGGCCACAGGACTGGAAAAGGTCAGTTTTCATTCCAATTCCAAAGAAAGGCAATGCCAAAGAATGCTCCAACTACCGCACAATTGCACTCATCTCACATGCTAGTAAAGTAATGCTCAAAAT
>SJYT01035011.1:196062-208562 GCA_006410635.1 Cephalophus harveyi | reverse complement strand
GACCCAGATAATCATGATGATGTGATCACTAATCTAGAGCCAGACATCTTGGAATGTGAAGTCAAGTTGGCCTTAGAAAGCATCACTACGAACAAAGCTAGTGGAGGTGATGGAATCCCAGTTGAGCTGTTTCAAATCCTGAAAGATGATGCTGTGAAAGTGCTGCACTCAATCTGCCAGCAAATTTGGAAAACTCAGCAGTGGCCACAGGACTGGAAAAGGTCAGTTTTCATTCCAATTCCAAAGAAAGGCAATGCAAAAGAATGCTCCAATTACCGCACAATTGCACTCATCTCACATGCTAGTAAAGTAAAGTGTTACTTCCTGGAAAACCAGAAACATTGGCAAACTTGGGGATCTCAACAAAGGAGAATTTCCCTACAGTTATATACTGCAGGTGAAAGAAACTTGAAAGAGAGAAATAGAATGATTTTTGGTTCTGTTTCTTGGAATATATGAATCTACAGGAGCAATAAAATTATTTCTGGCAAATAAATATGATTTTTTAAAATGTCACTATGGGTTTCTCCAAGCTAAGAAGGAAGTAAATTCCCTTACCTCAATACTTGGCTCTATTAATAGCTATGTCGAACATTATAACAAGGAGGTCTTTAAATGTTTATCAGTCCTTGAGTCCTGTTACACTTATCAAAATGAACCAGGTTGTAGAGCAGTAAAGGGCTTCCCTGCTGACTCGGTAAAAAATCAACCTGCAAGGCAGGAGATCGCCCACAATGCAAGATACCCAGGTTTGACCCCTGGATTGGGAAGATTCCTTGGAGAAGGAAATGGCAACCCACTCCAGTATTCTTATCTTGGAAATTCCGTGGACAGAGGAGCCTTGGCAGGCTACAGTCCATGGGGCTACAAAGAGTCAGACACAACTTACCATCATAGAGTGTAAATGAAATGAATACTACTGAATCCAGAAATTGAAAAGTACACATTTTTGGTCAAATATGTGTCTTAGGAAAAGAATCTGACCACAGTGATAACCTGGTCTCTCTCCTTTCTACTAAAATTTCTTAAAAAAAAAAAAAAAATTCAATCATTTGAAGACATGGTTTATGATTTAGAGGTAGGTCTTGAAAAACAGAACCTTCCTTTCACAAGCCTATATTGCGAAGATAACAGATAAACAGAGTCATTCTAAAAGCCCTGTTTTCTGAGATAGGCTTTCAACAAGAGAGGATATTATTACACTAAAAACAAGGAATCTCTGTTTGTTTGTTCTTTTAACAAAATTGACCCCAAAGTCAACCAACCAGAAATTTGATGGCCAAATAAAAACCTGAACTCTACATTTGGCTTCTATGAGTATTCTGTAAGCCTGGTTGAAAACTAATTATCTAGGAGGATTTCTTATTTGCAATATTTAAAAATGATTTATTTTATTAGAAATTGTAGTTGAATATGTTTGTATACATAAATACAGATACAAGTACAATTCCTTACTATGCTAAGTCATTTCAGTCATGTCCGACTCTTTGTGATCCTATGGACTATAGCCTGCCAGGCTCCTCTATCCCTGGGGTTTCTCCAGGCAAGAATACTAGAGTGGGTTACCATACCCTCCTCCAGGGGATCTTCCTGACCCAGGGAGCTAATCCACATCTCTTATTTCTCTTGCATTGGCAGGCAGGTTCTTTACCACTAGCGCCACCTGGGAAGCCTGATTATATGAAAATCAATCTTAGTCTGACGTCTCTGCTGTTTCTTCCGTGATGACTCCCATCTTGCCAGTCTAATCACAGGAAAAAGAAACCTGCTGCCCAACCCCAAAGGTGTCCATATCCTAATCCCAAGACCTGCGAATATTTTAGGATATATGAAAAAGGGGAATTCAGGTTGTAGATGGAGTTAAGAGTTGTTAATCAGCTGATATTGAGATGAAGAGATTTTCCTGCAATATTTGAGTGGACTCAACGCAGTCACAAGCGGGAGGAAGAAGAGTCAGAGAGAGGTTTGAAGATGCTATGCTGTTTACTTTGAAGGAGGAGGAAGCAGCCATAAGCCAAGGAATTCAGGTGGCCTGTAGAAGCTGGAAAAGACAAGGAAAGAGGTTCCTCAAAATGACTCCAGAAAGAATCACAGCCCTGCTGATATTTTAATTTTAGCCATTAAGACCCATTTCAGACTTCTGACCTCAAAAACTGTTAAGATAATAAATGTGTATTGTTCTAAGAGCTCAATTTGTGGTAATTTGTTACAGTGTTTTAGAAAACTAAGACACTACCATATTTACAATAGCTACTAGAATAAAAGCAGGTTGCTCAGTAGTAAAGAATCTGCTTGCCAGTGCAGAAACCTCAGGAGATGTGGGTTTGATCCCTGGGTCAGGAAGATCCCTGGAGAAGGAAATGGCAACCCACTCCAATATTCTTGCAGTATAATCCCAGGGACAGAGGAGCCTGGCAGGCTCCATGGGGTCACAAAGAGTCCAACAGGACTGAAGCGACTGAGCACAGAATAAAAGCCAATCTCCTTCCCACAGCCTAAAAGATATTGCAAAAGCAAGGCTTTCCTTCCTCTCTCACCTCATCTTCCCATCCTTCTCTGCTCAGGAAACACTGACATTCTTTCACTGCTTTAAACTTGCCAACTTCTGCTACTCAAGGTCTTCGCACTTTCCACGCTTTGTCTGTAGAGCTCATTTCTTTGTCACTCTGGCTCTTTCTCATTCTTCAAGTTGACTTTAAGCCACATTTCTCAGCTGGCCTTTACAATAAATAAATATCTAATATCAGTATATATCTTACTGACTCTGTTGTTCTGGAGAACCCTGATTTACAGAGGAGGGGAAAGACACTCCACCTCTTGAAAGAAGGAACACCAAGTGTGTACAAGGAAGAAAAAAAAAAAAATGATGGTAGCCTTCTTTGGGGATCCTTTAAAATAAATTCCAACTGTGGAAAATGGTTTGTACTTTTCTTTGAACCTCTGTGCTCCTCTGTTACTTCTCTCCTTACACATCCATACAATTTGATTGCTTGTCTATCTTTTCTACTGGATTTTTAGCACTTTAAAGGTAGGTGCTGTGTCTCATGACTAAACATTATGTCCCTAGTACCTTGCTTCAATACCTTAGTAATACTTGTGGGGTGAATGAATGACTGAATGAAAAATGTACCCCATATCCATGAATACTTCATTGAATTTTTATTAACCTTATTAATTCCTTCAACTCCCACTTATTTACCCAGTCTTCTCCCTGATAAATGTATCACACTATTTCTCTAAGACAGCATGAGCTATACTAAGTCACTTCTGTCATGTCCGATTCTTTGCAACCATCTGGACTATAGCCTGCCAGCCTCCTCTGTCCATGGGATTTTCCAAGCAAGAATACTGGAGCAGCTTGCCAAGCCTCCTCCAGGGAAATCTTCCCAACCCAGGGATCAAACCCGTATCTCTTATGTCTCCTGCATTGGCAGGGTTTTTTTTTCCCACTAGGTCCACCTGGAAAGCATGTCCACCTTCAAAATCACCAAATAATCCAGAATAATATGGAATCAAAATATACAATTTTTGCTGTGCAGTATCTGTCCTTCATCTGAACAAAGGAAGATAACCTAGTAATAATTAACAATATCCCATAGAACATTTAATGAGATAAATTTTAAATTATTAGACTGCTTTAATACTTAAAATTTAAAGAATCACAACCTGATTGCAATTTAAAAATCTGTTTATGAAGGAATAGCATATTCTTTCATACTGATTGTGTGTTGAATGTGATTTTTTTTATTTGTAAATATTAAATATTCCAGAACTCATAAATCCTGCAGTTGAAGGAAAACCTGGGTACGTTCTTCTTGTAAAGACTGCCACTAGGTTAACCTCCCTCACTCCAATTTCACTCTCTCGCCTCATCAGTTTATGTACTCTGCATTTCTAACAAAGAATGACAATTTCAGAGCTTAGAAAGGGCCTAAACTTTGCTTTTTCAAGGACAATACTGGCAACTTTCCAAAAACCTGGAGGCCATGGCTCATCTGCAAATCATGTACATATATTTGCATGAATTTTATTTTGATTAGTAGCCTCAACCCATGATGGTACTTAGGATGAATGAAGCATTTTACATATATGAATAAATGAAGATGATTTAGTAGTCTTACTTCTAATGGCTGTTTTCCCTGTTCCTCTAACTCTCCTCATCTATTCCCTTCTTGTTATTTCTTCTCTTTAAATCTGGAGTGGGTGCTGCTTTTCTTTTTTAACATACTGATTCTATATATAATGAGAACGAAGAAGCCCTGCTTTTGTGTTTTATTGACCCATTCAGCAGATCTACTATGACCCAAATCACTGCGACTTCATGATTTTTGCAAAGTTCTTTATCTTCACTGGCATAAATTGGCATCTTTGGGGAGCTGGGTCAGGGAGGTACACAAAGCTTGATAATTGTGGAATTTTCTTTTCAAGAGTTTGTCCCTCAAGTACTCCATAAGCTAAAACGTAACTTTAGTGACAAATGTATTAAAAGTAGTATATGACAGTGCTAAAAGTAGAGGAAAAAATAGAATTCCTGCTCCATTAATAGCTTTTTATTTCCCCTAAACTGTAAAATCTCGGTGAATGCAGTTGTGTTTGTGTGCAGTTGTGTGAGTATCCATGTTTGATGTGAGGTAGTATAAGTTGGAAGAGGACCATAGAAAGGGTCCTTAGCTAGTGGAGATAAAGGATGCTGATGATGGCATAGGATGGCTCCTATCAGAAAAATGAGGGGAGGAAGACCTTGGGTTGTAGTGAAATCATAGAAAATGCTAGACATCACAGGAGGTAATGAAGTGGTGGTGACTAGTTTTAAGATCAAATATGAGGGTCTCTAAATTTTATCCCCAAATCTGTATTCATCTATTGCAATAAATGACTAATAAAACAATTTTCTTATATATATCCTTCATGTATATTTTTCCAAGAGAATGAAAGGCAATCAATTCAATATTTGGGAAAAATATTGCTTTTTCTTCCTTACCTCGATGCCCCATTTTGTATTCTTTCCTCTTTCTTGTTCTTTATTCTCTTATTTTATTCTCCTATGATCCAATACATTCAAGCCCTTTCTAGTGTTTCAGTGTAGCCAGGTTCCCGACAAGCAATAGTCTATTCATTTTTATTAGTTATTACTAATTGCGTAGAGCCTACTTTACTTATGAGAAATAATATTTATTTATTCCTCCTCTGTTTGGAAATTACTTCAGAATATGATTCATGTCTTCTATTTATAGGTCATAAGGATGGAAATATGGTCCTAACTTTTTAAGATTAAAATCTACAAATATTTCAGAGAACCAAATTAGTGTAAAAAAGTAATAGAAATATTATTAGAAATGATGCATGAGGAATTTGGCCTAAAATAAAGTTGGAATTTGAATCCCTCAGGGTTTGATCAGAGAAGCAGAACCACATGGAGTAAGGAATTTATTGTATGGGTTGGATTTTACACAATTATGGGAGCCAGCGAGAAGGTCCATGGAGGGGCTTGTTGCCTATGTCAAATGCTGTGTCTACATTATTGCTGGTTATAAAGGGCCACAGTTAGGAAGGAAAGCTGTACTGGATGGGTTGAGGATCAATTGGTGCTCATTCAAGTAAACTGGAACCCTTGAATCTAAACCATAACTCACACCTAATTTTCACAGCTTCTAACCTAGCATAAGTGATCTACAGGAGAATCTGGTGTCCTTCACCACAGGGCTGCTTCAGTATTGTACTTCTTTAGCAATATACTTGCTCCAGAACTTGCAAATACTGAATTGGAAGATCCAATAGAATCTGGAGGGCTTGTTAGCCTGGCTGCTGTTGTTATGTAGCAACAAGATGAACTAGCAAATTCACAGCAAGAAAAGAAAGCAGCAGTGGATCTGGTGACCTATATTGACTTTCAGAAAGTAGAGCGGGCTGATTCTCTTTCACCTTCTAAATCTCATGCAAATTTTGCTCGTGGGCCACCCCAATCTGGGACCATAGCAGAAGGATTTCAAGAAACACAATTTCAATTGAACCTAAGCTGCACAGGAAAAAAGGTACCACAATCAACTGCTTGACCACTTCTCATATGTATGTGCCTCTTTGAACCATACTCATTATCCAATTAAAAGGTAAACAAATCATGCTTCTGGCAAATAGGATGTAATCTCCCTCGAACAGTTATCACATGCAACCTCTCCCAAGAAGCCACAAATCCCTTTATCCATCTTTGGATAATGTTCCTTCTTCTAGCTGATTCCCTTTGCCTTTTGGTCACACTGTAACTTAAATGGGCTTCCCAGGTGGTACTAGTTGTTAAAAACCCGCCCACCAATGCAGGAGGTATAAGAGACCCCTGGGGTCAGAAAGATCCCTTGGAGGAAGGCATGGCAGTTCACTCCAGTTTTCTTGCCTGGGAAATCCCATGGACAGAGGAGCTACAATTCATGGGGTTGCAAAAGATTGGACAAGACAGTAACTAAAAACAACAAAGATTTTTAAACAATCTAGAATTATTTTGTGTTTATAGTATAATAAAGTGGTCCATTTTTAAATGATCTTCCACAGGATACAAAATGTTGCAGAATTTTTTATTAAATTATTTTCTTTCAACTACATTGAATTATTATATAATTTTGAGAATACTGTATTAAATTTTGGTTGGTAGTAGGGTCCAAGTAGATTGTCCTTTCTGTTGTATTCTACTTATTCTGATACCGATTCTTATTATTTGTATTGCAGTGTCTTCAGAGTATGATCTGGTATCTGGAAAGGCAAGTTTCCCTTTGTTGATCTTCCTTATGATACTTTTCTTGATAAAGAGTTCAGTCTTCCATATAATCTGTAAGATTACTCAGTAAAATAAATCTATTAAGAGCATTTGTCTTTGATTTATTTCACTAAGAATAATACCCACTAGGTCCATCCATATTGTTTCAGGTGGCAGAATTTCTTTTTTTTTTTTTTGGTCTGAGTACCCACTCCAGTGTTCTTGCCTGGAGAATCCCAAGAACAGAGGAGCCTGGAGGGCTGCCGTCTATGGGACGGCACAGAGTCGGACACGACTGAAGCAACTTAGCAGCAGTATTCCATAGTGTATATACACCACATCTCTTCTATCCATTCATCTGCTGTTGGAAACAGGTTGCTTCCATATCTTGGCAATTGTAAAGAATGCTGCTATGAACATTGCATATATATATATATCTTTTCAAATCAATGTATTAATTGACTATAAATTCTTAATTATAAAGACCATGCTCTCTATATATAATATGAAGAGCACTAAGAAAAGAATCCTGTGATTACTGACTAATCACAAAGTATTTAGTACATTTGGCTAGAGATTTAGGAATATTAGAAAGATGTTTAGATAGAAACAGAGAAAATAAAGCTTCATTAATGATATCATGCTAAAATATACTCCTCATGTGTGGCTATTTTGTTCACAATCATATTCCTAATGTCTAGGGCAGTGACTGCCCCAAAGACTAAGTAAATGTATGCTGAATAAATGATGATGTTGGAGTTTTGAAAAAATTTGAGGCATGAATAGCAAAATCATACCATGAATAATTAAATCTTTTCAGTTCAGTTCAGTCAGTTCAGTTGCTCAGTCGTGTCCGACTCTTTGCGACCCCATGAATCACACCACGCCAGGCCTCCCTGTCCATCATCATCTCCCGGAGTACACTCACTCACGTCCATCGAGTCGGTGCCATCCAGCCATCTCATCCTCTGTCATCCCCTTCTGCTCCTGCCCCCAGTCCCTCCCAGCATCAGAGTCTTTTCCAATGAGTCAACTCTTCGCAGGAGGTGGCCAGAGTATTGGCGTTTCAGCTTTAGCCTCATTCCCTTCAAAGAACACCCAGGGCTGATCTCCTTCAGAACAGACTGGTTGGATCTCCTTGCAGTCCAAGGGACTCTCAAGTCTTCTCCAACACCACAGTTCAAAAGCATCAATTCTTCGGTGCTCAGTTTTCTTCACAGTCCAACTTTCACATCCATACATGACCACTGGAAAAACCATAGTCTTTTGGGGGGGTTACAAATCCCTGCCCTATTCCTTTTCAATATCAGGTATTATGTTAGGGAATTGTATATAAAGATAAAAATTGTAATTCCTTCTCTCTGCAAGTTTACTACCTTTTTAGATACATGGACACATACATATGCAAATATGCACACAAAAGCATCCATGTGCAATTACATCACAGCATGTGAATTACTGAACATAACCGTAAAACACGTACATTGTCACGTGAATGAAGAGCCCAGAAGTGACTTCAGTCCTGTGCGTGGCACATTGTCTGCTCTGCTTGTTGCTTCTCAGCTGTGCATCTGCATTCAGGCGTCATGTGCACCAAAGGGCCAAAAACAGCAGAACACACTAAGACGAGACATACTGTGCCTCTTTCTGCAGCCAAGTTTATTAGAATCCTAGACTGCAGATAACGTGAA
Source organism: Cephalophus harveyi (assembly GCA_006410635.1). Taxonomy (NCBI): domain Eukaryota; kingdom Metazoa; phylum Chordata; class Mammalia; order Artiodactyla; family Bovidae; genus Cephalophus; species Cephalophus harveyi. The sequence continues at coordinate 200,126 of SJYT01035011.1, read as the reverse complement.
GATGCAGCAGACATTCCTCCCAGAAAATCGGGACTGGAAAAAAATAAAGAACTACGTTGTTAACTCATAGAAGGTTTATGAAAGATAGATATGCATTTACTAAAACTCTAAGCCCTTTAGTTAATTTATATACATTACTTTTCACTTACTCTTCAAGTTGAACTCATTTTAAAACATTATTTAGCCTTTCCCAACCTCTTCCTATATATGTACTGCCAATTTAATTCCTATTTTAACTCTTCTGTGATCATCATGAGCACTGAGGAGAACTTCTCCCTAATATAATGTTATGGACACTGTGTCTTGCCTATAACATAGACTGTTTCATAACTGGGATCTGATATGATAAAAATAATTGTCTGAAACTGCAGTTTACAAAGTCTGAATCTGTGAAACTACAATTAACTGGCCTAGGGACGTAGCAAAATGAAATGAGACCTGGTTTGAACCTAGATGTATATCTGAAATTTGGCGAGCAAAAATCAACACTGGGTGCAATATAAGGATGTACAAAAAACACAATCAGTTTCCAGTATCACAGAAAACTTTTGAGCTGGTTCTAAGTTCTCCAGTAGGTGGATATCTACTGTGTAATTTCTTCGAATTCTGCAGCTTTGCCTCAAAACAACCTTTTAGATCAAGCTGTGACAATGGATAAATGTCATTCCTTTGGGATATTGTAATAAATGAAAATAGTAAGCATTTAGTTAGCAACTTTAAACTGAAGTAAAATGTGCATTGAAGTAACCATATTTTAGGATTTCTATTCTATCGAGAACTCACAGGCATGCAGAAAACATAAGTTCAAATTTTGAAAAATAATGCTTTGGTACATATAGCTTTAAATAGCACTGGGGCATATATTTCAGTAGAGCCAACCTCTGCTTACCCAGTGGATATAATTATCAGATTCTACTTTTAGAATGTTGATTGTTTCCAGCATACCCTTAGGACTTGCACCCCCTTGAAAACAAATAAGAAGCCAGAACCAAGAAGAACCTAGAATCGGGAAGACACTCATAATCATCTAGGCTATATTTTGGAGGTGATTCTAAGAAGTTTAGATATTTGTCCTATGTCACACAGACCATGAAAGGCAAAGAAGGAACAAGACTGGGAATCCCAGGTGAGTGACTTTTTCCAATAGGCTTTAGGTGTCTAGATTCAAGGAACCATCAAATTTCGAATAGTACTTCATGGTAGCAGTCATTAGGAGCTGGGCAGTTTGACAAGGCCAGGCCAATGATAAAAGTGAGTTTATTTTCAAATGCAGCTTCACTTTTTTACTCTTAATGACCTTTTGTTTCTTCCTAAATATGACTATAAGTTATCCAATGGCAAGATCTTCTAGTTCTTTAGGTGGTACATAAAGTCAGGTGCATGCATACCCAAACTAGCTAGGTTTTTATACGTTTGGCATCTGATAGATTTTAAGGAAATAGGAAAGCATAGAGAAATTCTGCAATCTATTCCAAATTGTTTAGTTTGAATTGTTGACTTCTTGCTATAACAAGCTCTTTTATCATAAATGCCTTCTCCAAGCAAAAGTAACTAATTACAGACTTGTGTTGTCTTCTTCAGCTTCTCTTACCTTTCCTCTGTCATTTGGTCTAAAAAAAAAAAAAAGTTTAAAAACCATTGAAAATGGTTTCAGTCTTTGGTAATATAAATTATCCTGCATGGCATAAACATTTATAAGCTTCCAGTGTTAAGTTTTTCTTTAAACTGTATGTTTTTTTGTCATGTTAATTGCCACCATCCTTTCATTGGTGATTATGTCCAGGCATTCACTGAATGCATTGCTGCCCAAATTGCTACCTTTTTACTTCAAGTTTTGTTTAAACAAAACAAGACCTCCACAATTGCTCATAGTTTCACTGAATATTTTTCTGGCTGGATCTTTTTAAAAATATTTAATTGGAGGACAATTGCTTTAAAGCTGAATGCAGAAGAACTGATGCTTTTGAACTGTGGTGTTGAAGAAGACTCTTAAGAGTCCCTTGGACTGCAAGAAGATCAACCAGTCAATCCTGAAGGAAATCAGTCCTGAATATTCATTGGAAGGACTGATGCTGAAGCAAAACTCCAGTACTTCGGCCACCTGATGTGAAGAACAGACTCATTGGAAAAGACCCTGATGCTGGGAAAGATTGAAGGCAGGAGGAAAAGGCGATGACAGAGGATGAGATGGTTGGATGGCATCACCAACTCGATGGACATGAGCCTGAGAGGGCCTCAGGACTTGGTGACGGACAGGGAAGCCTTGTGTCCATGGGGTCGTAAAGAATCGGACATGACTGAGCGACTGAACTGAACTGATTGTATTGTTCATACATCAACATGAATTAATCATAGGTATACATGTCCCCTCCTTCTTAAATCTCCTTCCCGCCTCCCATATCACCCACCCATATGTTAAAAAAGAGGTGTTGGGTAAAAAAGTTAAGATCACTTTAGGTATGGTCAAAACATATATAAAAGTTTCATCTATTTGTATCTCTACAAGCATGAGAGAACTTGTTAGTATACCAGACATACCCGTATTAGGACAATACATTTTCTCTCCATCATGAGTGCTTGACCTATTTTCCTTTATTCCATAACATTGAACTCTTTTTCACACCTTTTGTTCATGTGTCCTAAATGTTCATCATAAAGAACTATTCAAATATATATATTTTATGTGAATATATTAAGTATATTTTCTAAAGCAATAGTCAGTCATTACTAAGAGTCAGGCAATTCTGTGTCCTAATGTGAGAAAATCTCCAAAATACGTTGTTAAAAATTTTAAAGATGTCAAAGTATGGTAACATGCTAACATTGATTTTTCTCAGAAAGATACATAAGCACATGCTTGGATGTTCAGGGACCATCTCTGGAACGACATGTAGAAAACTGGCAAGCAGGCATCCCACTGAGAAGAGATAGGATTGAATTAGAAACAGGGCAAGGAAAACAACTCTTTTACATTATATGCCTCTTGGTAACTTCTAATTTTTTTTTCATTTTTTGCCATATGTATGTGTTAGCAATTTAAATAAAAACAGTATGTTTGGGGTTGACATACATACATTCCTATTTATAAAATAGATAGTTAATGAGAACATACTGTACAGCATAGAGAAGTCTACTCAATCCTCTGTGGTGACTTAAATGGGAAGGAAATCCAAAAATAAGGGGCTCTGTGTATATATATGAGGGCTTCCCTGGTGGCTCAGTGGTAAAGAATCTGCCAGCCAAGCGGGTGTGTGGCTTTAATCCCTGGATTGGGAAGATCCCCTGGAGAAGGGAAGAGCTACCCACTCTAGTATTCTTGCCTGGAGAATCCTATGGACAGAGGAGCCTGGGCAGGCAACAATCCATGAGTTGGCAAAGTATTGAACATGACTCTGCAACTAAACAACAACAATGTGTTTATATAGCTGATTCACTTTGTTTTACAGTAGAAACTAACACAACATTTTAAAGTAACTATACTCCAAAAAAATTTTTAAGAAAATCCAGTGAAGAAGAAAAAAAAGTAAGACAGATACAAAATAACATTAAATGGAAATAGTAAGAAGTATATATTAGTAAGAAATCAAAGAGCTGTCAATGAGTCATTCACCAGTCAGTGCAGGCTGAAACACAATTGTTGGTTGTACCTGTCAATGAACAGCCAGAGGGCAACACGATCAGGACCTGCTGTGCTGACATCCACCCCCTTGGGTGACTGGTAATTCCATTTTCTCATAGAAGACTTCCTCTCCCTTGCAGGTACCCCGAGGCATGTAAGTAGCACAAAGAGTTTTTGGAAAGCTCAGTTAGTAGTGAGTCTTCCTCGGAGAGGCAAAACACAACCCAAGAACAAAACAAAAACTAACTCACGGGCAATAATTTTTATCACTGTGAGTTCTGAGAAATCAGGTAACACTCTGGAATATATTTCTCCATAAGATGAACATCGTAATTATAATATGAATTATTTACTTATGTACTTTCATAACAACAGAAAGAATTGCAAAGTATTTCCAGCACGAGTGAAATATGAAATCATATGTAATCCCATCTTAAAGATTAAT
>SJYT01035011.1:182397-192534 GCA_006410635.1 Cephalophus harveyi | reverse complement strand
TAGCAATAAAATATAATAAGGCAATAAATTATCAAAAGTGTACCTTCTAATACTTTAGAAAAACATTTGGAGATAAACTTTACTGTAGCAAACAAAGTCTTTTACTATATCCATTAATAATGGATATAAACTAAAAGATGATATAATTTCTTCAACAAAAAGTACCTCCCCTCAGTGAATCTGAACATTAAAATACCTCACTAAGGAACTTTTTAAGTAACATTTTAGAGAGAATTCTCAATATAATCTCTTATTTCCATTTTCTCACAGTTTTAATTTTCTCCCTCCTCTCCCCTCCCAGCACACTTCATTATACCCAATACTATAAGTTTAGTTTGGAAAATAACACAAAGGTGATGTGTTATTTGAATTACGATCAATGGGAATTATGATCAATGGGACTGCTGTTGCTGCTGCTGCTAAGTCGCTTCAGTCGTGTCCGACTCTGTGCGACCCCATAGACGGTAGCCTACCAGGCTCCTCCATCCCTGGGATTCTCCAGGCAAGAACACCGGAGTGGGTTGCCATTTCCTTCTCCAATGCATGAAAGTGAGAAGTGAAAGTGAAGTCGCTCAGTCATGTCCGACTCTTAGCGACCCCATGGACTGCAGCCTACCAGGCTCCTCCATCCATGGGATTTTCCAGGCAAGAGTACTGGAGCGGGGTGCCATTGCCTTCTCCGGATCAATGGGACATATCACTAAAACTCTCTTTTCTTGAAATACAGCTATTATAGTATTAATAAAGCTGCTGCTGCTGTTACTGCTGCTAAGTCACTTCAGTCGTGTCTGACTCTGTGCAACCCCATAGATGGCAGCCCACCAGGCTCCCCCATCCCTGGGATTCTCCAGGCAAAAAAACTGGAGTGGGTTGCCATTTCCTTCTCCAATGCATGAAAGTGAAAGCGAGTTAATAAAACTACTGGCTGACAACCGCCAATTCAGCAATATAAACTGGTACCAAGAGCAGAAGTTATGAAATGTTGTTTATTTGTTGGAAGGTATTCACCATAATCCACTCAGGTCTTTAATGAGCAAATAGATAAAGGGGGAAAGAACTTAACTACAGGATTTTATTTGGTAGTATCAAATATTCAGATTAACTATATAAGTCATTGCAAGAATAAATATTGCTATTTGTGTATGATTTGTATCTGTCACGCGAGTGTATGTTCCTCGGTTCTTTGTCTCGTCACAACAAAGATTTGGAGCAACAGACATTAAAGCCCTTGGTGCGTCACAGCTCTTGGACAAATCGTGTTATAGCTCTTAGGCAAATCAGTATTACAGCTCTATTTTATTTAGAAGATAGCAGGAGAATCCATCCTCAAAGCGTGAGGGCATGCCAACCCAAAGATTTGAAGGGAAGAGAGTGGAGGAGAGCGTGGGAGGGGGGAGAGAGAGAGAGGGAGAGAAAGAAAGAGCGCATGCACGTGGGAGAGGAAGAGAGAGAGAAAGCGCTTTGGCTCCTCCTTTTATATGTTTTCTTCCACCTGGGCCTGCGCTATGCAAATCGGGCTTAGCCAGGAGTGCTGTTTGTTCTACCTGAAGTCTTCACTCTGGTCCTCGGACCTTCTTTTTTTTCTATTTTCGCGGGCTTTTCCCTTCCTTGTCTTTTAGCCACCGCCATTTTGGACTCCTTTTCCCTATTCTACCTACCTAACATTCCCCTCTCAAGAGATGGGAGGCCCAATTCTTTGGGAATAGGGGCGTCGAGGTCTTTCTGGCTACTTCCTGCTGAACTGGGGTGACAAGTGGTATTGGGCCTCCCCTTCTTGCTAGTCTCAAGCCTCAGAGTCCTTATAGCAGTGTCCATCTAAGGGTGTGATATTTTTCGTGGTCGGCTGTAGTTTTATATCTTTGTTGAACTGGCACTGCATGTTGTATCTTGTTGACCTGAGCAGAGACAAAACAGGTTAGACAATTGACAGTGCATGGAATAATCATAAGCATCATCAGTGTAGCGTAACAAGGACTAGTAGGGGCATTAGTCAATTTTAAATTCACATCGCCAGGATGGCTCAAGTCCCTCCTTGTTCAGGGATCAGAAGATCTATCTCTTGTCTGTTTTGGAGTACAATCTCTGTCAAGCTGTGTTGGCTCTTTAGAGCTATCCTGAAAAATCTCATCCCCAGAAACCAGATTTTGGGGGTGTTCATTAGAATGGCACTCATTGGTAGTCCTGAATAGGTATCTGAGATTTCCCAGGGGCTCACAGATGTATTGAGTGTCCTCTTCTGTCTTCTTCCATGGCTTGACTCATGAGTAGTGAATCCAGGAGTCATGTCCTGGTACCTTGACTGCTGTGGGGGTAGAAAGTATTACAGGGTAGGGGCCCTTCCATGTGGGCTGGAGTTGAGCTTTTGGGGACCCATCTTTCCAGATTTAATTAGGACTTGAGTCCCTGGAGCATATAGTGGTGACTCCTTAGAATCTTTTGGGTCCTGGTTTATACCCCACAAGCATATATCCTGTTGGAATTGCCCAATGGCTATGGTATAAGACTGGAGCGTCTGAACCTCTGGATCTAGAAAGAGGTCATTGGCATAAGCAAAAGGTCTCCCATATAGCATCTCATAAGGACTAAGACCAAGCTGTTCCTTAGAGGCAATGCAGGTGCGGAGGAGAGCTATTTGTAAAGCCTCCTTCCATCCCAGGGAGGTCTCCTGGGTTATCTTTTTTATTGCTGATTTTAAGAATTGATTGGCTCTTTCTACTTTCCCGAAGATTGAGGCCTCCAGGAGGAGGAGATAATAAGTAATGCTCAATGCTTTTGAGACCCCTTGAGTGACCTTGAAAGTAAATGATGTCCCATTGTCACTTTGTAATGACCTGGGCAGACCAAATCTTGGAATGATTTCATGAAGCAGTTTTTTTACCACCTCCTCAGCCTTCTCAGTCCGGGTGGGAAAGTCTTCATTCCATCCTGTGAATGTATCGATTATGACTAATAGGTATTTATACCCTTGAGAAACTGGCGTCTGGGTGAAGTCCATCTGCCAGTCCTCTCCTGGGTAGGCCCCACGTCATTGGATGGGCTGGGCCAGCTGGGGTCTTCAAGCTCCTTGGGGGTTTAACTGGCAAGTGGGACAAGAGGAGACCACCTGTCTTATAGTTGTTTGGAAGCCTGTTCCTCTGAAGGACTTTTCTAGTAATCTTTGGAGGGCCTTTTCTCCTAAATAAGTAGTGGCATGTAAGGAGTTAACTAACTTCCGTTGGAGGTTTCCAGGCAGAAAAAGGAGTCCCTCCTTTTGGAGCCACCCCATATGATCTTGAAAGCCCTCGCTCTTAGCTTTGAGTCTCACCTTCAGTATAGGAAAGAGGTTCTGGCAAATTAGTCTGTGGAACTAAGGTGGCAACCCCTATTAGGTCATGGTTCTGTAATGCTGCTCTCCTAGCTGCCTGATCAGCTGCTTGGTTCCCTCGTGCCACTTCTGTGCTCCTTTTTTAGTGTCCTTTACAGTGGGAGACTGAAATCTTGGTGGACAGATGGACTGCTTCCAAGAATCGAAGAATCTGATCACCGTATTTGATTGGGGACCCTCGGGTGGTCAAGTGGCCCCTTTATTTCCAAATAGCAGCATGTGCATGTAGCACCAGAAAAGCATATTTGGAATCAGTGTAAATGGCTATTATTTTTCCTTTTCCCAGCTTTAAAGCTCGAGTCAGGGCTATGAGCTCAGCTCATTGGGCTGAAGTACCTGGTGGCAAAGGCTTAGCCTCTATGGTCTCAAAATTGGAGACTACTGCATATCTGGCTCTTCTTTTTCCATCCAGGACAAAGCTGCTTCCACCAGTGTACCAGATTTCCTCAGGATTGGTCAGGGGATCTTCTGACAATCCCTCTCATTGTTTTGTCCAGTGGTCCAAGGTTTCTAGACAAGAGTGAAAGGGAGAGAGCCCTCGGGGGTAGGCAGGAGGGTGGCTGGGTTAAGAACCTCACAAGGGGATATAGTGAGGCCTGGATTTTCCATCAGCATTAATTGATATCTGAGGATTCTTTGATCAGACATTCATAAATGGCCTCTCCCATTTAGGAGTTGTTTTACTTGGTGGCTGGTAAAAATAGTTAGTTTGCCCCCAAAGGAGAGTTTTAAAGCATCTTCTATCATGATTGCAATAGCTGCAAGATTTTGAAGGCAGGGGGGCCAGCCTAGGGTAGTTTGATCGAGCTTTTTGGATAAGTAAGCTACAGTCTGGGGCTCAGATCCCAACCTTTGAGCTAACACTCCCAAAGCTATTCCCTCTCTTTCATGGACATAAAGTTTGAATGCTTTTTCTGGGTCTGGCAACCTCAAGGCAGGTGCCTGAGTTAAGGCCTGTTTTAGTGTAGCCTCTGCCTTCTTTTGAGGAGTTCCCCACATCAGTGGGATTGAATCATCTCGTTCCTTTAAGCTTTCATATAAGGGCTGGGCAATTAGACCATATTTGGGTATCCAGATTCTACAATATCCAATTAGCCCCAGGAAAGCTCGCAATTGTTTTCAGGTCATGGGGGAGGGTAACTGGAGGATTCCTTGTACCCGATCAGAGGACAGCCTCCAGGACCCGTGAATAATCTGAACTCCCAGGTAAGTGACCTTTGTCTCGACCATCTGTGCCTTAGCATGGGAGACTTTACATCCCCTTTTTGCCAAGAAGTTTAGAACCTGAATTGCATGTTGTTGAGCACTTTTCTCCTCTGGAGAGCAGATTAGTAGGTCATCTACGTATTGTAATATTTTTCCATTTGGTCCCAGGTCCAGATCTAGGAGATCCTGGGTAAGGGCCTGTCTAAACCGGTGGGGGCTATCTCTGAACCCCTGAGGTAATACTGTCCAAGTCATCTGTTGGTGTTTTTCTCCTGGGGCCTCCCACTCAAAGGCAAAAAGATATTGGGATTCTTTAGCCAGTGGTATGCAAAAAAAAAAATGCATCTTTGAGATCAAAGACTGTAAACCACTTGGCACTGGGTGGGATTTCTCCCAAGATTACATAGGGATTTGTACTGTGGGATGGAGGGGGACTACAGCTTCATTTATGATCCGGGGAACTTGAACCATTCGCCAGGTTCCGTCTTTTTTCTTTACTGAGAGGATTGAGGTGTTACACGGCGAACTGGTGGGGACCAATAGCCCACAAGCAAGGAATTTATTTATTAAAGGCTGTAGTCCCTCCTGAGCTTCTCTTTTGAGAGGGTATTGTTTCTGGTTAGGAAACTGAGTGGGATCTCGGAGGACAATGATGACCGGTTCGGCTTGGTGGGCTCGTCCAGGAATCCCCTGGTCCCACACCTGGGGATTAATTTTGTCTTCCCATGGTTTTTGATCCCTCTCTATTGAAGGTGTAATGGCTTCCTCAGTAGTAACCAGGAGCTATAGAGCTCTTGGGGCTGAAAAACTTCCCATCACAAGGGCAGTCCCCAGTTTAGTGAGTATATCTCTTCCCAATAAGGGAGTAGGACACTCAGGGACCACCAGAAACTGGTGGGAAAATATTTGTCCAGCCCAGCAACAAAGAAGTGCTCGGGTGAATCTTTTAGTATTTGTTTTTCCTGTAGCACCCAAAATGGTACGGGTTTGGGAGGAGAAGGCTCCGGAGTAGGAGATCAAGACAGAGTAGGTAGCCCCTGTGTCAACCAAGAAATTTTCGGACCTACCTGCCACATCCAGTTGCACCCTTGGCTCCAGCCCCGTGATGGTTATCTGTGACAGGTGGGCTGGCTGGAGCGGGCTGCTTCAGTCCTCTTGAACCATCGTGAGGGTAGGCTTGGCGCTTGACCTTGAGGCTCTTGGGTCCCGAGGGCAGAGTTCTGCCCAATGTCCCAGTTGATGGCATTTGTGGCAAGCCATTCTAGGAGACTTGTTGCGATTTGGACACTCTTTGGCCCAATGCCCCGCCTGTCTACAGATCAGGCATTTGTCTCGTGCCTTGTCCTTCAAGGACTCAGGGTTTGCCATAGGGCTTCTCTGGAGGACGGCCAGCATCTGGGCATGCCTTGTCTCTTTCTTTCTCTCCTTCTCCTGGGCCTTGGCCTCCTTCTCCTGTTCTCTGTTATATAAGGTATTGGTGGCTGGCTGGACCATCTCATCTAAAGAGGCAGCGGGGTCCTGCTGTTGTAGCTGTTGTAACTTAATTCTGATATCTGATGCACATTGGGACAGAATTTGTCCTTTAAAATCACCTGTCCCTTATAAAAGTCTAAGTCCAGATTGGTAAACTTTTGGAGTGCCTCTTTTAGCCTTTCCAGAAAGGCAATGGGGTTCTCACTGGGCTCCTGAGTTATTGCTGGGACCCGGGCATAGCTAATTACTTTTTGTTGGGCTGCTTTCAGTCCTGCCTTCACACAGATTATAAAATGATCTCTTTCCCAGATGTGCCCAGGGTCATTATAATTCCAATTAGGGTCAGAGGAGGGGACTGCAGTTTCCCCTACTGGATATCTATTATTGGACATGTGAAGCCCTGTTGCATACCTCCAGGCCTCCTTTAAGACCCTAGTATGTTCAAAGTCAGATAGTTCAGTTCAGTCGCTCAGTCGTGTCCGACTCTGCGACCCCATGAATCGCAGCACGCCAGGCCTCTCTGTTCATCACCATCTCTCGGAGTTCACTCAGACTCACATCCATCGAGTCAGTGATGCCATCCAGCCATCTCACCCTCGGTCGTCCCCTTCTCCTCCTGCCCCCAATCCTTCCCAGCATCAGAGTCTTTTCCAATGAGTCAACTCTTCGCATGAGGTGCCCAAAGTACTGGAGTTTCAGCTTTAGCATCACTCCTTCCAAAGAAATTCCAGGGTCGATCTCCTTCAGAATGGACTGGTTGGATCTCCTTGCAGTCCAAGGGACTCTCAAGAGTCTTCTCCAACACCACAGTTCAAAAGCATCAATTCTTCGGTGCTCAGCCTTCTTCACAGTCCAACTCTCACATCCATACATGACCACAGGAAAAACCATAGCCTTGACTAAACGGACCTTAGTCCGTCAAAGTAATGTCTCAGCTTTTGAATATGCTATCTAGGTTGGACATAACTTTTCTTCCAAGGAGTAAGCGTCTTTTAATTTCATGGCTGCAGTCACCATCTGCAGTGATTTTGGAGGACAAGAAAATAAAGTCTGACACTGTTTCTACTGTTTCCCCATCTGTTTCCCATGAAGTGATGGGACCAGTTGCCATGATCTTCGTTTTCTGAATGTTGAGCTTTAAGCCAACTTTTTTGCTCTCCTCTTTCAAAGTCAGATAAAGTTTGACTAAATACGACCATGATATTTTTCCACGTCAAGTCAAAGGCCAAGGTAATATGTTGGAATATATCTATATATTTGCCTGGGTCATCTGTATAGCTTCCCAGGTCTTGTTTGATCTGTCTTAGTTCTTTCTCCTCCTGCCCCCAATCCTTCCCAGCATCAGAGTCTTTTCCAATGAGTCAACTCTTCGCATGAGGTGCCCAAAGTACTGGAGTTTCAGCTTTAGCATCACTCCTTCCAAAGAAATTCCAGGGTCGATCTCCTTCAGAATGGACTGGTTGGATCTCCTTGCAGTCCAAGGGACTCTCAAGAGTCTTCTCCAACACCACAGTTCAAAAGCATCAATTCTTCGGTGCTCAGCCTTCTTCACAGTCCAACTCTCACATCCATACATGACCACAGGAAAAACCATAGCCTTGACTAAACGGACCTTAGTCCGTCAAAGTAATGTCTCAGCTTTTGAATATGCTATCTAGGTTGGACATAACTTTTCTTCCAAGGAGTAAGCGTCTTTTAATTTCATGGCTGCAGTCACCATCTGCAGTGATTTTGGAGGACAAGAAAATAAAGTCTGACACTGTTTCTACTGTTTCCCCATCTGTTTCCCATGAAGTGATGGGACCAGTTGCCATGATCTTCGTTTTCTGAATGTTGAGCTTTAAGCCAACTTTTTTGCTCTCCTCTTTCAAAGTCAGATAAAGTTTGACTAAATACGACCATGATATTTTTCCACGTCAAGTCAAAGGCCAAGGTAATATGTTGGAATATATCTATATATTTGCCTGGGTCATCTGTATAGCTTCCCAGGTCTTGTTTGATCTGTCTTAGTTCTAAAAGGAAGAAGGGTTTATGGACCCGAGTTGGTCCGAATTCTCCTCCAGTTTCAACTAAGGGACATACACGAGCTGGCTTTTGTGGAGGGGGTGCTCCCAGATATGGGGGCATGTTTGGATACAAGGAAGGAGCACTAGGCAACTCAGGAGCTGTGGGAGGTGATCCTTCACGAGGGGATTCCTTTTCTTGGTTGCCTGTGCCTAACACCATTTGCCTAGTGAGCTCACTTTTAGGACATACAACAATCCCATACTTAAGACAGAGTTCCTTCATATCTCTCAGTTGGAAGAAAATTTGGACATAGGGGATCTCTGTCCATTTCCCTTGTCTTTTACAGAATAATTCTAATTGCAGGATGGTATTGTAATTTAAAGTCCCATCCTCAGGCCAGTGTTCCTCGTCCACCAGTGGATACTGTGGCCACCCAGTGGCACAAAAGAATTTCAAGTACTTCTCCTTCAAGAGGGTCGAACAGCTTCCAGTTATCAAGGATGCACCTCAAGGGCATCTGCCGGGAAGTGGATTGGTTATTTCCCAACTGAAAGACAGTCATGACAGGGAGAAAAGAAAAAGACCTCTTTCAATTTTTATGGGTGGACTTCCTTAGGGGTGAGTCTTTCTGAAGCTTATCCTACCCAGAACTGTTGCAACCTGAGAGCCAGGCGTCCCCAGGTCAGGGTGCAGATCCCCAGGCAGGCCGAGGCGTGACGGCATCCCGAGAATTGGGTCCCTGGGCAGGTCAAGGCGTGATGACCTCCTGGGACCCCTGGGACTGGCGGATCCCTGAGCAGGTTGAGGCATGACAACCTTTCAAGGACCAGATCCCTAGGCAGGTCAAGCGTGATGACCTCCTGGGACCCCCAAACTGGGGTTGGGTGTCCCCAAGATCTCCAGTGTGACAGTACTGGGTAGGATTAGGGGGTTGGATATTATAGAGTATTTCCCTCCCAAGGCCAGCTATTTTCTGGTTGTCTCTCCAGAAGATTGCAGAGGCAACCTTGTAGGTCTGGATGGGGCTCAGGCAAAGAGCATGAAACAGGAGGGAAGGGGGAAGAACATAACCTTTGAAAGAATGACATAGCACAAGGAGGTAATGTAAACCAATTAAAACCAACTGGGTCCAAGATGAAAAGTAAAATTCAAGTACTTAATCCCCAATCTATAAGCCAAGAGACACACCCAGAGGTGGCAGGACAGCTCCAAGGCAAAAGAGGGAGGAGTGGGTGGTTCCCAATGGTAGGGACGATCCTCCCACTCATTAGCATATGAATTCCACCCCTTCACAAAACCTAGCCAAGCCTAATTCTGTGGCCCCAGCCTTTGCCCTTGGCAATGGTTCACACCCTGAAGAGTGGCTTCTCTCTGGATCCTAACAAATCCACCTCTTACTGCTTTGTCTCTCAATGAAGTTTTGCAATGAGACATCAGGGCCTGAGTTTCATTAGTTTTGGCTGAGATGATGATGTGATCACTAATCTAGAGCCAGACATCTTGGAATGTGAAGTAAAGTGGGCCTTAGAAAGTATCACTACGAACAAAGCTAGTGGAGGTGATGGAATTCCAGTTGAGCTGTTTCAAATCCTGAAAGATGATGCTGTGAAAGTGCTGCATGCAATATGCCAGCAAATTTGGAAAACTCAGCAGTGGCCACAGGACTGGAAAAGGTCAGTTTTCATTCCAATCTCAAAGAAAAGCAATGCCAAAGAATGCTCCAACTACCACACAATTGCACTCATCTCACATGCTAGTAAAGTAATGTTCAAAATTCTCCAAGCCAGGCTTCAGCAATAAGTGAACCATGAACTCCCTGATGTTCAAGCTGGCTTTAGAAAAGGCAGAGGAACCAGAGATCAAATTGCCAACATCCGCTGGATCATGGAAAAAGCAAGAGAGTTCCAGAAAAGCATCAACTTCTGCTTTATTGACTATGCCAAAGCCTTTGACTGTGTGGATCACAATAAACTGTGGAAAATTCTGAAAAAGATGGGAATACCAGACCACCTAACCTGCCTCTTGAGAAATCTGTATGCAGGTCAGGAAGCAACAGTTAGAACTGGACATGGAACAACAGTTCAGTT
>SJYT01035011.1:159963-182129 GCA_006410635.1 Cephalophus harveyi | reverse complement strand
GATGACCGAGGATGAGATGGCTGGATGGCATCATGGACTCGATGGACGTGAGTCTGAGTGAACTCCGGGAGTTGGTGATGGACAGGGAGGCCTGGCTTGCTACGATTCATGGGGTTGCAAAGAGTCGGACACGACTGAGCGACTGAATTGAACTGAACTGACTCCCGAGAGAGAGCTGAAGGACAGGAGGAAAAAGCAGTGGGAAAAACATGCCAAGGAATCCTCTTCATAGCCCGCTGGAAAATTTGCTAAATATCTGACCGGTGCTCACAATTTCATCGGTCTGATCCTTGGCACAGAGAAAAGGACAGAAGAACCCCCACTGGCTTGTGTAACAGCTACTGGGGCTCAGCAGATAGCACATTTGGGACATGCTGAGGAGCAGCCTCCTCAGAGACCCTCAGTTGTACCCCCTGCCACCCGCCTGTTTGCAGGAGGTTTGAGGGAACAAGAAACGAGAGGTTGTAAAGGAATTAAGATTTCGTTAGGCATGTCCCTCGAACGAGGACCTCTGACCTTAACCAGAGGTCTTCTGGCATCTGAGACTGGGCCACGTGAGCTTTCTGCTGAGTTTGCTTTCCGCTGTCCCAGTTTCCAGCACAATGGGCCTTCCCCGGCATTGGATTTTCTTCACGTTCCGCCTCTACTGCAGGAGCTTTGCTGAGTTAGGCTCCTGCTGTGCCTGGCCTCTTCTGTGTGGAGGTTGTTTCAGCCAGGTTATATCCGAGTCACAGCACCATAGATGTCACGCGAGTGTATGTTCCTCGGTTCTTTGTCTCGTCACAACAAAGATTTGGACCAAAGGACATTAAAGCCCTCGGTGCATCACAGCTCTCGGGTCTTGGACAAACTGTGTTATAGCTGTTAGGCAAGTCAGTGTTACAGCTCTATTTTATTTAGAAGATAGCAGGAGAATCCATCCTCAAAGCGTGAGGGCATGCCAACCCAAAGATTTGAAGGGAAGAGAGTGGAGGAGAGCGTGGGAGGGGGGAGAGAGAGAGGGAGAGAGAGAAAGAGCACACGCACGCAGGAGAGGAAGAGAGAGAGAAAGTGCTTTGGCTCTTCCTTTTATATGTTTTCTTCCACCTGGGCCTGCACTATGCAAATTGGGCTTAGCCAGGAGTGCTGTTTGTTCTACCTGAAGTCTTCACTCTGGTCCTCGGACCTTCTTTTTTTCTATTTTCGCAGGCTTTTCCCTTCCTTGTCTTTTAGCCACCGCCATTTTGGACTCCTTTTCCCTATTCTACCTACCTAACATATCTACTTTCTTAATGTAGGCTCTTGAAGAAGATTGAGGTCCAGTTGTAAACAACTGAGCTTCTTCTGAATAAGCACCCATTTTCAAAATATGTTGGGAGCTGCGTTAGGCATTACTGACAAAATGGAGGCATGGCGCCAGACTCCTCTTCTCATTCCGCAAGCATGGTCTGGGGATAAAGGAGTTAGACCTTGTAATTCTGACTTGTCTTTTCCTCTCCTCGACTGAGTTGACTGAAAAGGAATATTAAGGTGCTTATTGTTCTTGAGAGGAGCATGAGAAGGCACAAAGCCGTCTGCAGCTGTGCTCAGAGAATAATTCATAAAGTTAATCATTGACCTTTGCTTAAAGACTTTTACCAAAGAGTGTTCCAGGATGAGTACATAGGCTGCAGCTTGAGGCCATGGGAGGGATTGCTATCTGAAGCTTATTTGTAAGGAAAATGTTTATGGCAAAGGAGTTTACTGAATTTAGGGCTTAGAAATGATTAAAATAGTTAGAAGTTAAAGATTTAAAGAATGTTGTAAAGTTAGCATATTTTACTATAGCTTATAGAAGTTAGGAATTTTTAGAGACACTATAGTTAGAAGCCTTGTTAAGGGATAGTGAGCTCAGGATGTTAGGGGCAAACAGGATGTAGGAAGATAAGTAGTAAGCTGAAGAATGTACCATGAGTTACAATGTAATCACAAGGACACATAAGAAGAAGTTGATAATAGATGGTAAAGCTGATTCTGAGAGAGATCACTGAAGCAGGAGATCTGTTTGAAGAGCAACAATGATTTATAAAGATAATCTGGGTGAGGGGGAACTGAAAATGTCAAACCTCTGACCTAGTGTTTTTGTAAAAGTATAAAAGAGAATCTTAAACTTGAAATAAATAGGCAGTCCAAGAAAACTGAGAGGCTGTCTCATTATTCACCAAAACCGTTCATCTCTTCAGGTTGAATCCCTGGTTGCTGGAGCTGGACTCCGGCAAAAACCATATTTTGAAGGAGCAGTTTTCTCTTAAGTTTGAACTGGATGGTAAACAAATTTAACATAAAATGAAAGAATTTATGATAGAAATATAAAGCTTTTAAAAAGGAGCTTATCTTTTCTAGCTTGGATTCTTACCTTTTCCTTCTTTTAAATGAGCAAAACTTGCTGGTTGACAGCAAAAATATGAAAGAAAAAAAAAAACAGTGTATTTATAGTCTAAGAATCATTGTTGTATCTTATTCCTAATTATGAAATGTATGCTCCTATTGCTCTTAAATATGAGATGGATAAAATATAAATATTAATAGTCTTTTCTTAGCTTTCTGTTACTAACCCTTAGGAATTAAAAGGAATTTATTTGAAGGATGTTTACATTACTTCTTATAACCTAGGCACTATTGCAAAAATGTGTATAATAGACAAGCAATCATTAAATGTCAAAGCAGTTTTTTGACATTTTTATTCAGTAGAATTTTTAAAACATATAAATCTTTAAATGGAAAACAGGAATGCTATTTAAATCAAGAAGGAGTGTCACATTTTCAAAATGCCCTTGTCAAACAAGTACTCTAAAATAGTACAACATGTAATTCTGAAATGCCATAGATTAATAAACGATTTTCAAATTCTGCAGTGCAGTTCAGGTTTTAACCTCTGGCCATGACTTCCTTTTCCATAGTCTTTGGTTTTCTTTCTTAACTCATATGTGTGCATATGGACAGATTTTCTTATGTAGTAGAAATAACAAAAAGGAGATAGAAACTCACAGTACAGTAAGGCAGTGGAGAAGACCTCTTCATTCACACATTTACATTTACATTTAGTTAATACACAACCCGGTTTTTTTTTTTTTTTTTTTTACTAACTTTAGAAAAACATGGGATCCACAAGATAAAAATTGGGCTCTTGTCAAGGACTTAACTCATAATATGTATAACACTGTAAAGTAAGTAAGGTTGAGAATAAATGGTTGCTCCATATGTACATCATAGATTAAAGCATATCATTGATTATACATGCTGTAGTAGTTTGTAGTTAAGTTGCTAAAGTCGTGGCCAACTCTTGTGACCCATGGAGCCCACCAGGCTCCTCTGGAGTATGCTGCCATTTCCTTCTCCCAGAGGTCTTCTCGACCCAGGGATTGAACTCACGTCTTAATGTCTCCAGCTTTGACAGGCAGATTCTTTACTACTGAGCCACAGGGAAGCCCATATACATGCTAACTGCAGCCATATAAGGTTTGATAGACAGTGAAATAAGTTCACAAAAAAACTGTTTTAATTTTCTAGCAAATCTTCAAAACCTTAAAAAGAAATTGGCATCTTAAAACTTAAGTCAATTAACCATTCTCATTTTGTTTAAAAACAATGCTTTTGTATGGATTTTACAGCAGAAAATTTTATAGTAATGTCTAAGCCTAATGTTTTCATTTCTGTCATTGCCCATACAAGACTAGATTCCTGACTTGACCACTACAAAGAAAACTAACTTTAAATGAAATCTTTGTCATCTTCTTCTCCTCGATATTCTTTTGTGAGTCCCATTGCAGAAAGAATAAAATCTAAAGTACAAATCTATATTTTAATGCTCTCATATCAACATTTCCAAACTTATATCATTCTTCACATGTCTTCCCAACATCAACCTTCATTCTCAGCCAGCACCATCTCATATCCCCAGGATTTACAGCACGGCTTCCTCTTGATTCAAGGCTTATTACTTCTAGCATGGTTCTACTCACTCTTAAAGGCTGACCATAAATAATGTCACCATGACACATTCTATCACCTCCCAATAAGTCAATCATTCTCCTGGAATTCTACAGGATTTTTTCTAAATTCCATAATAGTAGTATTTATTATATGCTGCTCTTTATTTCATATATTTTTAAGTTTTTTAAATTTATTTATAATTGAAGGATAAGTACTTGACAATACTGTGCTGGTTTCTGCCATATATCAGCATGAATTGGCCAAAGGTATATATATGTTCCCTCCCTGGGTTGAGCCTCCCTCCCAACACCCCTCCCACCCCATCCTACCCCTCTAGGTTGTCACAGAGCTCCGAATTTGAGCTTCTTGCATCATACAACTAATTTCCACCAGCTATCTAATTTTACATATGGTAACGAATATGTTTCAATACTAGTCTCTCAATCCATCCCACCCTTTCTTTCCCCCACTATGTCCACAAGTCTGTTCTCTATATCTGTGTCTCCACTGGGCTTCCCTTCTGCTCAGCTGTTAACGAATCCACCTGCAATGCAGGAGACCTGGGTTCAATCCCTGGGTTGGGAGGATCCCCTAGAGAAGGGACAGCCTACCCACTCCAGTATTCTGGCCTGCAGAATTCCATGGACTGTATAGTATCTCCACTAATGCCCTGAAGATAGTTTCATCAGTACCACCTTTCTAGATTTCATATATGTGTGTTAATATATGATATTTGTTTTTCTCTTTCTGACTTATTTCACTCTGTATAATAGCCTACAGGTTCATTCACCTTATTACAACTGAGTCAAATATGTTCCTTTTTATGGCAAAGTAATATTCTATGGTGTATTTGTACCACAGCTCCTTTATCCATTCATCTGTTGATAACATCTAAGTTGCTTCCATCTCCAAGCTATTGTAAACAGTGCTGTGATAAACACTGGAGTACATATGTCTTTTTCAATTATGTCTTTGTCATAGTTATCATAAGCTGTTTTGTTTCATAGCTATTACTTCATTGTCCTTGTACTCTAATAGACTGTGAATTCTATAAGAGCAAAGATTGGCTCTTATTTATCTTTGCATCTTCCAAAACCTTTATCCAGTACCTGTTGGTATATTTAATGTTATTTTTTTTTTCAAACACCATGAATCAATAAATATGTAATTTCCTTAGAAAATAAAAATGTGTATCAATTTATGCTCATACTTAGATTTCTTCTGGAAATAAAAATTGGGATTCTTGAATTCCAGAAATGTTTATTTTAAAAGCAGAGATGGCAAGCCATGGGCCAAATCTGGACCCCCCCCTCCTTTCATTTTGTACAGCCTGAATGCTAATAATAGTTTTTAAACTTTCCAACATTTGAAAAAAAAAATCATCAAATGTAGAATAATATGCTGTGACATAAAAAATTCAAATTTCAGCCTCTTTAAAGGATTTTTTAAATTCACTATTGAATTGTGATTGACACATAAAAAGCTGTACATAATTTATGTATGTAACTTGGTGAGTTTTAGGATAAGTATACGCCTGTGAAACTATCATCCCCATCAGTACCATTACCTCCCAATGCTTCCCCCAGCCTCCTTTAGAAAGAAAATATAGTATATCTACACAGTGAACTAGCATTCAGCCTTAAAGAAGGAAACCCTGTCAGTGGTGACAACATGCTTGACTCTACAGGACAACATGCCAAGAGAAATAAGCTAGACACAAACAAACAAACAAACAAAAAATGATCTTACTTATATGTGGAATCTAAAATAAAGTTTTACTGGAATATAGCCATTCCTCATTTAAGTATGATCTCTGGCTGCTTTTGTGCTGTAAGAGCAGGATTCACTAGTTATGACAAATTGTACAGGCCATAGCACCTGAAATATTTACTATTGGTTCTTTGAATGGAAACAATTTGCCAACATCTGTTTTAGTGTATTTAATTTGCAAGGTTTATCATACAGATTTTCACTTTTATGCTTGCTATAATAAAACATTAAATTATCAGGGCCAGGTTATGACCAGGTTATGACTGGAAAGAATAAAAGAGTGATAATATTACAAAATTACATAGCCAACTTCTACTTGAATTCTCTTCAAGTTACCTTGAATAACTGAGTTATTCTAGTATTATAAAAGAGATTATAAAATATCACAACTTTCAAATAAAACATATATAAAGCCAATATTTAGGAAATAGTTACTAAGCACATACTATTTACAATGAATAGAAGTGGGCAGTGGAGAAAAGGAGACAAATGTAAAAGAAATTCCAGAAATCAAGGAAACAACATCAGATAATTGATTGGCCAGGAAAAATGAGGATGTGGAAGCCAAAGTCATTTGACTCTTCAACCCTGGGTATCTAGGAGGTTAGTGGTGTCTTTAACAAATATAAAGTTCACAGCAATTAAAACCATATTGAGGAGCATGTTGTAGTCAAACTTGGAAGTACCATTTGGGGATATGCATGTGATATTCAGCAAGCAGTATTTGGGTGTTCAACAACAACTGTAAATATGATACTCAGGAGATATATTAGGGTGTCGTCTCCTTAAAGATAGTAGTTGAAGTCAATGCGAATATAAAGACAAAGAAGAGTGAAGGAGAAAAATTTGATAAAGCATATACAAGATCCACTAAGAGTAAGAGTTGATAGAAAAAACAAGCAAGTTTTGGAGCAGCAGAAGAGCATAATGAAATGAGATTTTCAAGAGTACAGAGTTAACCAATGTAGTATTGCTTGTAACAGAGAGGTTGAGGACATAAAATATATAGACATGTCACTGGATTTTAAAATGAATTTGAAAAAGGATGCATGTATATGTATAATTGAATCACTTGTTGTACACCTGAAACTAACACAACATTGTTAATCAGCTATTGCTGCTGTTATTTAATTGCTGAGTCGTGCCTGACTCTTTGCAGGCTCCAACCAGGCTCCTCTGTCCATAGAATTTTCCAGGCAAGAATACTAGAATGAGTTGTCATGTCCTAGTCCAGGAGATCCTCCTAACCCAGGAATCAAACCCACATTTCTTGTATCTCCTACACTGTCAGGCTGATTCTTTAACATTAAACCACCTTGGAAACTCAACTATAATCCAAAATAAATAGTAAAAAAAAAAAAAAATGAAGATATCATTTGGAGTACAGGTAGGCCTTGGAGATATTGTGGGTTTGGTTCCCATCTACTGCAATGAAGCAAGTATCACAATACAGGGAGTCACAAAAATTTGTTGGGTTCCCCAGTTCATATAGAAGTTATGCTCACATAAATGGCAACCCACTCCAGTACTCTTGCCTAGAAGATTTCATAGACAGAGGAGCCTTGTAGGCTACAGTCCATGGGGTTGCAAAGAGTAAGACATGACTGAGCGACTTCATTCACTCACTCATACTGTGCAATAGAATTATGTCTAAAAAATGTGAATGTGAAAGTCATTCGGTCGTGTGTGACTCTTTGTGACCCCATGGACAATACAGTCCATGGAATTCTCCACACCAGAATACTGGAGTGGGTAGCCTTTCCCTTCTCCAGGAGATCTTCCCAACCCAAGGATCGAACTCAGGTCTCCTGAAGTGCAGGCGGATTCTTTACCAGCTGAGCCATAAGGGAAGCCCAAGAGTACTGGAGTGGGTAGTCTATCCCTTCTCCAGCAGATCTTCCCAACCTAGGAATCAAACTGTAATTTAAAATACTTTATAGCCATCAACATTACAATGATGTATCATGCTGATCAGAATGACCATTCTGATGATGAAGGATCGTAACATAAGGAGGTATCGCAGTCTAGAGATTCTTTGAAAAAACTAAAAATAGAATTATCATATGATCCAGCAATCCTGTTCCTGAGCATATATCTGGAAAAGACAAAAATGTGAAAAGATACATGCATTCCAATGTTCACAGCAGCACTATTTACAATAGCCAAGGCATGGAAACAACCCAAGTACCCATCAACTGATGATTGGCTTAAGAAGATGTGGTATATATGTACAATGGAATATTATTCAGCCATAAAAAATGAAATATTGCCATTTGCAGCAACATGAATGGACCTAGAGATTACTATAGTGTGTAAAGTATATGTATATATATAAAGTATATATATATAGTATATACGGAGAAGGCAATGGCACCCCACTCCAGTATTCTTGCCTGGAAAATCCCATGGATGGAGGAGCCTGGTAGGCTGCAGTCCATGGGGTCACTAAGAGTTGGACTCGACTGAGCGA
This sequence comes from Cephalophus harveyi, assembly GCA_006410635.1. Taxonomy (NCBI): domain Eukaryota; kingdom Metazoa; phylum Chordata; class Mammalia; order Artiodactyla; family Bovidae; genus Cephalophus; species Cephalophus harveyi. The sequence continues at coordinate 173,938 of SJYT01035011.1, read as the reverse complement.
CTTCACTTTCACTTTTCACTTTCATCTATTGGAGAAGGCAACCCACTCCAGTATTCTTGCCTGGAGAATCCCAGGGACAGCGGAGCCTGATGGGCTGACATCTGTGGGGTCACACAGAGTCGGACATGACTGAAGTGACTTAGCAGCAGCAGCAGCATATAGTATATATATTTATATGTAAGTATATAAATATATACTATGTATATATATTTATATATAAAGTATAAAGGCAAACATTGTATGGTATCACTTATGTATGAAATCTAAAAAAGTAATACAAATAAATCTATTTATAAAACACAAACAGACTCATAGACATAGAAAACAAAGTTATGGTTATCACAGAGAAGGGGGATAGGGAGGGATTGTTGAGATGGACAGGGAGGCCTGACGTGCTGTGATCCATGGGGTTGCAAGGAGTCGGACACGACTGAGCGACTGAACTGAACTGATGGGATTAACAGATACACACTACTACATATAAAAATAGATAAATAAAAAGGATTTACTGTATACAACAGAGAACTACATTCGGTAGCTTACAATAGTCTATAATGAAAAAGGTTATTTTCCATTATAGGTTATTATACAAATATATTCTTTTTTAGATTCTGAAATAGATGTTATATATGTGTGTGTGTATATATATATATGTATATATATGAATCACTTTGCTGTACTCCTAAAACTAACACAGTATTGAAAACCAACTGCAGTTCAATTTAAAAAAATATTTTATTGCTAAAAATACTAATCATCTGAGCCTTCAGCTAGTCGTAATCTTTTTGCAATAGTACCATCCAAGATCGCTAATCACAGATCATCATAACAAATATAATAATAATGATAAAGTTTGGAATACAGTGAGAATTATTAAAATGTAACACAAAGACACAAAGTGAGTGAATGATGCTGGAAAACCGGCTCCGGTAGAATTGCTTAATGCAGGGTTACTACAAACCTTCAGTTTTAAAAAAAATACAACATACGCAAAGCGCAAACAAACAAGATCTTAGGGTCTTGTTCTAGCCTAAGATCCAGGGAGGTGGGGGTCCCTCATACCACCAAGGAGCCCTTGGAACCACAAGCACACTCACACAACATTGTGGTAAAGAAGACAGAGGCAACTCCTGAAATTTGGCCCTTAGATCTGGAAATAAGAGATCAGTAATTCCATATAATGACTTTAATAACCCCAGAAACACTTTTGGTCAGGGGTCTACGCACTCTAAACAATGCAGTTGAATTCAGTGTTGTCAAAGCCTGTGGGCTGTGCTGCTATCAAAGATGGATTGGAAAGTTGGGAGGACCTGAATGACAGAATAGCTTAGGAAAGAAAAAATGAGAAATTTAAATTTTCAAATTTTTCCTCTCAAACCTCATGAATGCAATAAATTCTTACATGACAAAATGTGGTTTCCAGTGGTGCCAATTACTGATTTTCTTCTTTTTTCTTAAACTACAGTTGTTTTGTGTGTGTGTGTGTGTGTGTGTGTGTGTGTGTGTGTATGAGTACTTACAAATCAGTGCTGTATTAACAGCAACTGTGATAGCTATTGGAGAACACTTGACAATATTTCATAATTTACTGCTCTTAAACTTGATTTAAATATGTTTAGAATAATATGATTGTAGAGTAATACTGATTTTCATATTTCCAGATAGACATTGAATTCTAGAAAGGTTAATAGTTAAATTTTTTATGACAGGAAGCTGACTTCTGTGAAGTATGATTTACACAAAACTTACAAACAGAAGATTGAAATTTTTTATTTTAAAAAGTTATAACTACTGATCAAAAGAGTGAAAATGAGCAATATAATTATTCTTACTGGATTTGCAGCTGGGACAGGCAATGCAAATTCTAAATATTTAATAAAAATTTTATTGCTGATCAGAATGATGAGATTGAGGAAGATAATTTTTGTATATCAGATTCATAACAATGTAATTGCCAAAACTCTTATAGGACAACTTTGATGCTATAAGAATTCTGCCATTTTGCTAACAGATACAGCTCTTGAGGTTCATTATTAGCCGTATTCGGTCAATTCATATTATTGCTATAAATCTTATGAGATGTGTATAAGAGACAGATTCATAACAATGTAACTCTGGCTTGTTATTAAAAAAACCAAAAATTTGTTTCATAAAAACATGAAATTGAGAAAAGAAAAGCAATATCACTAGTGTTAGTATGCTCATTAAATTATGACCCTGGAAAATGGATATTGCACATTTTCACAGTATGGGAATGATTCTGGTTAAACACATTCTGGCTCAATTTAAAATCTGAGAATTTTCCATTGGATAAACATAGTAGAATATTCAATATTTCATTAAACACCAAAATTATTTCAAATGAAGAAGAGAAAAACAGAACTTGAATATTATATTTCAGGTTGTTGTTACATGTTTCACAAACATTCTGTATGCAGGTCAGGAAGCAACAGTTGGAACTGGACATGGACTGTCTCTTATACACATCTAGATGTGTATAAGAGACAGACATAGTAGAATATTCAATATTTCATTAAACACCAAAATTATTTCAAATGAAGAAGAGAAAAACAGAACTTGAATATTATATTTCAGGTTGTTGTTACATGTTTCACAAACAATTGTTAAGATCAGTTTTGGCCAAAGCTGTTACTAAAAACATTTTGATTTTTTTTTTAATAATATGAAATTTCACTTACACAGAAAAGAAAAGCACACATTTAATTACTAGAACTGAAATGAAAAGGGATGGATAAAGAGCAAATGACCAATAAATAGTATTATACAAATATAATAAGCATTCATCAAAATATGGCATTATTAAAGAATATGTAATTTGGTCAATAATTAGCTAATCACTACGATGTTTTTCAAAGCATAAACAGCACAGTGATCAAAGAAAATAATAAAAATTTTACAACAATAGAAATCATTTTAAAATAGATATTAAAATGGCCAAATATATATTTTAAAAGATAAAATTTAATCACTGCTTGAGGTGAGGTGAAGTCACTCAGTCGTGTCCGACTCTTTGTGACCCCGTGGACTGTAACCTACTAGGCTTCTCTGTCCATGGGATTCTCCAGGCAAGAATACTGGAGTGGATTGCCATTTTAGGATTGAGAAATCAAAATCAGATTATTAACTTAATGGATAATCAAGTGAGAGAAGAAACTCTACACAAAATTTAAAAGTATTATTTATCTGTTTGGCCAGATTGTTCAGAGAAAAAAAATCTAAGATGAAAATGACATTTATTGTACATATTGTTGAATTATCAGAGGAAGAAAATAAGGTAGAAGTTAATGAGCTTTTGCTGTTCTTACACTTGTTATTTTTTAAAAGCACACGTTTTGAGTTGAAGAAAAAGCAACTGGTATTTTTAAGCCTCAAGTAAAAAGTTTACGGAGGAAAATAGTATGATAATGTCATTAGAATGACCGATTAAGGAGGAGGCTTTTCAAGCAGAATTTTGGCAGATAATCTTGAAATATTTTTATGCCATGTGAAGCACATAGTTTGTATTTTGTTATCAAGAGACCTCAGCTGGACCCAGAAAAGTGATGAAATACTTTGGAAGAACTCAAAGTTTATATGTGATATTTTCTGCATCTGCCTAAAGATGTGATATCTTGAAGAAACATATCAGTTTTACAAACATTCTTAGAGGCATGATAGAAATGCTGACTAAATGCTGTTGAAAATATCAAAAATAAAAAATGTACTTGAAGATAAGCAATCCAAGGCAAGAGCCTCAAACTGAAGCAAATTTTGGTCTTTGCTCAAAAAATAACTGTAAATTCACATAATTCAAAATTATTTCATATTAACTGTTGAAAATTATTAATATTTTTAACAAAAGTTACAAAAATAAATACAACTTGACTATTTCACTTTTGAAAGGACTAAAATTACATTTTTTAAGTTTTAGAGAGAATGTTCTTTCATATTAAAAGAAATTGCCAAGAAACTATATTCTATACGATGGTTTCCCAAATGGCAAGTATCTGTCTGCCCAGCAGGATTTGAGGGTTCGATTCCTGGGTTGGAAAGATCCCTTAAAAAAGGTACTGGCGACCCACTCCAGTATTCTTGCCTGGAAAATTCCATTGTCAGAGGAGCCTGGCAGGCTCTAGTCCATGGAGTTGCAAAGAGCTGGACACAATTTGGTGACTTGAACACCACCACCATATTCTGTAATAACCTAACTGGGAAAAGAAGCTGAAATAGAATAGATACATGTATATGTACAACTGAATCATTTTGCTGTACATCTGAAACTAAAACAACATTGCAAATCAACTGTGTTTCAATAAAAATTAGAAAATGAAGAGATTATGGGTGTGACTCATTCATGTGGGTCCTATGTGATTCCATGTGGCTGGACTCAATAGGCAATCTCAGCAGAAGAAAGGACTAGAGAAGGGGTTATTCAGTGGAAACACTGCCAGTGTGACTAAAGAGGACAGAGAGGGAATGAAACAAAGAAGCCTCTCAGATTTCTGGGACTCTAAGGAATAAGACAATAAAACTCTCTGGCTGGGAACATGCATTTTCCTTGAAGAAAATGGAAGGCTGACTACCAGAGTGACACAGGCCATCAGCAGGGTTGCCACAGCACCACAAGTGCAGAGGGCACATGTCCTCAAGATGCATCTGTCTCGCCCCTGGTTTCAGTGGGGCAGGACTATAACCCAGGACTGAGGAGGCAGCACCACCCTCCCGTGGGGCCCAGAAAACGAGGCCACCACATCGGAAGCCTGGACAGTGCACTGAGGCAAAGAGGATTATTTTGGACTTGAAATTCTAAAAGAATTTCCCCAGATAAATTTTGGACTTGCTTGGGACTAGATTCTTTATCATTTCTCCCTCTTAAAATAGGAATGTCTATCCTTTGCCTGTCACACTATTATATTTTGTGAGCACATAACTTGTCTGGTTTCATAGGTTCACAGCTGGAGAGGAATTTTGCCTCAGAATGAATCACCCACACCTGATTCAGTCACAGCTAAGAAACTGATCTTAGGAATCTCCAGCTTTTTACAATGGGCTTCAGGAAAGCCTGTACAAGCTCTGCCCTGGAGAAATGCATTATCTTTATTACATTTGACAACAAAGAAATGTGTCATCTGCTCTAGAGAAAAGACAATTTCTCTGTCTCACAAGGCTGTTGCTATACAAGCCACTGGGAAAAGACAGTCATGAGAAAACTGAATACCTTTGCCTGCAAGAAATTCAGAAATGAGAGACTTATGGAAAATTCTCTCTCAATAATAATTAATAGATATTTATAATTGAGAGCACTCAGGTACTTATTAAACATAAGTAAATAGTCACCTAGACTTAGAAGTTAAATTTTTGGTAACAAAAGGTCATTTTTCATTCCAATTCCAAAGAAAGGCAATGCAAAAGAATGCTCCAATTACCGCACAATTGCACTCATCTCACATGCTAGTAAAGTAATGCTCAAAATCCTCCAAGCCAGGCTTCAGCAATACGTGAACCGTGAACTCCCTGATGTTCAAGCTGGCTTTAGAAAAGGCAGAGGAACCAGAGATCAAATTGCCAACATCCGCTGGATCATGGAAAAAGCAAGAGAGTTCCAGAAAAACATCTACTTCTGCTTTATTGACTATGCCAAAGCCTTTGACTGTGTGGATCACAATAAACTGTGGAAAATTCTGAAAGAGATGGGAATACCAGACCACCTAACCTGCCTCTTGAGAAATCTGTATGCAGGTCAGGAAGCAACAGTTAGGACTGGACATGGAACAACAGACTGGTTCCAAATAGGAAAAGGAGTGCGTCAAGGCTGTATATTGTCACCCTGCTTATTTAACTTATATGCAGAGTACATCATGAGAAACGCTGGACTGGAAGAAACACAAGCTGGAATCAAGATTGCCGGGAGAAATATCAATAACCTCAGATATGCAGATGTGATGGTGATGAACAGGGAGGCCTGGCGTGCTGCGATTCATGGGGTCGCAAAGAGTCGGACACGACTGAGCAACTGAACTGAACTGATATAAATATATTGGGACTCTTGTCCTACATAAAAAAGTTAGTTTAGTTTTACGCACGGTAATATGAAGTGCCTATAGGACATGTCCTAAAGGACAGGAGCCTTATGATAAAGACAAAAAGAAGAGTGAAAAAAGTGGCTTAAAACTCAACATTCAGAAAAGTAAGATTACGGCACTGGTCCCATTGCTTCATGGCAACTAGAAGGAGGAAAAGTGAAAACAGATATTATTTTCTTGGGCTCCAAAATCACTGCAGATGGTGACTGCAGCCATGGAGCTAAAAGATATTTGCTCCTTGGAAGAAAAGTGATGACAACTAGACAAAGTATTATAAAGCAGAGACATCACTTGGCCAATAAAGATCCATATAGTCAAAGCTATGGTTTTCCCAGTAGTCGTGTATGGATGTGAAAGTTGGACCAAAAGGAAGGCTGTTCATCTGTGCTAAGTCACTTCAGTTGTGTCCAACTCTCTGTAGTCCACCAGGCTCCTCTGTACATAGCCAAAGAATTGATATTTTCAAGTGGTGGTACTGGATAAGACTCCTGAGAGTTCCTTGGACAGCAAGGAGATCAAACCAGTCAATCCTAAAGGAAATCAACCCTGAATATTCATTGGAAATACTGATGAGGAAGCTGAAAATCTAATACTTTGGCCACCTGATGCAGAGCCAACTCATTGGAAAATACCCTTTTGCTGGAAAAGATTGAAGGCAAAGGAGAAGAGGGTGGCAGAGGATGACATAGTTAGATAACATCACTGACACAACGGACACGACTTTAAGCAAACTCTGAGAGATACTGGAGGACAGAGGAGCCTGTGGTGCTGCAGTCCATGGGGTCATGAAGAGTTGGAAATAACTTAGTGACTAAACAACAACATCTTCAATATGGCACAAGCTTTAATTCATAGGATTGTTTCAATGAAATTGATCACCACCATCAACCAAATCTTTGAGTCTAGAAATGAAAGGGAAGATAAGTTTTCATTTTCTATACAAATGACACAACCCTGAATAACTTGAAGTAACTTCGTAAGTAGCAGTAAGATATACTGCTATCTTGCTTCTTCAGTAATTTCAGTTTAAAGCAGGTACATGTTTAGTTTCCTGGTGCATATTACTGTGTCCATAGGAGCAATCTGGCTGTTTAGCATGCTGAAAAATAATTGTTCTTGCATGATCATGTTAAAATCTAGAACTCTGACTAGTAAAGTGTTAATGATAAAATTATAAAGCTAATTTTAAGGCAACTTCTGATTTTTTTACCCTTAAGTTTATTCTGTATTGTTACTATGTGCCTTTGGCTTCATATTTAATTAAATCCATTTGCTTCCTCCATGGCTCAGCGGGTAAAGAATCCACCTGCAATGCAGGAGACACAGGAGACCTGGGTTTGATCCCTGAATTGGGAAGATCCTCTGAAGAAGGAAATGGCAACCCACTCTAATATTCTTGCCTGGAAAATTCCATGGACAGAAGAGCCTGGCAGGCTGCAGTCCATGGGGTTGCAAAGAGTCAGACATGATTGAGCAACTAAACACACACATTCACAGGATACTTCATCTTTGAATTCAATCAACTATGAATGGAAAATATTTGGGAAAAAATTTCAAAATGCAAAACTTGAATTTGTTGCAACTGCTTACATAACATTTATATTGTGTTAACTACTTGCATAATGTTTATATTTTATTAGGTATTATAATTATTCTAGAGGTAATTTAAAGTTTATTGGAGGATGTGCATAGGTTATATGCAAATACTATGTCTTTTTATTTAAGAAACTTGAGCATCCAAGGATTTTGTTATCCATGGCGGGGATCCTGGAATCAATCCTCTTCAGACACCAAGGAACTACAGTATTGACTTTAATACTTGCTCATTCAACAGTTTTCCAGATTACATTTTCATTATACCTCTACTTCCTAAGGATAATTGGAACAACTTACTACAGAAAATTATAACTAATTGACACTTTTATAAATTTTACAGGTTTATATACTTGATTTATTTAATGGCTAAGAGAATGGAAATTATTCTCATGTGATAACATGTATCCTGTGAGAAGTTTGCATCTGAATTTTTGCTTTCACTTCTCACTTGAAAAAGAGTTATGTGAAAGAGTAGAAAGTAAGGGGTTTTCTACATGGTTTTCTGGCATTTATTTTACAAACTTGTTAGCCCCTAGGAAAAAATTGAGAAGAGCAGTGAGGAGGTAAAAGAGAGATTGAGTTTCAAGACACAGCAACAGCATTATTTTTGGATTAACTTTTAGTTTTGAAATAATTTAAAATTTTCAGAAGTGTCTTGAGAATATTACGAAGAATTCCAGTACCACATTTTGATGGTTAACCCTATACGTTAACTTGACTGGACCAAGGGATACTGAGATAGTTGGTAAATCGTTATTTCCAGATGTGTCTATTAGGGTGTTTCTGGAAGACTTTAGCTTTTAAGTTAGTAGACTGAGGGAGAAGATCCACTCTCACCAAGGTGGTGGGCATCACCCACTACTGAGGGCCCAAGTAGAACAAAGAGGAGGAGGAAGGGTGAATTCTCTCTCTCTCTCTCTCTCTCTCTCTCTGTCCCTTTCCTTGAGCGGGGACACCCATTTCTTCTTGTGCTTCAAAATCTGAGCCCTCGAGTTGGGGACTTCCCTGATGGCTCAGATGGTAACGTGTCTGCCTACAATGCAGGAGACCTGAGTTCAATCCCTGGGTCAGGAAGATCCCCCGGGGAAGGAAATGGCAGCCCACTCCAGTACTCTTGCCTGGAAAATCCCATGGACAGAGAAGCCTGGTAGGCTGCAGTCCATGGGGTCCCAAAGAGTCGGACACGACTGAGCGACTTCCCTTTCACTTTCACTTGTTCTTGGTTCTTCAGACTTGAACTGAAGTCTGTCACTGGCTTTCCTGTTTCTCCAGCTTTCAGATGGCATATATTGGCATATCTCAGCCTCCATAATCATGTGAACCAGCTGCCAAAACGCCTTCTTTTATTTATCTCTATGTATGCTACTGGTTTTATTTCTCTGGAGAACCCTGCTATAAACCTCCACAGTTATTTCACAGTTTGTACTTGGACGTTGAAAGTACCATGCCCTAAATTCCCAAATTTTTCAATATGTTTTCTAAAAGGAAGGGTATTCTCCTCTATCACTCTAGTATACTCAGTAAATAAATTAATATGAATACAATGTGCTGTGCTGTGCTTAGTCGTTCAGTCATGTCTGACTGTTTGCGATCGTATGGACTGTAGCCCACCAGGCTCTTCTGTCCATGGGAATTCTTCAAGCAAGAATACTGGAGTGGGTTGATGTGTCCTCCTCCAGGGAATCTTCCCAACCCAGGGATTGAACCCAGGACTCCCACATTGCAGTTAGATCCTTCACTGTCTGAGCCACCAGGGAAGCCTAAAAATACTGAAATGGGTAGCTTATCGCTTTTCTAGGGGAACTTCCCAATCCAGGAATTGAACCAGGGTCTCCTGCATTGCAGATGAGTTCTTTACTAGTACTATAGTACAATCCTCAGACATTCAAACTTGGGTTTTTTTAGAAGTTCTTTGTATAATAAAGCAACTTTTTTTCCTTTTCTTCATTTCTCTACTGGCCCATAAACTAATCCAGAATCACATATTGCATTCAGAGAGCATATGTTTTAGATTCTTTTAACTTAGTTTTTCATATGGCCTTAACTTTTTTTCTTTAATATATAGGTGTTCAATGATGTTTTTATATAACTTGCTTCCAGTTGTGCATTTTTTGGCAGGAATATCACAGAGGTAGTGCAGTGTTCTTCTTAGCCTGTCCCATTAGGGGCAAAGGATTTGTCCCATAATTGGTGATGTTAAATTTTACCACTTTAAATGGTGTTTAAAATGGTGTCTGCCAGATTTCTACTTTCTGAAGTTAATAATTTTCTTGCAATTTGTTGTGTTTCTTGCAACATTAACTAATAATGTTAATTATTATTATAACTAATAACTAATAATAATAGCTATTATTATTAACCATAATAATAACAATAACTAATAATAAAGAAACAACTAATAATGTTTCTTGCAACATTAACAAGTAAAATGGTTCCCTGGTGGTTCAGTTGATAAAGAATCTGCCTTCAATGCAGGAGACCCAAGTTCTATCCCTGGGTCAGGAAGATCCCCTGGAGGAGTAAAGGGCAACCCCTCCAGTATTCTTGCCTGGAGAATTCCATGGACAGGCTACAGTCCATAGGATCATAGAGTCTGACATGACTGAGTGACTAACACACATACAACAAAGTAAATAAAATGTAAGAAGATATATTGAGACCATGTAAATATCTGTTCCTAATCAATTCTTAATCTACTAATTTTAGCATCCACTGAGGAATCTTTTCTGAGTCAATTATTATGATGATGATTGCCAAATTGTGACTTTTCCAATTCCACTATTTCTTCTATATTTGTCAGTTGACATTTTACTATAAGGCAGAGATTTTTTCATCTACTTCTATGTCCCTCTAACAAATTATTATTTTTATTTATTTAGTCAGTAGGGCACCTTCAGGTCAACATCTGTTGTTGTTCTTTTTTTTATTTTTCAATGTCCCAATCAACCTTTGAATAAGCTGTCTATTTTTCTGTCATGACAGAATGTTCTACGTTCATCTTATAGTTTCCTAGACCAAGCCCTGGAGTCAGTCATCCTCCCAAGAAACTGTTATTTTTCTTGTTGTTGTTTTTTAAATTGGAGAATGGATTTAGAATCTATAGTCTGGGAACCAGATGTGTACTCATTACTTTCAGAATGCCATTGCTTTTAAGACTTCTTGGAGGGCAATTAAAAAGTATATGTCTGGGTATACAAACTCACATGTACATATATCTATGTTCATCTATAAATAACACTGATACCTGAAATTGTACCTTTTTTAAATCCAAAAAAGGATAACTCCAATTATCCTAGTTCTGAATGCATTTATTTATTTGTTGAATTCTCTTGTCTTTAATGAATCCTGCAATTCTATGGGCTGTTTCCTTGGTGTCAGCTTTGTAAAATATGCCCATTAAGCTAACTAAATTCCTCTCCAGCTCAAAAGCGTCTGACTCATGCCATTGAGCAACAGATTTCCCACAGGAAAGGACAGGGATGGAGCTAGGCAGAGCATTTTGAGGAGTCATTTCTATCCCAGGCTCATAAAAGAGATTACCTTGATATAAATGAAGTGAGAAAAAGAGGACTGTGAATTCTGACACAGTAGAGTTTATCTTCTGCTTCCCAGGAAATGCCTCTGCAGAGGGAGAAACAGAATTCTGAAGAGAACTGGCTACGTGGTGATTCTAGTAAGAAGAACCAAAGGCAGTCTTTCAGAGTAGCTGGGTCCCAATCAAGATATGGAAGCTGGAGAGAGTTTACTGTCCGGAGGCAACACTATGGTCAAGAATAAGAGATGCTAGTGAAGAGAGATGATTTGGGAATGGAAAGTGTCCCCTCCCACAGTGCCTCGGCACTGAATCAAGATACTGGAACCACGGAATTGCTTTGGGGATGGAAGAAAAACTGAGTGACTGAATGGAAAAGGATTTGTAATTAGAAAGAAAATTGAGTTACAGAAAATAATGGACTATTTCGCAAGCACTCAAGTTTATGGGTTGAGATTCATAGCCACCACATGTGGAAATGGTATAAGATAACCACACAAATATAAAGGAATTAAATATTAATGCATAACTTGCAATGCTTTTTAAAGTCATATGACTAGATTTTTCCAGTAAACTGTAGAGTTAATGAAATCATTACTTACTTGTCATAGTCTGATGAAACTGGAAAATAATTTTATCTCAAATTCCTTTAAAAATTTTGACATATTACTCCCAAACATCCTCTTTTTATGGTAGTTTTTAAAGTTTTGACATATTTAAGACATTCCACTGTGATAAACTTTTAATGATAGATTTTCTTTTTTGTGATGATCTCTACATTACAAGGGCTTCCCAGGTGACTCAATGGTAAAGAATCTGCCTGCCAAGCAGGAGACATGGGTTTGATCCTTGGGTCAGGAAGATCTCTGGAGAAGGAAATGGCAACCCACTGCAGTATTCTTGCCTAGAAAATCCCATGGATAATGGAGCCTGGTAGGCTACAGTCCAGTGTTCTTGCCTGGAGAATCCCAGGGACGGGGGAGCCTGGTGAGCTGCCGTCTATGGGATCGCACAGAGTCGGACACGACTGAAGTGACTTAGCAGCAGCAGGCTACAGTCCATGGGATAGCAAAAGAGCAGGACATGACCTAGTGACTGAACAGCAACTATATTCAAAAGTCTTTCTTTCTCCTTTGAGTATCACAATCCGAGATTGAATTCCCACCATCCTTTGACATCACCTTGATAAATGCCCATGTTATGCACATCTCCTCGGCCTCTGTCAACCTCAGGAATAGGCTCTGGGCTGTAGAGTCTATTTTTGTCATACAAGCCTCTCATCTGTTTTGCTTGTCACAGCAGGTTATCTTGGACATCTTTTTGCTGACTCTGCCTTTTCCTTCTTGTTCTGCATAATGCACGCACAGTATGTCCCAGACATTTCAGCAATTACAGAATTAGAATCACAAAGCAATATGAAAAAGTAACGTTCATATCCTATTGCTTTGACCTAACCTTGCAGATTGGTTCTCAGCTGTTCTAAGTATCCACCTTGTCTCCTGCAGTCTCCTTTTTTTTGCTCACACAATTCCCTTGTCAGCTCTGAAATTCTGTCAATGCCCCAGCTGTGCTATACAGCCCTCCTCAAAACTGAGAGAATGTTCCAGATCTTTTCTATGTGAATTTTTTTGTTGTTCTTTCTTGGGTCTGTAATTACATTTTGTACCACAAATGTAGCATTAACTCATTCTCTGACTGGTTACTTGGGTAAACAGAAATGTGGTAAGGCAAATTTCAAAACATCAGAAAAAAAGGATGTCAAGACTTTGGAAAATGAGGCTGATTTTTGTGCACTTCCACAAATGGCTTGGATGGGGAAAAATTGTCAGGAAAGGACATGAAGAGTCAAACATGACAGCATAAACTCAACAGTGTAGAACAGTGGTCAGCAAAACTTTCCCTGAAGAGCCAGATAGTAAATGTTTTTACCTTTGTAAGGCTTCCCTGGTGGCTCAGATGGTAACGAATCCTCCTGCAATATGGGAGACCTGGGATTGATCCCTGGATTCAGAAGATACCCTGGAGAAGGGCATGGCAACCCACTCCAGTACTCTTGCCTGGAAAATCCCATGGACGCAGGAGCCTGGCAGGCTACAGTCCATGAGGTCACAAAGAGTCGGACACCACTGATCAACTAAGCACATGACAGACTGTACACTACCAAAACCTACCATTATGGTGGGAAAGCATCCATAGATAATATAAAAATAAGTGGGTGTGGTTGTGTCTAAATAAAACTTTATTTATGCTTATACAAAAAACACTTAGTGGGAAGGATTTGACACACAGGTCTAGTTTTCTGATCCATCAGCTCGAACGGCTTGTTAAAGGGGAAAGGAAAACTTCAGTTCACTTTTGTAAGAATGATTCCAATCTTGGTCAGTTCAGTTCAATTCAGTCACTCAGTCATGTCCCACTCTTTGCTACCACATGGACTGCAGAACTCCAGGCCTCCCTGTCCATTACCAACTCTCAGGGTTTACTCAAACTCATGTCCATTGAGTCAGTGATGCCATCCAACCATCTCATCCTCTTTAATCCCCATCTCTTTCTGCCTTCAATCTTTCCCAGCATCAGTTCAGTTCAGTTCATTTCAGTCACTCAGTTGTGTCCGACTCTTTGCGACCCCATGAATCACAGCACGCCAGGCCTCCCTGTTCATCACCATCTCTCGGAGTTCACTCAGACTCACATCCATCAAGTCAGTGATGCCATCCAGCCATCTCATCCTCGGTCGTCCCCTTCTCCTCCTGCCCCCAATCCC
>SJYT01035011.1:38634-155299 GCA_006410635.1 Cephalophus harveyi | reverse complement strand
TTCACCCTTGTCATCTCTTGTTTGACCACTTCCAATTTGCCTTGATTCATGGACCTGACATTCCAGGTTCCTATGCAGCATCAGGATCTTTTCAAATGAGTCAGCTTTTCATGTCAGATAGCCAAAGTATTGGAGCTTCAGCTTCAACATCAGTCCTTCCAATGAATATTCAGGACTAATTTCCTTTACGATGGATGGGTTGGCTCTCCTTGCAGTCCAAGGTACTCTCAAGAGTCTTCTCCAACAGAACAGACTCCAACTCCAACAGAGTTCAGTTCAGTTCAGTTGCTCAGTCCTGTCTGACTCTTTGTGATCCCATGAATTGCAGCACGCCAAGCCTCTCTGTCCATCACCAACTCCCGGAGTTCATCCAAACCCACGTCCATCGAGTCGGTGATGCCATCCAGCCATCTCATCCTTTGTCATCCCCTTTTCCTCCTGCCCCTAATCCCTCCTAGCATCAGAGACTTTCAAAAGCATCAAATTTTCGGTGCTCAGCTTTCTTTATAGTCCAACCCTGAAATCCATACGTGACCACTGGAAAAACCATAGCCTTGACTAGACAGACCTTTGTTGGAAAAGTAATGTCTCTGTTTTTTAATATCTTATCTAAGTTGGTGCCGGGGTCCAGCCCCAGGGGATCCAGGGAATTCGAAGGGTGGACGGCGTCGGCGAGGAAAACTTATTTATTAATATTAGATTAGATTAGATTAGGAAGAAATAGTATAGTAGGAAAATTAAGTGGAGAAAAGAGACTGAATAACTTGGTTTACGAGCTAAACTAATAAAACTTCAGACAAGAAGTTTGCATCATCTACGTTGGGCCACCGGCGCCTGTTTGAATATCGGAAAGTGCCTCGCCTTGGGCTCTCTCTCTCACAGATCTTAAAAGCCAAGGCAAGTAAGTAGACATGATGAGCCGCCCGCTCCAGATGGGAATTCAGCCTGAAATTAAAGTAGGAAGAGGAGACACGGGGGTAATATACACCCTCAACGTACTCCTTTTCCTATTTGGAGCCAGTCTGTTGTTCCATGTCCAGTTCTAACTGTTGCTTCCTGACCTGCATACAGGTTTCTCAAGAGGCAGGTTAGGTGATCTGGTATTCCCATCTCTTGAAGAATTTTCCACAGTTTATTGTTATTCACACTTTCAAAGGCTTTGGTATAGTCAGTAAAGCAGAAATAGATGTTTTTCTGGAACTCTCTTGCTTTTTCCATGATCCAGCAGATATTGGCAATCTGATCTCTGGTTCCTCTGCCTTTTTGAAAACCAGCTTCAACATCTGGAAGTTCATGGTTCATGTATTGCTGAAGCCTGGCTTGGAGAATTTTGAGCATTACTTTGCTAGCATGTGAGATGAGTGCAATTGTGCAATAGTTTGAGCATTCTTTGGCATTGTCTTTCTTTGGGATTGGAATGAAAGCTGGCCTTTTCCAGTCCTGCTGAGTTTTCCAAATTTGCTGGCATATTGAGTGCAGCACTTTCACAGCACGTCTTTTAGGATTTGAAATAGTTCAACTGGAATTCCATAACCTCCACTAGCTTTGTTCATAGTGATGATTCTTAAGGCTCACTTGACTTCACATTCCAGGATATCTGGTTCTAGGTTAGTGATCACACCATCATGATTATCTGGGTATAATCATGAATATATATCATGGGTATCTGGGTCGTGAAGATCTTTTTTGCATAGTTCTGCTGTGTATTCTTGTCACCTCTTCTTAGTATCTTCTGCTTCTGTTAGGTCCATACCGTTTCTGTCCTTTATTGAGCCTATCTTTGCATGAAATGTTCCCTTGGTATCTCTAATTTTCATGAAGAGATCTCTAGTCTTTACCATTCTGTTGCTCTCCTATGTGTGTATATATATATATATGTATATATATATATAGCACTGATCAGTGAAGAAGGCTTTCTTATCTCTCCTTGCTATTCTTTGAAACTCTGCATTCAAAGGGGATATAATTCAAATGTTGATATAATTAATTTTTAATCTTTCTTCAACAGCTGGATCAGTTTCCAGTTTCCCACTGGAGAGTTTTATTACATGTCTTATTTGTTGTTCATTCACTAAGTTGCATCTGACTCTTTTTGACCCTATGTACTGCAGCACACCAGGCTTCCCTACCGGGGTCCAGCCCTGGTGGGTCCAGGTTAATTCGAAGGGGAGACGGAGTTGGCATCCTAGGAAAAAACTTATTTAATTACAGATATAGAGAGAGATTAGAAACGGATAGTGTAGTAGGAAAATTAGTGGAGAAAAAGAGGCTGAATAACTTGGTTTACGTGGAATA
This sequence comes from Cephalophus harveyi, assembly GCA_006410635.1. NCBI lineage: Eukaryota > Metazoa > Chordata > Mammalia > Artiodactyla > Bovidae > Cephalophus > Cephalophus harveyi. The sequence continues at coordinate 153,004 of SJYT01035011.1, read as the reverse complement.
CCAATCACTACCTACGTAGGCCACAGGCATCTTTCTATTCTCCTGAAGGAGAGGAGGCACTGAGGCCTCCCTGGTCTGATCTTAGGAGCCCAGGTAGAATTAGCAGGCTTGGTGAGTACCCACATTCCAGATGGGAATTCAGCCAGGAAAACAGGGAACAAAAAAGAAACGACATGGGGGAATCAGTCTTTCCAGAAACTGATCCCAATTCTTTATTTTTAGGTTTGCTTGTATACCTTTTATTACACATAGGGATGAATACAGAGTCATGCGGGGGTCAGCCATCCTGACCTTTATCAAAATCAGGTGCTTTACATAAAAAAAGCTCTTAGGGGTTTTACATCATCTTCTGACCATGAAGCCTGCTGACATTTTACGACCTTTTCTTTCTGATAACCAAAAAACTTATTTTTTCCAAAGGTGTTTTTTCTTAAACCAGGTGCCACCCTCCAAATAAAGTTGCATTCCTATAGGGTGAGGGTGTAGTGTGTTACAATCAAGAAAGGAATTTATTTAACCCAAGGTTAACATGATTAATCTTAAAGGTTAATACTTATTTCTCCTATATGATAGTTATATTCATTATAAGAGCAAGGAATATGGAGATTTAGCAGCAAACATCAGCCCAACAAATGAAAATCCTTTCACCAATGTTCCCCTTAAGATTTATTTAGTCTTAAGATAGTGATAAAGTTATATTTTTACATAGCAAGGACACAGTGATTTATAATAAAGTACAGTGATCTATAACAGAGAATTTGTTAACTCAAAAAGTCTAGTATTGCTAACATCAAAAACTACCATATTTCCTTTTCTATATTCCAAATACATTGATTAATATATTCCCAGGTGCCTAAGGATATGGAGGCCTGGTGGCAATCATTGACTCAACAATGAGAAAAGCCCTATGCTAATTAAGACTTTCAAAATACTCCAAACTCTCTGTGCTGTTTATGGTTGAGAAGTAGTAAACAATCATGTGCTTAGTGGCAGGAGTATGGATAATCCTGTCACATAAGCTAGTTTGCCAGCAGAGAGTTTTGACCTGAGACACCCTTGTCACACCCAGGAATTTTTATTGACTTGGAGCTGCATGTTTACTCCTTCTCCGAGAGAACCAGTGGGGAACAGCCCCCCATAAAGTCAGAGATGTAGGTGAGAGCATGAAACAGTAAAGTAGGTAAACTCTGGTTTTGGAGGTAGATGCCCGGGAACAGGGGGTTTCCTGAGGCTTGATCACGCCTTTGCATATGCCAAGCCTCCTTCCTCATGACCTTTACCATGGGTGGAGTTCCTCACGCTGGCTCCCAGCACTTCCCTATCCTTCACTGTCTCCTAGAGTTTGCTCAAACTCATGTTCATTGAGTCAGTGATGCTATCTAACCATCTCATCCTCTGTCACCACCTAATCTTCTTGCCTTCAGTCCTTCCCAGCATCAATTTTTTCTTATGAGTTGACTCATCACATCAAGAAAATAAAATCTGTCCCTGCTTCCACTTTTTCCCATTTTATTTGCTGATAGCTTACTGTGAACAATGTTGGATTCGTGATCTCCAAAGAAGATTGAGTTCGGGACCAGGGACCAGGCTTGATCACTCAAGAGCTTTTATGTAGCAGAGTTTTATTAAAGTATGAAAAGGGACAAGATATAGACATCAGATATAGACATAGATATAGACATCAGAAGGGGGATGGAGAATTCCCCCCTTGTTAGTCACAGAAAAGGGAGTTATATACGTTTTCAATTGGTTATTACAATAAATCAAAAGAATGTCTCAAGTTTGTAAAGATCTTACTAGACTCACTCCCACAATTTACATTTTAAGATAACGGGGTTAGTCAGAAGATTTTCAAGGAGAAACTGTCCTCAAGCAGGATACATTGTTGTCATATAATCCTTACTACAGTTTAAACTGAGTTGTGTTATTGTGTAATCAATACTTCCAGGCTTTAAGGAAAAAAAAAAAAAAGTTTTATGTGACTACGACTGAGGAATGTAGAGAGAGAGGAAAAAATAAAAATAAAAAAGACGTTTGTCCTTTTTTCTCTTTGAGAATTCCAGACCCCTATATCCTCCTCGAGAGCCCCAGACCACTTTCTCCTCCTTGGGGACCCAGAACTTCTTATCAACCTTCCTAAAAATTGACTCTTTCATTGCCATGAAGTGATGGAACCAGATGCCATGATCTTAGTTTTGTTAATGTTGAGTTTCAAGCCAGCTTTTTCACTCTCCTCTTTCACCCTCATCAAGAGTCAACCTGCCTGACTTCAGGCTCTACTACAAAGCCACAGTCATTAAGACAGTATGGTACTGGCACAAAGACAGAAATATAGATCAATGGAACAAAATAGAAAGCCCAGAGATAAATCCATGCACCTATGGACACTTTATCTTTGACAAAGGAAGCAAGAATATACAATGGAGAAAAGACAATCTCTTTAACAAGTGGTGCTGGGAAAACTGGTCAACTGGTCTAGTTTCATTCTTGTAAAAGAATGAAACTAGAACACTTGCTAACACCATACACAGAAATAAACTCAAAACGGATTAAAGATCTAAATGTAAGACCAGAAACTTTAAAACTCCTACAGGAGAACATAGGCACAACACTCTCCGACATAAATCACAGCAGGATCCTCTATGACCCACTTCCCAGAATATTGTAAATAAAAGCAAAAATAAACAAATGAGACCTAATTAAAATTAAAAGCTTCTGCACAATAAAGGAAACTATAAGCAAGGTGAAAAGATAGCCTTCAGAATAGGAGAAAATAATAGCAAATGAAGCAACTGACAAACAACTAATCTCAAAAATATACAAGCAACTCCTGCAGCTCAATTCCAGAAAAATAAACGACCCAATCAAAAAATGGGCCAAAGAACTAAACAGACATTTCTCCAAAGAAGACATACAGATGGCTAACAAACACATGAAAAGATACTCAACATCACTCATTATCAGAGAAATGCAAATCAAAACCACAATGAGGTACCATCTCACACCAGTCAGAATGGCTGCGATCCAAAAGTCTACAAGCAATAAATGCTGGAGAGGGTGTGGAGAAAAGGGAACCCTCTTATACTGTTGGTGGGAATGAAAATTAGTACAACCACTATGGAGAAAAGTGTGGAGATTCCTTAAAAAGCTGAAAATAGAACTGCCATACACCCAATAATCCCACTACTGGGCATACACACTGAGGAAACCAGAATTTAAAGAGACACGGGTACCCCAGTGTTCATTGCAGCACTGTTTACAATAGCCAGGACATGGAAGCAACCTATATGTCCATCAGCAGATGAATGGGTAAGAAAACTGTGGTACATATACACAATGGAGCATTACTAAGCCATTAAAAAGAATACATTTGAATCAGTTCTAATGAGGTGGATGAAACTGAAGCCTATTATACAGAGTGAAGTAAGCCAGAAAGAAAAACACCAATATAGTATAATAACACATATATATGGAATTTAGAAAAATGATAATGATAACCCTGTTTACGAGACAGCAAAAGAGACACAGATGTATAGGACAGTCTTTTGGACTCAGCAGGAGAGGGCAAAGTTGGGATGATTTGGGAGAATGGCATTGAAATGTATAATATCATATGTTAAATGAATCGCCAATCCAGGTTCAATGCATGATACAGGATGTTCGGGGCTGGTGCACTGGGATGACCCAGAGAGATGGGATGGGGAGGGAGGTGGAAGCAGGGTTCAGGATGGGGAACACATGTACACCCGTGGCAGATTCATGTCAATGTATGGCAAAACCAAAACAATATTGTAAAGTGATTAGCCACCAATTAAAATAAATAAATTTATATTTTAAAAAAGAAGCTCTTTAGTTCTTCTTCACCATTAAAGTGGTATCATCTGCATATCTGAGGCTGTTGCTATTTCTCCCAGCAAGCTTGATTCCAGTTTGTGATTCATTCTGCCTGGCATTTTATGTAATGTACTCTGCATAGAATTTAAATAAGTAGAATGACAATATATAGACTTGACATACTCCTTTCCTAATTTTGAATCAATAATGTTGAAAATGCTTTTGGATTATTTTCAGAAGTAGAATTAATATAAGAGTTCTCAAATACAAGCTATTCTGTAAAAGCAGAGTAAAGAACTTCAAAAATTGAGTTTCTCACATAAACAATAAAAACAGCAGATGAACCATTCAAATTAACCTTTTCAGAAATCTAGAAATTAACCAAAATATTTCCAATAATCTAGGGACTATTTAACAAGAAAAAGAGTTGAATCTTGGTAAGAACAGCAGTGAGTTTATGATGCTATGACTTGCTCTATTCCATTTTCTTTCCCCCAGTTCCATGATAAACTTGAGAATCAACAAGCAACATAAATATGGTAGCTGAAAAACAGCAGATAAACAGTCAGTGAGGGGAGGGGTGCAGAACAGGTTTGGAGTCTTCTCCAAAACTGCATCACCAGAGAACCTTTAAGTATTTGACCTGTTGGATCAGTCAGTCAGTCATTTCAGTCACTCATTTATCTCCTACTTTTTGCGAACCCATGGACTGCAGCACTCCAGGCCTCCCTGTCCATCACCAACTCCCGGAGCTTACCCAAACTCATGTCCATTGAGTCGGTGATGCCATCCAACCATCTCATCCTCTGTCATCCCCTTCTCCTCCTGCTTTCAATCTTTCCCAGCATCAGGGTCTTTTCAAATGAGTCAGTTCTTCACATCAGGTGGCCAAAATATTGGAGTTTCAGCTTTAACATCAGTCCTTCCAATGCATATTCAGGACTCATTTCCTTTAGGATGGACTGGTTGGATGTCCTTGCAGTCCAAGGGACTCTCAAGGGTCTTCTCCAACACCACAGTTCAAAAGCATCAGTTCTTCAGCACTCAGCCTTCTTTATAGTCCAACTCTCACATCCATACATGACCACTGGAAAAGCCATAGCTTTGACTAGATGAACTGTTGTTGGCAAAGTAATGTCTCTGCTTTTTAATATGCTGTCTAGGTTGGTCATAACTTTTCTTCCAAGGAGCAAGTGTCTTTTAATTTCATGGCTACAGTCACCATCTGCAGTGATTTTGGAGCCCCCCTGCCTCAAAAAAATAAAATAAAATCTCTCACTCTTTCCATTGCTTCCCCATCTATTTGTCATGAATTGATGGGACCAGATGCCACGATCTTAGTTTTCCAAATGTTGAGTTTTAAGACAACTTTTTCACTCCTCTTTCACTTTCATCAAGAGGCTTTAGTTCTTCCTCACTTTCTGCCATAAGGGTAGTGTCATCTGCATATCTGAGGTTATTGATATTTCTCCCAGTAATCTTGATTCCAGCTTGTGCTTCATCCAGTGCAGCGTTACTCAAGATGTACTCTGCATAGAAGTTAAATAAGCAAGGTGACAATATACAGCCTTGACATACTCCTTTTCTGATTTGGAACCAGTCTACTGTTCCATGTCCAGTTCTAACATCATTGTTTCCTGACCTGCATACAGATTTCTCAGGAAGCAGGTCAAGTGGTCTGGTATTCCCATCTCTTTAAGAATTTTCCCAGTTTGTTGTGATCAATACAGTCAAAGGTTTTGACATAGTCAATAAAGTAGATGTTTTTCTGGAAATCTCTTGCTTTTTCAATGGTCCAACGGATGTTGGCAATTTGATCTCTGGTTCCTCTACCTTTACTAAATCCAGCTTTAATATCTGGAAGTTCATGGTTCACGTACTGTTGAAGCTTGGCTTGGAGAATTTTGAGCATTACTAGCGTGTTAGACTACCTGTTGGATAGCTCCCTAAAAAGTCCCATTCACAGTGCTTCTCTTCATTTGACTAAGTGCCCCCTCAGCATAAACTGCACTTTCTCCAGGGTATTTATTTAAAAAAAAAAGTAAATTGTGTATAATTATTTGGGTAATTACTTAACATCATTACTTCCTGAGGCAGCAATACTAGTTGGGGCAAATATAATGTAGAAAAAAAAAAAAAAAAAGAAAGAAAGATTCAGGTAACTAGGCAATTAAAAGTAATAAAAGACATCCATATTGCATGGAAATAAGTAAAGCTATCTTTATTTCCTGATGATATAATTTTCTATGAAGAAAATCTTAAAGATTCTGTAAACACACATGCACATACACATAGACATACAAAAACACTATTAGAACTAATGAAAGAGTTCAGGTAAGTTGCAGGATCAATATAGAAAAATCAATTGCACTTTTATACATTCACATTGCATAACCCAGACATAATTTTTTTAAAGAATTCCATTTGCAATAGCATCAAAAAGAACAAAATAATTAGAAATAACTTCAATAAAAAAAGTGTAAGAATTGCATGCTGAGAACCACAAAACTGTTGGAAAAAAGAAGATCTAAGTAAATAGGAAAATAACATTTTCATAAAGTGGAAGACTTAATAAAGTGACAGTATGCCTTCATTGATCTACAGATTCAACACAATACCTATCAAAATAATAACTATTTTTCACAAAAACTGACAAGCTAATTTTCAAACTCATATGGAAATACAAGGAACCTAGAACAAGCAAAACAGTCTTGGAGAAATCAAATTTGGAACACTCAGCTTTCCTAATTTTAAACTTACTACAAAGTCACAATAAGCAAGACAGTGTGGTACTGACATAAAAAGATAGACATATATACATGTGTACATATACATACCTATATATGTAATAGGTGTCGGACTGAAAGTAAAGAAATAATTCTATTTTGTTAGATTTGACTATTCACACTTATTGTCAACAGATTTTTTACATGGATGCTGCAACAATTTAATGAGGATAGAATATGTTCAGCTATTAACACTGGGATAACTGGATAGCCACATGCAAAAGAATAATATTGGATCCTTGTCTCATATCATACACAAACACAAACTCAGAATGAATTACAGAATTAAATGCAATATAAACACAAACACAATCTACATGCTTATTACATTGTCAGTAACAAATTCATGATATTTCCTATAAAGTTTTTCATTCTGGAAATATATTTACAGTTATACTCAGTGTAATATAAACTTTTTAAGACCAAGATATCCCTAAGCAATGAATAAGGTAGAAGCATGAAATTAGTCATTATTTCACTCTGTTGTTGAATTTTTTTTAAAAGAAAAGCAAATTCCTTCTCTATGTCCCATATATAAGGTATAATATAACAATTTTAATATTGCTAATGATTTTGTGCAAAGCAGAATATAATTTTGGAAGGCTTTCTTTCTTTTGTTTTGTTTTTTTTTTTTTTTGGAAACTTCATAGCTAAGATACACAGTATAGGTGAATCTCAAGTTTTTTATGTCCACTGCTAAAAATGCTGTGTGGTTTATAAGCAATAATTTTGACAAACACTTGTTCAGATGTTTATCCTCCATAGATTGAGGTCTAGAGGGAATTATTTTCTTAAAACACTTTCTTAGGGCTTCCCTGGTGGTGCAGAGGTTAAAGCGTCTGCCTGCAATGTGGGAGACCTGGGTTCGATCCCTGGGTCGGGAAGATCCCCTGGAGAAGAAAATGGCAACCAAATATGTTTTGCTTATGATTGCTTTGTACATTCTGCTTATAATTCATTTTTACAAGATGTAAAAAGTTAACAAGTAAGACATTTTCTTAAAAGGCAATTGGTGTCTTAACTATAAGTAAATAGAATTAAAACATTTTTTAAAGTAGCTTAATGATACAGATGCTATTTTCTTTAATTACTTGAAGTTATTCATCACTTCTTGAATACAAAAAAAAAATTTTATCATTATTAATTAGTAAACTATTTTCACTCTGAAATGATATTCTGAAATGATATCTATACATTTCAACAGATTTATGGATTTTCAACATAGAAAATATTTCAAGTGATTTTCCACTCCAAACTACATATAGAATATTTTATTCATTTGTAATGTGTTTTCATTCCTGAAAATAAATTCAAATGATATGCTTATCTGAGTTCCTGAAATTGATCGAATGTGATGATAACCTTTGTAAACAAATAACTATTGATAATAACTTAACTAGAGACAAAAAATGACACGGTATCAGGCATTCACTATGTGGTATCACAAATGCTGAAGCTGAACCCAGTGTTGATGAGGTTTTTATGACCAAGAACCATGACCAAAGTTGAACCTCTGCACATACAAAAAGACACATATAAAGCCAAAGTAAACTTTGAAAACTTACTAGGCCACCCAGACATTCCAGAGAAAGTGTAAACTTTACAGGTTGCCTGAAACAAATATACATACACATAGAGAGGTATGTCCTTTCCTTGAGTTAGTCAACATTGTTAATACTTATTTTCTTGTAAAGTAACAACAACAACAACCAAAAAAAAAAAAAAACAAAAGCTGCAAAGAAAGCCTACCTTCTCTCACAAATCTGATTTCAAGAGGCAAGGTCACATTTAAACTGCAAGAACTTCTCAATCTAATCTTTTTTACCTTTCTATTGAAAGTGAAAGTGAAAGTCACTCAGTCCTGTCTGAATTCGAATTCTCCAGGCCAGAATACTGGAGTGGGTAGCCTTTCCATTCTCTAGGGGATCTTTCCAATCCAGGGATTAAACCCAAGTTTCCCACATTGCAGGCGGATTCTTTACCAGCTGAGCCACAAGGGAAGCCTGAGAATACTGGAGTGGGTAGCCTATCCCTTCTCCAGTGAATTTTCCGGATCCAGGAATCGAACCTGGCTCTCCTGCATTGCAGGCAGATTCTTTATCAACTCAGCTATAAAGGAAGCCCCTTTCTATTAGTTGAGTTTTTTATTGAATTTCATTCGTTATTAAGATTGCCTGGTTCAGACCAACTGAGTTGCTGAAATAGCCACCTGCATAATGCAACTCGGTTTGCATTCTCTGTGTATTCACATTAGACACATTAAGAAATTCAGAACTATTAATTGCTAGGTTTCCAAACAGAAGGTCGAAAATGAGACCTATGTGACTTAAATGGTTTTAACCTATTTTGGAGAAGATATTAGGTCCATGTCTTTGGTGCTCCTTAAAACTTGAATTTAAATACCCATTTTTGGCCACACTCTCCTTTCCTACCCTCATCTACTTTATGTAGCTGCAGAATACATCAGGCAATTGCCACAGAAGCAGGTTCTAAATCCTGATGCATTCAGAAGTCTGGGGAGTGGATAGGGAGCAAGTTTCAATAGAAATCCATTCTCATTGGTTTCATCATAAACATATTTTATTTCAAACTCTGTCAATAATTAAGACAAGGAGAGAGAAATCCTTAAACTACATTTTAAACCATTCGAGCCACAAAAGTGAACACACAGGAAATAGACCTATTTTTCAGTGTTTTGTCTGTCCCAGCTTTGGTAATGCCACTGGGTCTTATAAACTTTTTAGGACTTAATTTTTGTTGCAGTTGATTTTGTTTTGTTTTTGACAGAAGTTTTGGAGGTAAGTTTAAGTTATTGCTATCAGTCTGAAGGGGAAAGTATTTTAAATCTTGAGTTATCGTTTGAAGCGAGTTTGAGTTATAACTTGCCCCATTATCCAAGAGTATCCCTATAGATTTTCCCATTCTCTTTTTTTGAGTCCCCCACGAGATATATCCATTGTGTCTTATTGCATACCAAGACTCTTCCTGAGTTGCCTTAATCATATTTCCTTTGGCATGGAGCAACACTGAAAAGGATATGGGGTGAATAAAAAAACATTCATGAGTTTTTACAAAGTAAACCCAGGGGTTTGTTTTAAAAACAAACACTAAGTGTTGTTCCAGGAAAGTCTTGCCATTTTAGTAGAATTTGTAAAGGAAAAACATTTTCGACATCACTATCATGTATTGGGCACTGGGTTTATATTAACGAGTCCTGTCCAAACATAACCTTTCTAGTTTTCTCTTTTTAAGGAAAAAGATATATATTCTGCATATATACAAATATATGTATACACCCAAGAATCTGAGTACGTATTTAAAATAATATTCACTCAGGAAAAAGAAGCATGAAATATAAACACTGAGTAAATATATATGGATTAAATCAGAGTTCAGAAGAAACATTCCCAGGGATTCCAATGTTCTAAAAAAAAGTCTTCTTAACCTTATGGAAAATAAGATTAGCTTCACATTAGCCAATTGAGTTTCATAGCAAAGCAAAAGAAATAAGTAGCATAGAAAAGAAATGTGATGGGAAAATGGATCTTAAGTTAATTTATTAGAAAGTAAAATTTTACCATGGAGAACCAACTGCAATGTTTGTTTATCAGTTCTAATGCTTAGAATGGCCATCAGATGTTTAGCAATTTTCTTCACACAGGATTCTTCCAAATATTTGCATTTTAATTACTAACCCTTCTTCAGCCTTCTTCACAGTCCAACTCTCACATCCATACATGACCACTGGAAAAACCACAGCCTTGACTAGACGGACCTTAGTCGGCAAAGTAATCTCTCTGCTTTTGAATATGCTATCTAGGTGGAACTTAGTAAATATTCATCATGTCACATAAATTAGTCATTTAGTCATGTCTGATTCTTTAAGACACTATGTGACCCCATGGTCCTCCAGGCTCCTCTGTCCGTGGAATTCTCCAGGCAAGAATACTGGAGTGGATTGCCAGTTCCTTCTCCAGGGGATCTTTTCTACCCAGGAAATCAAACCCAGGTTTCCCACATTGCTGGCACTTTGTTTACCATCTGAGCCACCAGGGAAGCCCTAGTAAATATTGATTCTGCTGCTGCTGCTGCTACTGCTGCTAAGTCGCTTCAGTCGTGTCCAAATCTGTGCGACCCCAAAGGTGGCAGCCTACCAGGCTCCCCCATCCCTGGGATTCTCCAGGCAAGAACACTGGAGTGGGTTGCCATTTCCTTCTCCAATGCATGAGAGTGAAAAGTGAAAGTGAAGTCGCTCAGTCATGTCCAACTCTTTGCAACCCCATGGAGTGCAGCCCACCAGGCTCCTTAGGTGAACATAGTTCAAATAAAAGCTTAAAGGTTTTATTTCCCTGGGCTACTGGAACTGTGTTTCTGCAACTTCGATCTTTCATGTAAGTTTTCTAAAAGCAAAATTAACTGCCAAGAAGGTTATAAAAGGGATTCCCATAGCAGTCTAGTGATTAAGACTCTGTACTTGCATTGTAGGGGACACAGTTTCAATCCTTGGTAGAGGAACTAAGATCCTGCATGCCACATGGTGCAGACAGTAAATAAATAAATAAAAATAAAATTAGTATTGAAAAGATAAATAGCAATACTTCAAAAAAAAAAAAAAAAGAAGAAGATGATATAAAAAAACAAATAATGGGCACAAGAACTAAACTTCCAGGAAACAGAGACAGTCTTCCTTTCTTTGCCAGCCAAGACAGACTCAACCCTGCAGTTAAAAGCTATTGAAGTGAGCTGGGCTTCTTGGTGAAACAACATTGCATAATATCTCAGAGTGACTCTAAGTCACCACAATGCAGTGGGTTAAAGCATTTTCCACTTGGAATCCAAGGCAACTTAAAAGGATTATTGATTTTCTCCTCTACTTATAAATGAGACTCACATATTAGAACTGAGAGCTGCAGACACAATATAATGGCCTTTCTCCTTGGCTTCTTTTTCCTAACATAAACACAATCATTTTCCGTGGTTAAGAGGATATTAAGCAGTAAATCTTGTAATCATGTGTATGTGACTGTCTGTACCTTGAGAGCAAAAATTAGCAGCCATGTTTTTAATTTTAAAAAGATCAGTTCTGTTCGCTTAGCTTTAAAAATCTCAACATCAAATTATGTGCTTTTCTCTTCCCGTTCTGGTGGTGAAAATTCCTACATGTGTTCATACCTCAGCCCTAACACACAGGTTCAGCTGGAAACAATCACTTTATTGAGGACATAAGACCTTGCTTGACCTAGTTTTAGATATAAGATTTAAAATAAACTTATCGATCCCTGCCATGTTAAGGAGAAAGATTCTAAAATATGAAACAGTGGGGAGCCTGTATTAAAGTTGCACCAAATAAAAGCTATGAGGCTGTTAGTTATTAAAATCAGATTTTGTTCTGTACCTATTGGATTTCACCTTAATGATTTAATTAGAGACTTTCTGAAAACAAGCTGAGGCTTGAGGTGTTTCCTGTTTTTGGTGCTGGTCCCTTTCTCAGAGTTTTAAATTAGTTGCTCTATCTTCTCACTCTTTAGGAGTGACTTCTTTAAATCATTATTTTATTTGTTTCAGAAAATTCTTTTTTACCCCCTTCCCTGGTTATTCAGTGAGGTCTATTATCCCCGGTAATTCTAGAACAGTCCCATGCGAGAAGGAAATGGCAACCCACTCCAGTATTCTTGCCTGGGAAATCCCATGGCCAGAGGAGCCAGGTAGACTGCAGTCTATGGGGTCGCAAACAGTCATACACGACTAACTTTGCACACACGTGCACACACACATGTGTGCACACACACGCGCACACGTGTGCACACACACACACTGACCTCATTTAACCTTCATTACCTCTCTAAAAACCCTATCTTCCAACCCAGTAAATCCCAAAGTACCTGGGTTTACACCATCAACATTTGACTTTAAGGTGGACATGATGCCATCCTTAATGCCCTGCAAATATTTCTCCTTTGCAGCCTATATTGTGTTAAGTGCTTACAGTAGAAAGTGCTACAGGTACTCGGGAGAAGGAGAGATCCCTCACCCTCCATGGTTTTGGTGTGCTCCTCGAGCTAGGCTCTCGGCATGAGCACACACATCTGCCACACCAATTCTCCTGCAGGACGTGTGGTTTCTGCAACAGGTTCCAGCAATATCCACCAAGCGGTAGCACATGGCAATCTCCATGGACAGCTTCTCCCAGCTTCTCCTTTGATGGGAGGGAGGTGGTTAGTGAAGAGTCACCAGCATGACACCTGCCATGAACAGAGTTTCCAGCACCCTTTTCAGTGGTTGTAGGACAGAATATGCTGCTAGTCCAGTACTTCCCCATAACAGGCTTCACAGAGTGCTCTGAGATGCGGCATCTCTTCTGAGCAGTTTCCTTCAGCATCCTAGACAGTAGTTTCCCAGGTAAAGCTGCCAACATGGCACCTCCCTGTGGATAGCTTCTTCTACCAGGGCCCATCTTGGATAATCTTGAGCCTCAGCAAACATCTCTGCCATCCACAGAGTTATGACTGCCTCATGGCTGATACTGTGGATCTTAGTCCTGTGGCAGAAATGTTTCCAGATATTTTTTCCTTCCTTTTGGGTATCCTGGCTTATTTCTGGGGCTTCTCAGATGGCTTAGTGGCCAAAAAAAAAAAAAAAATCCAGCTGCCAATGCAAGAGACACAAGAGATGCGGGTTCTATCCCTGAGTCAGGAAGATCCCCTGGAGAAGGAAATAGCAACCCACTCCAGGATTCTTGCCTGGAAAATCCCATGGACAGAGGAGCCTGGTGGCAAAGAGTCAGACAAAACTACGTTCACACACAATTCTTGTTTCAGGGGTAGGAGCTGCTTCCTTTGCCTGAAAGTCCTCTATTCTCTAAAGTATTTTGCTTCTCACCAGTCAAACTCCTATTACTCCAATCCTTATTAATAATTCTTTATAATAAGTGGTTTTTCTTAAATTACTTTGTGGTTTCCGCCTTCTGATTATACTCTAACCGAGACATCTGTTAAGCGGCAAACCCAGTACTCAGATAATCCTATGAGAGAAAAAACTGCATGGGTACTCTGAAGGCTGGAAAAGAAACTGTAAAACTGTCACTGTTTCCAGAGAATGATATCATATAAATAGAATACCCAATGGAATCACCAGAAGAGCTATTAGCACTGACAAGAGCATTCAATAAGCTGGCTACCTCATGCAAATCAATAGAATTCTTTATGCCTGCAACACACATAGAAAACATAAGCAAAACAAAGAGTAGTCTATTCTTACAGCAAAAATTCTGTAAAGAATCTAAGAATTATTTAATCAAAGAATGCATAAAGTCATTGTGGGTACTTAGTTGCTCAACTGTGTCTGATTCTTTGCGACCCTATGGACCGTAGCCCTCCAGGCTCCTCTGTTCATGGGATTCTCCAGGCAAAAATACTGGAGTGAGTTGCCATTTCCTTCTCCATAGGATCTTCCCAACCTAGGGATTGAACTACATCTCTTGCAACTGTGTCTCCATCAGGCAGATTCTTGACCTACCACTGAGCCACCGGGGAAGCCCCATATGATCATTACAAAAAATTAACATAAATAAATTGAAAATAAACTAAAATAAATATGGCATTAATTAATAGAGATATATGCATGTTTATATATGAGATTAATAAGCATTATAAAAATCAAGCCTCCACAAATTAAATTTAATAAAATTCCATTCAGAATCTTAGAGGAATTTTATGGGAATTTGAAGTATATATTTAATTTAAACAACAATGATTGCTAAAGAGTTAATACATCTTTGAAAAGCAAAACCAAAGAATAATGACCAATTTTAACACATACTGGTAGAATTGAAATCCAAATATATTAAAATAAGATGCTACTGCAGAACAGATAAGTAGGCCACTGAAATAGAATCAAAGGTCAAAAATAAAGCTAAATATGTGTAGGAAATTGATATGCTAAAAATAAACAGAGCAAGGGGAATAGAATACATTTTTATGTACATGATTTTGGGAGTGCTGACACATTTTAAGAAGAACATAAAACTGAGTGCATATCTTATACTAAGTACAGAGAAAATTCAGAATTATTGAATTACACATGAAAGGTAAATTCACAGAATCAGTAAAAGAAATTGTAATAGAACATCACTGTGACCTATGTCTGAAAAAAAATTTCAAGAAGCACAAATGATAAAGAAAAAATGATTTTACTGGGTTGAAATTTAAATTATATATTTTTAAAAGGTTTATACCTCAAGTAAAACACTTAGATTATAGACCAAGGAAAATATCCGCAATATCTAATGGGTTAATAGTGAACTATACCAAGAAAAATAAACAAAAATAATAGAAAATCCAATAGAAATTATAAACAAAGAATGTAAAGACATTTCATAAAAGGAGATGTCAAGCATATTAAAAAAGCTCAAAATTAAGTAATAACCAGAAAAAATGAAAATTAAAATAACACTGACATACCACTTCACATCTATCAAAATGGCAATAATTAGAAACCTACATAATGTCAAGTATTATCAAGGATATGAGAAGGTGGGAACTTTCATGCACTGCTCATGGGAATGTAAAATGATTTGCTGTAGAACACATGGGGCTCAAATCAGTGCTCTGTGACAACCATGAGGGGTGGGATGTGGAGGGAGGTGGGAGGGAGGTTAAAGAGGGAGGAGACATATTATACCTATGACTGATTCATGTTGATGTATGGCAGAAACTATTATAATACGGTAAAGCAATCATCCTCCAATTAAAAATACATAATTCTTTAAAAAAATTTTAAGCAATCTGTAAATATATTTAAAATAATTATGCATTTGACCTATGATAACATGATCCTATTCTTAGGTAACTACATAAGAAAATGTCTATATGAGGTCATATACAAAGCTTATCATCCAGATGCTGCACTAATAGGAATTAGAGATAAACTAGCTGTTTATTACTAAAGAAAGCATTAAACTGTGGCCGATGCATACTAGAGAATACCATACACTATATGCTACTGCTAAGTCACTTCAGTCGTGTCCGACTCTGTGTGACCCCATAGACGGTAGCCCACCAGGCTCCCCCGTCCCTGGGATTCTCCAGGCAAGAACACTGGAGTGGGTTGCCATTTCCTTCTCCAATGCATGAAAGTGAGAAGTGAAAGTGAAGTCGCTCAGTCGTGTCCGACTCAGCGACCCCATGGACTGCAGCCCACCAGGCTCCTCCGTCCATGGGATTTTCCAGGCAAGAGTACTGGAGTGGGGTGCCATTGCCTTCTCCGCCATACACTATATAGAAATAACAAATTCAGCAACATGGTGAGAACTTACAGTTATAGACTAGAATAAATATAGTAAAAACAGAAAGAAGATATAGCACAGTACCATTTATGAAAATTTACAAACAACTAAGACAATTTTTTAGAAGCCTTGTGAGACTGTATATGAAACTTGTGAGAATAAATGCCTTCAAAACACAGTAATCAAAACAGTATACTGTTGGCATAAAGACAGACAAATAGACCAATGGAATAGAATAGAGAGCCCAGAAGTAAACACTTGTGTACATAGTCAAATACTCTTCAACAAGGATGCCAAGACCACTCAACAGGGAAAAGCTAGTCAATAAGTGATGAGGGGGAGACTGGAAACATGCAAAAGAATGAAGTGTGACCGTTATCTTACACCGCATAGAAAAGTTAACTCAAGATGGAATAAAACCTAAATATAAGATAGCTAACAGAAAAAAATAGTACATAAAATTCATAATATTGAGTTTGACCATGATTTCTTGGATAGAACACCAAAAGTACAGACACAAAATCAAAAATAAACAAATGGAACTATATACAACTTTTTTTAAAAAAAGCTTGCATGTAAAAGGGCACTAGCAACAGACTGAAAAGGCAATCTACAGAAAAGGAGAACAGATTTGGAAATCATAAATCTTAAGAGGAATCTGGGCTTCCATGGTGGCTCGGCGGTAAAGATTCCACCTGCAATGCAAGAGCTGCAAGAGCTGGGTATGATCCCTGGGTTGGGAAGATCCCATGGAGAAGGGCCTGGCAACCCACTCTAGTATTCTTGCCTGGAGAATCCCTTGGACAGAGGAGCCTGGTGGGCTATAGTCCATAGGGTCACAAAGAGTCAGACATGACTGAAGCGACTTAGCATGCATGCATGCATAAGGAATTAAATATCCAGAATGTAAAAGAAGTCCTACAAATTCAACAACAAAAAATTAAATAACCAAATTTTAAAATGGGCAAAGGACATTTCTCTAAAAGAACAGACATTTCTCCAAAGATGATATACAAATGGCCAATAAACAAATGAAAATATGCTCAAAACCACAGTGAAATATCACCACACACCCATTAAGACAGCTACTATTAAAACATAAAATAAAATGTTCATAAAGTGTTGGTGAGGATGCACGAAGTTGAAACACTTGTGCACTATTGGGACTGTAAAACCATGCAACTGCTGTGGAGAACAATATAGAAATTTCACAAAAATTAAAAACAGAAACACAATACAATCTAGCAATCCCACTTCTGAGTATATATCCAAAAAAATTAAAAGCAGATTCTGTCTGCAATGCAGGAGACCCAAGTTCGATCCCTGGGTTGGGAAGATCCCCTGGAGAAGGGAATGGCAACCTACTCCAGTATTTTTGCCTGGAGAATTCCCATGGGCACAGGAGCCTGACAGGCTAGAGTCCATAGGGTCACAAAGAGTCAGACATGACTGAGGGACTAATACTTTCACTTTCACCTAATTGATATTTGCACACTCATGATTACAGCAGCACTATTCACAATAACCGAGTGGAGAAAGCAACCCAAATGTTCATCAATGGATGAATGAATAAAGAAAACGTAGCATATACATGCAATGGGATATTATTCTGTCTTTACAAGGAAGGAAATTCTGTCACATGCTACAATAAGGATGAACCTTGAAGATATTATGCTAAAGGAAATGTCAGTCACAAAAGACAAATATATGTATGTATGTATATATATATATATATATATATATATATATGAGATACCTAAAAGCAGTCAAATTTATAGAAACAGAAAGTAGGATGGTGATTACCAGGGGAGAGAGAGAAAAGGAAAATGTTACTCAATGGATATCAAGCTTCAGATTTGCAAAAGGAAAAAAGTCCTGGAGATCTGTTTCACAACAGTGTGATTCAAATTTGAGCACACCCTCCCTAAGCCAAGCTGTTGCTCAGTCATGTCCAACTCTTGGCGACCCCAAGGACTCTAGCCTGCCAAGCTCCTGTGTCCATGGATTTCTCCAGGCAGGAATACTAAAGTGGGTTGCCATTCCCTTCTCCAGGAGACCTTCTGACCCAGGGATCATGCCCTGGTCTCCTGCATTGCAGGCAGGTTCTTTATTTTCTGAGCCACCAGCAAAGGCCCAATATGTGATTAATACTACTTAATAAGCTGAAACTTCAAAACTTTGGCCACCTGATGCAAAGAGCTGACTCATTTGAAAAGACCCTGATGCTGGGAAAGATTGAGGGCAGGAGGAAAAGGGGACAATGGAGGATGAGATGGTTGGATGACATCACTGACACAATGGATATGGGTTTGGGTGGACTCCAGGAGTTGGTGATGGACAGGGTGGCCTGGCGTGTTGCGGTTCATGGGGTCGCAAAGAGTCGGACACGACTGAGTGACTGAATTGAACTGAGCTGAATACTATAATAGTACTTAATACTACAGAACTTTAAAATGGCTAAGATGGGAAATTTCATGTTACGCATGTTTTACCACAATACCAAGAAGAGAATGGCTAAGGGCAGAGGGGAATCGAGATGAAGAAAATAAGTGACAGAAACACACAAAAAAGAAGGAAATGAAAATAAAAAGAAAAGCAGCTCCTTGTACAAATTAATAAATGTAAGCGGCTATAAACTTATGTATGATGAACTTAACCATCTCAAGAAGTGTAATAAGATTTAATGAAATAAGATAAAGTTAAATAAAATAAAATAAAAATCTATAACATTGAATGAGATCACCTAGACAGAGATTTATAACTAGAAGGAAGAGAGCTGATCACAGTGAAGAACATAGTAGAGAGGAAATAGCAAGCACTGGGACTGAAAAGAAATGAACAAAAAAGTAGAAGGGAAATTGTGAACGTATGATGTAGATTCCTAAAAAACAGGGGTCAGGAGAACCACAGCTGTGAGTCAAATCTGACCCTTTATCCACTCCCTGCCTCTGAACTCTCACTCCCACCTGTTTTTACATGACCTCTGAATTATGAATGATTTCGTGCTCCAGTAGAAAAGTTCCAACATAGACTATATGGAACAAAACTTAAAATGTTTATTATCTGGACTTTTACCAAAAAAATGTTCAATAACCTCTGCAAAAGAAGAATGATGTTATGAAACTGGAATTGGTGTCAAATAATACTGCAAGAAGGAATAAACTGAGGACAAAAATATGTTTGTCTCAGATATTGTGTTTACTGATTCTGAGTTTTGCATCACTAAATTGCAGATATGTAAAAATCTAACCCTTTCCCCTCTAAAATTGAATTTTATCAACTCTTGACTTATCGTTCTCAAAATTCAAGATAGGACCAATTACATACCCATTGTGTTTTTTACAAATTTTTTGAGTAAATACTTAATCCACTTTAGAGTCCAGATTAAACCCATGTAGGACCTAACAGAAGCAGAAGATATTAAGAAGAGGTGGCAAGAATACACGGAAGAACTGTACAAAAAAGATCTTCACGACCCACATAATCATGATGATGTGATCACTAATCTAGAGCCAGACATCTTGGAATGTGAAGTCAAGTGGGCCTTAGAAAGCATCACTACGAACAAAGCTAGTGGAGGTGATGGAATTCCAGTTGAGCTGTTTCAAATCCTGAAAGATGATGCTGTGAAAGTGCTGCACTCAATATGCCAGCAAATTTGGAAAACTCGGCAGTGGCCACAGGACTGGAAAAGGTCAGTTTTCATTCCAATTCCAAAGAAAGGCAATGCCAAAGAATGCTCCAATTACCGCACAATTGCACTCATCTCACATGCTAGTAAAGTAATGCTCAAAATCCTCCAAGCCAGGCTTCAGCAATACGTGAACCGTGAACTCCCTGATGTTCAAGCTGGCTTTAGAAAAGGCAGAGGAACCAGAGATCAAATTGCCAACATCCGCTGGATCATGGAAAAAGCAAGAGAGTTCCAGAAAAACATCTACTTCTGCTTTATCGACTATGCCAAAGCCTTTGACTGTGTGGATCACAATAAACTGTGGAAAATTCTGAAAGAGATGGGAATACCAGACCACCTAACCTGCCTCTTGAGAAATCTGTATGCAGGTCAGGAAGCAACAGTTAGGACTGGACATGGAACAACAGACTGGTTCCAAANGTGGTGTTGGAGAAGACTCTTGAGAGTCCCTTGGACTGCAAGGAGATCCCATCAGTACATTCTGAAGGAGATCAACCCTGGGATTTCTTTGGAAGGAATGATGCTAAAGCTGAAACTCCAGTACTTTGGCCACCTCATGCGAAGAGTTGACTCATTAAAAAGACTCTGATGCTGGGAGGGATTGGGGGCAGGAGGAGAAGGGGACGACCGAGGATGAGATGGCTGGATGGCATCACTGACTCGATGGATGTGAGTCTGAGTGAACTCCGAGAGATGGTGATGAACAGGGAGGCCTGGCGTGCTGCGATTCATGGGGTCGCAAAGAGTCGGACACGACTGAGCGACTGAACTGAACTGAACTGAACTGAGGAGTGATTTAAGTTCCAGGCAGTTCACTCATCATTCTAGAATTTGTCCACAACAACTCTGTTTTCCACTGGTCTCTACCAAGATGCACAGTCCTTACAGATCTATGATGGTTGGCGTTTACTTCTGATACATTATCTATCCTTCAGTCACCAGGGTTGATACTGGGAATACTCTATTCTCATCACACCAATCATGATGCCAGTTCACATCTTCCAGGTCACTCACTAACAGTCTTTTTTATTTCTCTCACTTGGGCACCAGGAAACCTTAATAAACTCCATCATGGACCACACTGGGTGAGAAATCTATAACACCTCACCCATCTACTGACATTTTACTATACAAAAAGTTTTCTGAGAACTTGAATTTACACCAGGCTACACCAATGAAGCAGGGCACTAATGCTTTCTAATTTTATTCTGAAGGTGAAAAAGTTGGTTTAAAACTCAATATTCAAAAAACAAAGATTTTGGCCTCTGGTCCCATCAATTCATGGCAGATAAACAGATGAAGAAACAATGGAAACAGTGACAGACTTTATTTTTGCAGGGCTCCAAAATCACTCTGATGGTGAGTGCTGTCATGAAATTAAAAGATGCTTGCTCCTTGGAAGAAAAGCTATGACAAACCTAGACAGCATATTAAAAAGCAAAGACATTAGTTTACCAACAAATGTCCGTATAGTCAAAGATATGTTTTTTTCAGTACTCATGTATGGATGTGAGAGTTGGACCATCAAGAAAGCTGAGCACCAAAGAATTGATGCCTTCAAACTGTGCGGTTTAAGACTCTTGAGAGTCCCTTGGACTGCAATGAGATCAAACCAGTCATTCCTAAAGGCAATCAGTCCTGAATATTCATTGTAAGGACTGATGCTGAAGCTGAAACTCCAATATTTTGGTGACCTGATATGAAGAACTGACTCATTGGAAAAGACTCTGATGCTGGGAAAGATTGAAGGCAAGAGAAGAAGGGGATGACAGAGGATGAGATGGTTGGTTGGCATCACTGACTCAATGGGCATGGGACTGAGCAAACTCCAGGAGATGATGAAGAATGGGGAAGCCTGGTGTGCTCAGTCCATGGGGTCACAGAGAGTTGGACCCAACTGAGTGACTGAACTGAACTGCTTATGAAGTAATCTTGAAATAGTACAAAGACAGTCAATTGATACCTGTTACACTTTCATATGAGAAAATACAATCTTATTATCAGGAAATTTGGGGTAAAAATCAAATTTAAAAATTATAATTTAAGGACTCTATATACCTTCTCTTTCTTCCATTTGTCAATAGATCTACATATATCAGCTAATTTTAAAAAGTTCTGAGAAGAAAAAAATGAAACATATACCAAGAAAAAAACTACCTCCTATCCGATTTCAAGGGAAAAAAAATCACCTCAAAGTCTTAGTTTAATAGCAGTAGACAGTATTATTATTTTAGAATTTGCCTGATAAGCTGGAGGCATTGCAGAGGGACATCTACCAATGTCCATGGGACCAATAAAACTTATGTTTTCAGATTCAGTCAGCAATTAGCCCTGGGAGTGTGGAGTACAAGCTCAGGGTGAATAAAAATCCATATGCAGAAGTTCTGCCATACCTTGCCTAAGTAAAATTTAATCAAAAATAATGGATGCTACATGGTTGGAATTTTTTTCCACCTAATTTCCAGACTTATTTAAATGCTTAACTGACATTTTGAAACCAGACAGCTAAAAACTCCATCTAGATGTGTCATGAACTGCAAACCCATCATGTTGAAAATTAGATTCACCACATATTTAAAAATAATTTTCAGAAGATTTTCTGTTCAAGGCAATCTGTCTGTTTTCCCCTCTTTATTCTGCTTCCTCTTTCAGAAAACCTAAACCACCGGGCAGGGGACTGAAGGCTAAGTATTTTTGCTTACTGTATATACCAAAGTTAACTACTTTATCAGATAATTTTATATCTTCTTTATAAATATTGACATTATTCAGTAAATAATTGTACAAAATAACCTGCTAACTTGGCCTGATATCTTCAGTTCTCTTTACACCTCTTGTTTCAGAAGTTTCCCAACAATAGTATTGGTAAAATATCCACAGGTCTCCGTTCATAGAAGTGCGATAGTGGCTCTCCATCAGCGCCAGGGTTTTAAGGAAATGGCAACCCCTTCCAGTATTCTTGCCTGGGAAATCCCATGAAGAGAGGAACCTGGCAGGCTACAGTCCAATGCAGTCTCAAAAAAGCTGGACCTGACTTAGCCATTGAACAACAACAATAAGAGAATCAAAAGGATGTAACTATCGAACACAGAAAGAGTAGACTTTTGTTTCTTTCATACTAATTTTTTGCATGATTGAGGAGACACAAAAAATCATTGCTCTAGTGAGAGTATTTTAAAACTTTGGTTTATACTCAAAGACAGTAGGAGAATACAGGATATGATAATTGATGTATTCAGAGTATAATTTCTAAATAGGGTTCTTTTGTTCCATTCTTACTATTACAACCCATCTGATATAATTGCCTGTCTCTAAACAAGCAAATGCATACACACTCCACACACACACACACACACACACACACACACAGAAATTTATATGAATTGCTTTTTTTTTACTGGAACCTGAAAAGGTTTCTGTTATTTACAATCTATGATACTTTACACAATTGCATAATAAGCTCTTTTTCCAGCTTATTTTTTCTTCCATTTTACTTCAGGGTAAATTGTAAAAATAAATATTTACAATATTCTGACCAAGATTTTAGAAAAATAAGGCAAAAGAAAAAGAAGGAAATGTTAGATCTATGACTCAGTCTATCCTATGACAGACTGCTCTCACAAAACACTATAGACTGGAGGGCTTCATCAACAGATACTTCTTTCTCACAGTTCTTTATAGTCTGGGAAGTCTAAGATCAGATGCCAGCACATTCAACTTTTGCTGAGGACCCTCTTCCAGGGTTATGGAGCCAATAAGTATTGGTATGTGGTGGTGAGAGTTTTGATGTCTCTTCCTCCTTTCAGTTCAGTTCAGTTGCTCAGTTGTGTGTGACTCTTTGCGACCCCATGGACTGCAGCACGCCAGGCCTCTTTGTCCATTACCAGCTCCCGGTAGGACCCTCTTCCAGGGTTATGGAGCCAATAAGTATTGGTATGTGGTGGTGAGAGTTTTGATGTCTCTTCCTCCTTTCAGTTCAGTTCAGTTGCTCAGTTGTGTGTGACTCTTTGCGACCCCATGGACTGCAGCACGCCAGGCCTCTTTGTCCATTACCAGCTCCCGGAGTTTACTCAAACTCATGTCCATTGAGTCAGTGATGCCATCCAACCATCTCATCCTCTGTCATCCCCTTCTCCTGCCCTCAGTCTTTCCCAGCATCAGGGTATTTTCCAAGGAGTCAGTTCTTCACATCAGGTGGCCAAAGTATTGGAGTTTTGGTTTCAGCATCAGTCCTTCCAATGAATATTCAGGACCGATTTCCTTTGGATGGATCTCCTTGCAGTCCAGGGACTCTCAAGAGTCTTCAACAACGCAGTTCAAAAGTATCTAATCTTCGGTGCTCAGCTTTCTTTATAGTCCAACTCTCACATCCATACATGACCACTGGAAATACCATAGCTTTGACTAGATGGACCTCTGTCAGCAAAGTAATGTCTCTGCTTTTGAATGTGCTGTCTAGGCTGGTCATAGCTTTTCTTCCAAGGAGTAAGCATCTTTTAATTTCAAGGCTGAAGTCACCATCTGCAAAGCTTTTGGAGCCCCCCAAAATAAAGTCTCTCACTGTTTTCATTGTTTCCCCATCTATTTGCCATGAAGTGACAGGACCAGATGCCATGATCTTAGTTTTTTGAATGTTGAGTTTTAAGCCAACTTTTTCACTCTCCTCTTTCACGTTCATCAAGAGGCTCTTGAGTTCCTCTTCACTTTCTGCTGTAAGGGTGGTGTCATCTGCATATCTGAGATTATTGATATTTCTCCTGGCAATCTTGATTCCAGCTTGCACTTCATCCAGCCCAGAATTTCTTTTGATGTACTCTGCATATAAGCTAAATAAGTAGGGTGACCATATACAAGTTTTATGTACTCCTTTCCCAATTTGGAACCAGTCTGTTGCTCCATGTCCGGTAATCCCATCCTGAGGGTTTCCCTTATGGCTCAGTGGTAAAGAATCCACCTGCCAATGCAGGAGATGTGAGTTCAATCCCTGGACTGGGAAGGTTCCCTGGAGAAGGAGATGGCAACCCTTTTCAGTATTCTTGTCCATGGAATCCCATGGACAGAGGAGACTGGTAGGCTTCAATCCATGGAGTTACTGAAGAGGTGATGCAATTCAGCAACTAAAGAACAACAGCAATCCCCTCATGAAGACTTTGATACAGGCATTTTGGGAGACAGAATTTGTCCCATAACAGTCTGTTTATAGTATTTACTTGATGGTCCTCAAAATCAATTCAATTTTATTGAAAGATAAGGAAAAAAAAAGTCATACTACAAAGACCAGATTTATTACAACCTATTTTTCCCCTTTACAATTCACTTTTCAGTAGAAGAAATCTATAATACTCAGAAATCAATCCACACAGATCAAAATGTTAGCAAAAATAATACTTACTCTGAAAAATTTTTTATATTTACATATGATCAGTGTGCTTTCTTTTTAAATAATAAAGAAATAAATTTTTATACTAAAAAAAATTTTATCATTTGTAATGATAGTTTTTAATTTCCAAGTACTTTTATAAGACATGGTGCCTCTAGTGAAAGAGAAATGCATCAAACAGTAGTATCATGTGATTTAGGCAAGCTAGGATGAAGCAACAAATGGACTTCCAGTTTTAGCAGATTAAGACCACTGGCGTTTGTTTCTCAGCCATGGGTGTGTTCTGCTTGTTGGAGACTCCTCTGTGTGTTGTGATTTAGGGACTGAGACTCTTCTCATGTTGTGACTCCACTAAGCCTCAGACTTTCTATATAATTACCTGGCTGCAGGGTATATAAGAAAAGCACTCTTGCTTCTTAAAAGTCTTACCTGAAAATTGAACACATAGTTTCTACTCACATGGATGTAACCAGATTCAATGGGGACAGAGAAGTACAGTTAGGAACTGACTGTTTATTAGGCTAGGAGTAGCCTTCGTTCTATATCCTGAAAGGGTGGGTGTGTGTTTGTGGGTGTGTCCTTAAGCATGTCCAACTCTGTGACTCCATAGACTGTAGACTCTGTGACTCTTTGTCCATGGGATTTCCCAGGCAAGAATCCTGGAGTGGGTTGCCATTTCCTCCTCCAGGGGACCTTCCTTACCCAGGCTTTGAACCCATGTCTCTTGTGTCTCCTACTTTGGCAGGTGGGTTCTTTACCACCTTGCCATCTAACCTAGGGAAGCCCCAAAAGGGTGCATACATTTTACTGAACAGTATGTTGCCTTTTTTATTTACAATTACATTGTATTAGCATAGAAATATTCATTCAAGAAATATAACTTTTGGACAAGAAGGAAAAAATTATTAAAAGTCATAAAAGCTTCTGGAAATATACATATTTGATATTATTATGTGGTATAGTTGTTTCACTTTGATAGTTCTTAAAATTGTTTTAAATTACTGCCTTGTTAACCAAGGATATCAATTTTTTCATTTTAGCATGTGGCCAAGCAGATAAGAGTGCAGAAACATGGGCAGTGATACAACAATATGACTCTGATTCATTCAGTTTCCTAACCATGATTTCCAAAACAAATCTACAGAGAGAAAATATAAATATAAGTCTGTTTCTTGATTCTTTTTATTTATAGGTCAAAAGGCAATAGGTATCCAAGGCCCTGACTATGTGAAAACTGACATTAAAATTCACTGGAATACCAATGAATTTCTCACTTTTATTTTCTAAATAAAAACAGCAAATTTCAATATCTATACCTTTAACTGCAAGTCCACCCAAACCCCAAATGAATTTCCAGTTGATTAATTAAGTGAAGAACTAAAGAGTCTCTTAATGAAAGTGAAAGAGGAGAGTGAAAAAGCTGGCTTAAAATTCAGCATTCAGAAAATTAAGATCAGGGCATCCAATTCCATCACTTTATAGCAAATAGATGGAGAAAAGTGGAAAGAGTGAGAGACTTTATTTTTGGGGGCTCCCACCACTGCAGATGGTGACTGCAGCTATGAAATTAAAAGATGCTTGCTCCTTGGAAGAAAAGCTATGACCAACCTAGACAACATATTAAAAAGCAGAGACATTACTTTGCTGACAAAGGTCCATCTAGTCAAAGCTATGATATTTTCAATAGTCATGTATGAATGTGAGAGTTGGACTATAAAGAAAGCTGACAGATGAAGAATTGATGCTTTTGAACTGTGATGTTGGAGAAGACCTTTGAGAGTCCCTTAGACTGCAAGGAAATCCAATCAGTCCATCTTAAAGGAAATCAGTCTTGAATATTCATTGGAAGGACTGATGCTGAAGCTGAAACTTCAATAAACTGGCCACCTGATGTGAAGAATTGACTCATTGGAAAAGACCTTACTGATGCTGGGAAAGATTGAAGGCAGGAGGAGAAGGGGATGACAGAAGACGAGATGGTTGGATGGTATCACTGACTCAATGGAGATGACTTTGAGTAACCTTCAGAAGTGGTGATGGACAGGGAAGCCTGGTGTGTTGCAGTCCATGGGGTCCCAAAGAGTCAAACACGACTGAGCAACTGAACTGAATTAAATTTCATAACAGTACAATGTACTGTTTATTCAAATTTATTGATCAGTCTAACACTACATGTATCTTCTGCTTGAACCTTGAAACTTGCTTTTCTTAAAATATCTTGGTAAGTGATGCAATAGATCAAACCAGTCAATCATAGAGGAAATCTATCCTGAATATTCATTGCAAGGACTGATGTTGAAGCGAAGCTCCAATACTTTGGCCACCTGATTCAAAGAGCCAGCTCGTTAGAAAAGACCCTGATGCTAGGAAAGATTGAAGGCAGGAGGAGAAGGGGATGACAGAGAATGAGATGGCTGGATGACGTCTCCAACTTAAAGGACATGTGTATGAGCAAGTTTCAGGAGATGTTGAAGGACAGGGAATCCTGGCATGCTGCAGTCCATGGCGTTGCAAAGAGTTGGACACAACTGAGCGACTGAACAACAAAAAAGTGTGTGAAGTGTCAAGTCCTTTTGTGCCAGTTACACAAAACTGGCAACAAAAGGAGAATTAGAAAAGCAATACAACTACCAATACCAATGAGGATGGCCCTTCAGGCATGATTATTAAACAGTCAAAAAAGGATCACTAAACATTTAAAGGGATTCAGAATCAAGGAAGTGATGAAAGAATAATAAATCAAACTGATCCTAAATAAAAGAAGCAATAACTCAAGAAGAGAAAATGGTTTCATTTAAAATCCAGTGATTATCCTCAAATAAGTCAAGTGATTATTAAATTCATAAAGAGAAACTGCTGGAGGCATAAAAGAATAAGAAAACAAAGAGGTCAGAGAAATTTAAAATAGAAGTTCTATTAAATGACCAAATTAATATTTTCTGAGTCCAAAGGACTCT
Organism: Cephalophus harveyi; assembly: GCA_006410635.1. Taxonomy (NCBI): domain Eukaryota; kingdom Metazoa; phylum Chordata; class Mammalia; order Artiodactyla; family Bovidae; genus Cephalophus; species Cephalophus harveyi. The sequence goes on along the minus strand of SJYT01035011.1, from coordinate 125,070 downwards.
GCTAGTAAAGTTTCCAGATAAAATATAGGACATTGAGCTAGATTTGAGTTTCAGATGAGCAATGAGTAAGGGGTTTTTTATGTAAGTAAATCCCAAATATTTGTATGGGATATCCTTATGCAAAAGCCCATTTTTTGTTCTTCTCAAGTTTGAGTTAGACTCTGTGCCCTGTACTTTTATTTGCTAAATCTGACAATCCTGTGTGCTAGAAACTTTAGTAGGGGGAGGGGAGTATATCATAAGCAAACAGTAACACAAAGAAACTATAAAAAGCTTGGATATTTTTTATGTTAAAAATAAACTTTCCAGATTGAAAATTAAATTGCTAAGCACAAAAAGTACTTACGTCTAATAGGAAGAATTTCTTATAAATTAGATCAAAAAAAGATAGAAATGAAAAACATGAGGAAAAAATGGCAAGCTATGGAGATTAGATTTAAAAAGCTAGAGGTAAAAACAGGGACAATGGAGAGCAGAGGACTTTTTTTTTTTTTTCCAGAAGACTTTTTTAAAGTACCATGTTTTAATTTTATACAGTGAAAAGTTAGCAAAACCTGTTTACATTTGAAAATCCTTAAAGACATGATATTTAAGAAAATCCTTAAATAAAGATTCTATACAGTCCCTGGAATTCACCAGGCCAGTGGCCATTACCTTCTCATGAGATTGAACCCAAGTCTCCCTCATTGCAGGTGGATTCTTTACCATCTGAGCTACCAGGAAAGAAGAAATAAAGAATAAATATATCTTAATGTGCTACAGGAAACCAACGGATGAATTTATATATATCAAGGTGGCTGAAAGGAAAGAGGAGAGAAAAATGCTAAAATAATTCTCTTTCAAATGAGGAGAATATAATAACTCATGATAAAGTTATCTATTATTTAGTCCTGTAGTGAAATATTTAGTCTGTTTTCCTCCAAAGCAAATCTTCAGACTAAGACTTTAAAAAATGTAGCTTATTTTGGAAGTGAGTCCAGGAATGAGAAAAATAGTGAGTGAAATAGGGAAGGAAGGAAAGCAAATATATGAACATGTTATTGAGTTGGCTACAAACATAGGTGATTAAACCTCAATTCTGATGCATTTTCTGAGGAGTGTTAGAAAACTCATTTTACATTAATCGCCCAGGAAATGAAACAGGGAAGCATTTATCCATCCACTCCCAGGCCTACTGGTAGAGGCAACGTGTGTTCTAATGCCAACACAATCAAGATTGAGCAAAAGCAAAATATCTCAGCCTAGTGAATGTGTACAGTTGTCCTTTCTATGTGAAAGCAAGCTGAATATACTCCTCCACTGATTGGTGTTCAAAAGATTACATCCACCTAATTAATACCTATAACATGAAGTCTTGGGGCTTCCCAGGTGGTGCCGTGGTAAAGAATCCACTTTCCAGTGCCGGAGATTCAAGCAACACAGGTTCAATCCCTGGGTCAGACAGATCCATCAGAATAAGAAATAGCAACCCATACTCCAGTATTCTTGCCTGGAGAGTCCCATGGACAGGGGAGTCTGGCAGGCTACAGTCCATAGGGTTGCAAACAATCAGACATGACTGAGCAACTGAGCACACACACATATGAAGTACTAGAAGCTGTGTTTATATTTTTTAGTAAAGATACCATATCCAACAAAGGAACTGAGTGTATCATTTGTTTAATTCTATACTGTTGCATCCTAATCTGTCATGATCAGTTTGCATTTGCAGGGACCACAGAGGCAACTTAAATGAAGATGCAATGTAGCCAACTCCTCTCTCCACAATTCTTTAAATTTTTCATGGTGGCCCTAATCTATTCAGTTCCTCTGGGGATGTATTATTGCTTCTGATTTTCTCTCTTTGCTGGGAAAGGGGAAACAGATTACAGGCATCCACTAGACCCTTTCTACAATGATGGCTCTTTTTTCACAGGTCAGGAAATAAATTTCAGAGCCATAAAATATACACCAAGTGGCCATAGAAATATCCATGGACCATAGAATTCATGAAGAAACTGACTTGAGCCAGAGTTCCATGTATAGCCTGAACTCCATTAGCCCCCATCTTATCCAGAAGACCATATGGCATTTTGGGTCCTCTGGTATCCAGATCTTTTTCTGAAAAATTCCCAATTCTCAGAATCTAGATGTTGTCCTATTCCCAAAATCATTATGTTGGTAAATAATTATAGCCATCTGAAAAAAGATTAGAATTTTTCTCAGAAACGGCTGTGTTGCCATTGCAAATATTTTTCTCAGTGGAATCTGGCTTCTTTTCAATCAATGGGTGCTGCTTGTGTGAGCTGACTTAAATCTGGAAGCTGGGTGAGGCACTGTGATTTTTCCATTTCAGTGTCTAACTTCAGACTTCTGCTCACCAGACATTCTATTTTTGCTACTGCTGTTGTTAACATAAGTCAGAAAGTACTGTATTTGACTGATCATCTATCATGCACTATGAGACACCATAATTTATTAGTTTTGCCCAGAAATCGTTGTGAGACAAAACATCCTGATTGTTTTCTTCTAGCAGGCAGGCTATCTTCTAGCACAGAAAATTTAGGAAAATCTGGGCATTCAGTATTTTCAGTTCTGCTGCCCATTTTCAATAATTGTATCTAATTTGTCTCTGCAAATTATGTGCTTCAAACTGGCTTCCACCTTTATTGAATCCATTACTCTTTTTTTTTTTTCCTAGTTGTGTCCATTTTGACCTTTATGGAGATCAGTTACACAGTACATATACTTTTTTATTGGCTACATATGCTCAATATGCTTGTGAGATTCATCCAGAATCCCACTATTGATTCTGTGGAGGCAAGTCACATGGCATCAACCAACCTCCAGATGTTAACTGCCACTAATTCTCCAAGAAGCTAGTATCTTTCTCACTAGTGTGCTTCTTATTGTCTAACTGGAGAGAACATCCACTGGAACTTCCTGAGAAATAACCAGTAGCTAGGCCTTCTCATCTCACACAATGAAGCCATGCAAACATTTCCATTTCCCTGAGCTTTCTGGCCCCTTTCTTAACACTATGTTAGAGCTGTTCCAATACTTCCATCTTATTACTGAAGATCATTGTTATGTCCAATCTATGAGAAGCCATTCCAAGGCATATTTGAACAGGTTCAATTTACTGAGACATTGAAACTTGGCTCCCGTGACAATAAGCTTTTCCCTGTTTGGGCTCATAATTTATCCCTTGAATCTAACATCATCAAGATTCCATACATTTCTTCTGGTTCCTGATGATACATTAGACAAATCTTGAGATTTCTTTGGTTTGCAAGCTTTTCTGCCAGGCGAGAAATAAGGCTCTTTTTCCAGCTAAGGCTCTTATCATGATGTTAATTGGAGGAAATGGGGAATAGCAAGGGTAGAAGTTGCAGACTTTACAAGATATCAAGTTATGAGGTTCTGGTCTTGCTTGAGGGTTTTACAGATTCTCCAGGCAAGAGGAGTCTTTTTGCCCCTCTAGTATGGAGAATCATTGCTAGCACAGAGAACTAAGGGCAACTTGGCTGTTCTTTAGTGTCAAGTTTGTCAATCCTAATGTCTTCTTCTCAAGTTTCTGGCTCACTGTCCCTTCTTATTCAGGCCTTGTCTCTGGCATCAGGGAACCGTTAGGGCTGTATATTATTACTGCTCTGCAACACTCACAATTAGATGCTGAGTCTAATATTCAGAATAATGTTTCCCACAAATATGCATAAAAATGTCTTTAGTATCTGCCATATAGCAATTCTGGTTTTGATAGCATGCCTTGAGTTGTTGTCACGGCATTCAAAGCACTTTACAGTAACCAGACAGCTCCACAATCCTTAAAATGTCCATTGCCCATTTCAATTCAAGTGCAACCATTCCTGCACAATCCAACACTTTCTCTTCTCCCTATACTTTCATTTAAAATCATCCTAGGTGTGTGATTGTGGTGCTTAATTTTATGTCAGTTTAAATGGGTGCTCAGATATTAATCTAGATGTTTCTGCCGCATAATGTGGGTCAGTCAGTCAGTCAGTTCAATCACTCAGTCATGTCTGTCTCTTTGCAACCCCATGGATTGCAGCACACCAGGCCTCCCTGTCCATCACCAGCTCCTGGAGTTTGCTCAAATTCATGTCCATTGAGTCGGTGATACAATCCAACCATCTCATCCTCTGTCCTGCCCTTCTCCTCCCACCTTCCACCTTTCCCAGCATCAGGGTCTTTTCCAATGAGTCAAGTCTTCACAACAGGTCACCAAAGTGTTGGAGTTTTAGCTTCAACATCAGTCCCTCCAATGAATACTCAGGACTGATTTCCTTTAAGATTGACTGGTTTGATCTCCTTGCTGTCCAGGGGACTCTCAAGAGTCTTCTCCAACACCATAGTTCAAAAGCATCAATTCTTCGGCACTCAGCCTTCTTTTGGTCCAGCTCTCACATCTGTACATGACGACTGAGAAAACCATAGCTTTGACTAGACAGACCTTTGTTAGCAAAGTGGACTTTGTCAAATCATAGCAAAGATGGATGGCCTCCCTCAAGTAAAAAGAAACTCTGCCATCAGACAGTCTTTGAACTTGAGCTGCAACATTAAATCTTCCTAGCCTGCCAAACTTGGGGCATAAATTCCAGCATCAGTTCTTCCTGGATCTCCAGTCTTTCAGCCCATGCTGCATATTTTGGACTTGCCAGTCTCAGTGATAAATCATCAAGACAGAAAAATATCAAGTCCTAAGTCATAGTTTCCCCCATCCCCCACTAATAGAAACACTGACTAAATAACTCTCTATGAATCAGAATGCCTTTGTGAAAATTATGGAACTCAGGAGAAAGGTTATAGCACACCATTGGAGCAAAAATAAATGAGAAAAACTGCATCAAAGCAGGCAAGAAAAGTACTTTATCCATATAATTTATCCCTTAAGACACCACAGCAAAGTACTGAGAAGGATACCCTGGTCCCACAGTGTCTGCTACAGAAAAAAGAGAGACCAAAGTGGATATCCAACTTTCTCCCCTAAAAACTTTCTAAATCTGCAGAGGGAAACAGACATCCAAATTTATGAAGCCCAAAGTTTTCTAAATAATTTGAACCTGAAGAGATTTACACAAAAATTACATTATAATCAAGTTATCAAAAGATAAAGGGAAAATCCTAAGAACAGCAAGAGAGAAGTGATTTATTAAATTCAAGGAAAACCCATGAGACCACTAGGAGATTTTTCAGAAGACATTTTGCAGGTAAGGCGAGAGTGGAATGATACAGGCAAAGCACTGATTAAAAAAAGAAAGAAAGAAAGAAACTGCCAACCAATACTATGCCCATCAAAACTGTCCTTCAGAAATAGAGGAGACATATGGACTGCCCTGGTAGTGCAGTGGATAAGAATCCACCTGCCAATTCAGGGAACAGGAGTTCGACCAATGATCCAGGAAGATCCCACATACTGTGGAGCAACTAAGACAGTGGCATAACTACTGAGGCCACATACCGCAACGACTGAAGCTAATGCACCTAGAGCTCTTGCTCTGCAACAAGAGAAGACACCACAATGAAAAGCCTGCACACTGCAATGAAAGCGCAGTGCAGCCAAACATAAAATAAACTAAAAATACAAAAATAGAGAAGAGATAAAGATCTTCCCAGATATACCAAAACCAAAACCAAAACCAAGGGCGTTCATAACCACAAAACCTGCCTTACAAGAAGTGAACCTGTGAGCCTACCTAACTCAGGGATCAGTTCTTCAACATAAATCTCTCAATGCATACACATCCTATTTGTTGTTTCTCTGGAGAATCCTGACTAAAGCAGGAGAGACTCAGCATTTTTATGCCACAACGGTCTGGAGATATCTTCATTTTCTTAATACTTGGGACAGGATTACTATTCCTTTTTTTAACAGAAAATAGTGCTGCTCCAAGTTCCATACACAGTGTGTGCTTAAAACAGTTCCTAGAACTAGCTGTCTTAGCATGGTTTCTCCACAAATCAAAGCCTGGGGCAGAGACCTGGGTGCCACTAATTTATTTTTGAAGTAAGTTCAGGAAGTAGGAGTTAGGCAAAGGGATTATGAAAGAGGAGGAAACCAATACAAGGACGAACTATGGATTTGGCCAGCTCTCCAGGCAACTAGTGTCCTTTCCTGCCAGTTCGTCTAACAAGTTTTATGAGCTGAATCATTTAGATATTGACTCCCAACGACTCTTGGCTAATAGTGGCCCGACAAACTTGGACTTCCCATACAGCTGTATCTACACTGAGTGCTGAGTGTGTTCTTTGTAGCATCAGTAAGCCTTGGCACAGGGAACAAGAGGTGAGAGGCTCTCAGTATGTATCTGCATGAGGCTAGTGGAAACCTGCACACAACTATTGTTAGAGCAGTGGCTGCCGTTCAAATGTGGGGCTGAGATATCTTGAAGTGTTATACAAGAGGGGTCTCTACACAGACTGCAAGCTTCCAGAGACCTAAAAGGGAATCAACTAAAAACTGTTTCAAAATGGGAAGTTGGACTGAGAAGTATCATAAGGAGGAAGATATTTAATTTTCACTTTATATATTTTTGAATGATATGGCTATCTTTCATCACATGAGTATGTTACTTTTTAAGTTAAAGAGTAATAACAAATAGGCAAATAAATATGATTCTTTTCATATTATTCCTTCAAAGTGTCTCACTTGCTCTATATTCAGAATCTGAATTGATATTTTTCTCCAAACCTCATTCCTTACCCCTCCCTTTTTTTCATGCCCTGCACACGCCACACATAACACTTGGTATTTCTCAACTATGCCATGATATCTCTTATTTTCATACTTGACACATGTGATTTGACCTCAGTAGAACACCTCTGTCATCATTTCATTCAGATGATGATGATAATAACAGTAACAAGAATAATAACAACATTAAAAATATGGTTAATTTTTAATATGCCAGGCCAGGCAAGTACATTTTTTAAATGTAATTACTGCACATTTTTCCAGCTACATTCCAGACAAAGTCTCTTCAAAGCCTTCTCATTTCCAAACTTGTCTAGTATTGATAACTTCTTCTGAGACTCCATAAACTCCTTTGAAAATCCTCAGAAAGACACATTTATTTCACCTTCTTATAATTAGTTCTTCTGTTTCTCTCACTAGTCTGTGAATGCTGATCTCCTTTAGAACAGAGATAATAGATCTTGATTTGTCTAGCACGTGGCACAATGTTAACATGGAAAGTTGGATGCTTTTATCAATGTCACGTTCTAATTGTAATGATAATCTGTAGCCATCTTGATACTAAATTATTTTACTTTTCAGAGTACTTAGAGTTTAAACTATTTTCTTTTCCTCCTTATGTTTGTGTGGATGAATCCTTTAATTCACTAACTCCATCATTACAGTTTCCTTGATACTATGTAAACTTATTTTAATCAATCTTTTCACCCCACTTATTTAATATGGGTCATTCACAGAAGTATTCTTCACAATTGCTCTTGTGTTGACTCTCAGAATTCCCTTCATTGACATCCTTCATTATGTTTGATAGCAATATATGAGAACTTTAATTATATCCACATGATATCTAAAATGCATACACTTTAGAATCTTATTTTGTAAGTATTTTTCAATACTCAAAGAACAGCCTTGAAATTTCAACAAAGATTCTACTATCTCAATGGGAATAAATCTCTGCTTTACAAGGTAGAACTATCTGAGCCAAAGTAATTTTCTATATATATCCCTTTATAAGTAATTACATTATTTTTACACTGTTCTACCAATATTAGAGAAAACACTTGAACTCTGATGCCTTAACATTACTCTAGGCATGAAACAGGAGAGAATGTAATATTGGCAGCTCTATTTAAACCCCTTTCAAAGAATTTTGGATCAGGTCTCACACTGTGTCTGAAAGTAGATATTTATAAATTGCTTTGAATTATACGACACCTTTCTTCTCCTGAGGAGCTTATTCTGATAGTATTTATACTGTGGCATTTCAAATAATTGATTTGTTTCAGCATGCATGTCCAGAGGCCCCACGGATATGGCCATGTTTTTCACAGACCTAATAAGTAAAATTAACTTGGGGCAAAAACCAATGAAGGTAAGCTAATGCAATCTAGAGTGGGGAACGAATTCTCAGCATGTTGTATCTAAGTCATCTCATGGACTAGTTTTCTCTGTGCTGCAAAAAATATTGAAGATATATAAGTTATTGAATGTTCTATGTCCATCCCTTATCCTGTGCTGACTCAGTAACTGACAGTGGGCAAGGAGTCACTTCACTTTTTGCAGCTACAATATATTTACTTAGTAGAAATTATGTTACTGGTCAGTTGTGTTTTAACAGCCTTACCAGCCAGATATTACAGTGACTAATGAGATCACACAATAAGCAAATTTAAATTCCTTATATGGTGAGAAATAGCTCATCAGTTCAGTTCAGTTGCTCAGCCATGATGATTCTGTGACCCTGTGGACTGCAGCACACCAGGCCTCCCTATCCATCATCAGCTCCTGGAGTTTGCTCAAACTCATGTCTATTGAGTTGGTAATGCCATCTAACCATCTCATCCTCTGTTGTCCCCTTCACCTCCCGCCTTCAATCTTTTCCAGCAACAGGGTCTTTTCAAATGAGTCAGCTCTTCGCATCAGGTGGTTCATATCTTAGCTCAAATCATAGCTCATATCTTCCTTAGTTTACAAAAGACCTCCTGCCACAGCTGCGCTAAAGGCAGGCTCACCCTGATGCTACTTGACCCATGAAAATTCCTTGGATTCTCTAATAAACTTTTGTTTCAAGAGAATCTTATAACATTGCCTGAGTTGAGGCACTAATGATCAAAGATCTTATCTAACATAATAGATTTTGGAAGGGAAAGTGGTGCTAAAAATTCCTGTTTTCAGTAAGTACATTTCATAAGACATTGACACTGTTCCTTGAATTTACAGTTTAGCGTTTTCTATCCTCTTGACTGAATGTAACTGATTTACGATTGTATTTGGCAAAAACTATCCTAGTATGAAACATGTGTGTTCAATCACTCAGCTGTGTCTGCTCTTTGCGACCCCATGTCTGTAGCCTGCCAGTCTCCTCTGTCCATGGAATTCTCCAGGCAAGCATACTAGAATGGGTTGCCATTTCCTCCTCCAGGGGATCCTCCCAACCCAGGTACTGAATTGTATCTCTTGCACTGAAAGGAGAGTTCTTTATCACTGTGCCACCTGGGAGTCTGGTATGAAACACTGGAACCTTAAAAAAAGGAAAGCACTTTTTAAAATCACCATTTACATTGCTTCAATCCAAATATAGAGTCTACTTTTACCTTCAATAAAATATTTGTTTTAATTTTAAGTATATGTCATAAGTTCATTCATTTCCCAGGACTATATTTTTCAGCATTATTGTATGGCCAAGCCATCAATGTCAGAACTATAGAAGAAGTAAATAAAGGCATATGGTATGCATATGCACATATATTTCATACAGGTTATTGATGACTCAATTCCATTTGAAATGGAATGAAGTTAAAATTTAAGAATTTTCCACAGTTTGTTGTGATCCACACAGTCAAAGGCTTTGGCATAGTCAATAAAGCAGAAATAGATGTTTTTCTGTAAGTCTCTTGCTTTTTCAATGATCCAACAGATGCTGGCAATTTGATCTCTGGTTCCTCTGCCTTTTCTAAATCCAGTTTGAACATCTGGAATTTCATGGTTCACATACTGTTGAAACCTGGCTTAGAGAATTTTGAGCATTATTTTGCTAGTGTGTGAGATGAGTCCAATTGTGTGATAGTTTGAACATTCTTTGGTATTGCCTTTCTTTGGGATTGGAATGAAAACTGAGTTTTCATTCAGGATGAGATGTTTGAATGGCATCACCAACTCAATGGACATGAGTTTGAGTAAACTCCGGGAGTCGGTGATGGACAGGGAAGCCTGGCATGCTGCAGTCCATGGGGTCGTGAAGAATTGGACATGACTGAGTGACTGGACTGAACTGAACTGAAGTTAAAATATGAATATAAAATGCTATCTACTATTCTTGGTGAAATCTTAGCATTAATAAAAAACACCAGAATTTAATAAAAGCTTTTTAACATAGTCATTGTCTATTAAAAGCCTTTTTAAAGACAAAATTCATTTTTTTTTCCCATTAGTTAACAGTTCTGTGGGACTTTGCCCTGGGCCAATAGCTAGGCTTTGATCTCACATAGACATGTGAGCAAATAAGGGTTTTCCTGGTAGTTCAGCAGTAAAGAATCTACCTGCAATGCAGGAGACACAGGAGATGTGAGTTCAATCCCTGGGTGGGAAAGATACTCTGGAGGAGGCATGGCAACCCCCTCCAGTATTCTTGCCTGGAGAATCCCATGGACAGAGGAGCCTGGCGGCTAGTGTAGATGGGGTCACAAAAAACTGGACATGACTGAAGTGACTGAGCATGCATGCACACGTCTAGCATATACCTGCCAATGGAGTCAATAAATCTAAGTTACCATCAATTTAGTTCAGCCCTAACTTCTACTTCTCTCATGTCCTCAGGATCCCATGTGCCAAAATGAGCTCTGTCTTTTTCACAACTCAATGTGCCTGAAACTGGTTTCCAGAAATACGTTCTGTACTGAGGCGCTTTGCAAACGCATGGGTTTGAAAGAAACTGTCTACTTAATTCATTTCTGCCAAGTTTGCTGTGTCCAGGTATGAAGATAAAGATTTTGTAAGACTCTTCAAAATGTTCTGTTAACTGTATTATTTTCTTTAACACCCTTCTAGCTTAATATATACATGCTAATAATTGTGGATTTTAAGAGAAGACAGCTACCTACCTGTGCACGTTTCTCGAGTGATGTTCAACTGCACAGGTGTAGACACCAGGTATATGAAGAGCTGAATTTAACCTTGCTTGTCTCCTATAATGGGTAGAATAGGAAAAGAGACTTTAAGTAGGTGAAAGGTATATACAATAGCATTAAAAATAATTGATCAATTGCTGCTTTCTAAATCTGAGCCCATCTGAAGCAGACTTTTATGTCTCCGGTAAGAACAGCATTTAAAAAGTGATCAGTTTTACTTCTGCCTCCAGGAATAATGAAGTAGCAAATCTAAGACTACCATACTGCCTTAAGCAACTAAAAAAAGCAAGCAAACTATTTTAAAAATGAATAGTTTTCAGACATTGGATGATAGGCAGTACAGAAAAATGACCTCTAAAGATAAAGGTAGAAAAAGGTGGATATTCAACCTTGTGGATATTCTTGAGCTGAAATTCAGACAAATTCAGAGTCCAGAGAGGCCAAGATGCCACTAATTTTTAGGACAGAGAGACAGTTACAAAGAGAGAACTCCAGAGGTCTGAAGAGGGTTCCACTTGAGTCTTTGTCATTAACATAAGGATAATTTGAAAATGAAGAGAGGAGAACTTCCTACCTCATGGGGCATTGGATAGAGTCCTCAGAAAGGTATTGCTTTAAGCTACAGCTAGAAAGAATCAACTTGTTTCCAACTAACTTACTGCTTCCCTGAATAAAGTTCAAAAAAATATCGAAAGAAATGCAAATACTCTAGCACATCACATATAAAATTCACAATGTGACATCAAATCGGAAAAATATCAGGCATGTGAAGAAGCAAAAGAAAAATCTCTCTGAACAAACAGATGCAGAAATAAAACACATGAAAGAATTAGTAGACAGGAATGTTAAAACAGTCTCTATAAATATGCTCCATATGTCCAGAAAAGTGGATGAAATTGGACTTGATAAGGAGAGACAAGGAATTTTTTTTAATTTAAAAAAAAACAAAATCAAATGTCTAATTTAAAAAAATGCAACAAAATACACGTTCTTTTGGAATATTTACCAAAATAGAAAATATTTTGGGCCATAAAACAAGTCTTGATGAACATAAAAGCTTTTGAAACATTAGAAGCATGTTGTCTGACCACAGTTAAACTAGAAATCAATTACTATATATCAAAATATGTGGGAAGCAAGTGAAAGCATTCATAAAGGGATATTTATAGTTTTAAATCCAGAAAAGTACAAAATCAATATACTAAACTTTCACAATAAGACATTAGAGAAAGAAGAGTGAATAATATTCAAAGTAAGCAAAAGAAAGAAAAGAGCATAAATCAATACAAGAATAAAATGTATCTATGGAGGAGCCTGGTGGGCTATAGTCCACGGGGTTGCAAAGAGTCAGACACGACTGAGTGACTTCACTTTCAACTGACTGAGAAAGAAAAAGGAGAGAGAAAGGTAGAAAGAGACAGAGACACAGAGAGAGTACCAAGAGAAGGAGAGAAACAGAGTGAAAGAAATAGAGAGAAAAATCAATAAAACAAAAACAGATTGAGAAATTGATAACACTGGCAAACTTCTAACCAAAAAAAAAGGAACATAGATACATTGCCAATATAAATCAAAGCAGGAAACTCGCTATGGATGTTACAGACATTAAAAGAATAATAAAGTAGAGATGTATGGCAGAAGCAAACACAATACTGCAAACCAATTATCCTTCAATTAAAAATAAACAGATTTTTTTAAAGGAATAATAAAGGATAGTATGAAAACTAGCATCGCAATTGTTTCACAACTTAGATGAACAAATTTCTTAAAACAAAAAAACCATGAAAGCTCATTCAAGAAAAAAATAGACAACTTGAATTCCTCTATATCTAATTTAAAATTAAATTTATACTTACCAACTTTCACCAAAATTAAACTCTTGTCATATGTAAGAACTCACTGGTGAGTTCTACAAAGCATTTAAAGGAAAACCACATCAATTAATACTTCTGTTCATTCGGAGGCCAAAAACAGACAAGAGATTACAAGAGAAAAAAAAAAAAAATAAGAGAAGTGGGGAGGGGAAAGGAACAGAGAGAAGAAGGAAGAAACCTAGATAACAGTGACCCTCATGAACACGGATGAAAAAGTCTTAACTTAATTTTAGAAAATGGAATTCAACAATATGGCCAAGTGGGCTTTATCTCAGAAATGAAAGTTTTATTTAGCATTTGAAAGTCAAGCAATTACAATTCACTGAAATACTCCAGTCAGTAGAAATATCATATAATGTTCTTAGTAAATGCAAAAGAATGATAAAATTCAACAGCCATTTATAATGTTAAAACTCAGTAAACTAGGAATAGGGCTTCCCAGGTGGCACAGTAGTAAACAATTTGCCTGCCAATGCAGGAGACACAAGAGATGTGGGCTCAATCCCTGGGTCAGGAAGATCCCCTGGAGTAGGAAATGGCAACCCACTTCAGTATTCTTTCCTGGAAAATTCCATGTACAGAGGAGTCTGGCAGGCTCCAGTCCATAAGGTCACAGAGAGTCAGACACACACACAAACACACACAGAATAGAAGTTGCAGTAGAGTAAATAATTGTCTCCTAATCACCAGAATGTGTGAATATCACCTTACATGACTAGAGGACTTTGCAGATACGACCTTTAAATGAGACTATCTTGGATTACCTGGGGGTGATAAATGCAATTATAAGTGAAACCTAGTGTTCATTGCTGCACTATTTACAATAGCCAAAACATGAAAATAACCTAAATGTCCTTTGATAGAGGAATAAGGGATTTCTTGGGTTGGACTGATGCTAAAGCTGAAACTCCAGTACTTTGGCCACCTCATGCGAAGAGTTGACTCGTTGGAAAAGACTCTGATGCTGGGAGGGATTGGGGGAAGGAGGAAAAGGGGACAACTGAGGATGAGATGGCTGGATGGCATCACTGACTCGATGGACGTGAGTCTGAGTGAACTCCGGGAGTTGGTGATGGAGAGGGAGGCCTGGCGTGCTGGGATTCATGGGGTCGCAAAGAGTAGGACACGACTGAGTGACTGAACTGAACTGAAACATTGTGTGTATATATATATATATATATATACACACATACAATGGAATATCACTGAGCCATAAAAAATGAAATAATTCTGTTTGCAGCAACATGAATGGACCTAGAGATTGTGATACTTAGTGAAATAAGTCAAAGACATATATCATGGTACCACTTCTATGCAGAATCTAAAAGATGGTACAAATGAACTTATTTACAAAACAGAAATAGAGTGACAGATGTAAAAAACAAACATGGTTACCAAATAGGGAAGGGGAGGGATAGATTGGGAGATTGGGATTGACATATATACAATACTATGTATAAAATAGATAAATAATAACTTACTGTGTAGCACAGGGAACTCTACGCAATCCTCTGTAATGACCTGTATGAGAAGAGTCTAAGAAAGAGTGAATATATGTATATGAAGAGCGACTGAACTGAACTGAACTGAAAAACCTATTCATTTTGCTGTACAGCCAGAACTAGCACAACTGTACTCCAATAAAAATTAATTTTAAAAAGATAAACATCAATATAAAAGAAAGGAGTGGGGAGGTCTCTAGAAGAGAAGTTTTCTGATGATCTTGAAGATCTGAAGATAGTATGTCACAGGCTTTGGAAATGGAGGAAACAGCTGTGAGCCAAAGAATGCAAGCAGTACAGCTCCAGAAGCTGGAAAAGTTAAGAAAATGGATTATTCTCGTGGAGCCTCAAGACACTGATTGCAGACACCTTGGTTTTGGCCCAGTGTAACTGATTTCAACCTTCTGGACCCCATAACTATAAGAGAATACATTTGTATTATATAAGCTGCTGAGTTTGTGACAATTTGTTATTGGAGCCATAAGAAACTAAGACAGAAAAGAACTCCCTAAATTTGATAAAGGGCACCTAAGAGAATCAACAGCTAATATCATATTTAATGACAGAAGACTGAATGCTTTCCTCTTAAGACTGCAAACAAGGCAAGAATGCTCACTCGTACCACTTCTGTGCAATATTTTATTACTGACACTAGTCAGTTCAATAAAGCAAGAGAAAGATGCCAAAAGTTTAATGATAGAAAAAAAAGTAATACTATTTACAGAGTTATTATAACTAATGTGTAAAGTTTGCAAAATCACAGGACTCAACCTCAACATTAAAAATGCAAAATATATCACAAAGCAAAACTCAGCAAATAAAATGGAAGAAATAATGCCATTTACAAGAGCATCAAAATATTAAATTCTTACAAATAAATTTAACAAATGAACACTATATGCTAAAATTTACATTATATTGCTTACAGAATTAAAGAAGGCAAATAGAGAGATATAGCATGCTCAGAATCAGAATATCCAGCATTATTAAAATACAAATTCTTCCAAAATTGACCTGTTGATCAAAAGTTGGCGAACATTTTCTGTAAAGAGTCAAACAGAAAATACTTTAGGCTTTGCAAGTCAAATAGTGGTACCTGTTTCATATTCTTTGTTTCTTTCTTTCTTTGTTACAATTCTTTTAAAAGGTGAAAAAATTCTTAGCTTGAGGGCAGTAGAAAAAAAGAGATTGTGATCTGGATTTGATACATGAATTACAGTTTGCAGACTCTTGCAATGAGTCCAAATGAAAATCCCAACAGGATGTTATAATAAGAATATATGGAAATACAAAAGTCCTAATATAGCTAAAGTTTGAAAAAAAAAAAAAAAAGAACAAGATTGTAAAACTTTGACTACCTGATTTGAAGACTTATTTTTAATCCCCAATAATCAATTTAGTGTGGGATTATTATAAAGCTAGATATACAGATTGTTGTAACTGTAAAGGAAGTCCTCAAAAAGATTTCTGCATACATGGTCAATTGATTTTGACAAGGATGCCAAAACAATTACACAGAGAATTGATCGTCTTTCTACAAATAGTGCTGAACAATTTGGATTATTCATTTGGAATAAGAAAGTAAAAACATCAGCTCTTATCTCAGGAAAAATATTTAGGACTAACTTAGATTATGCAATGATTACTAAATAGAGCACAAAAACCATAAAATATCAATAAAACATTAGATTTCATAAAAACATAAAATGTTTGTTATTGACAAACATAATATAAGACACTATTAAGAAAATGGAAGAACAACCCACTAACAAGAAAAATACATTTGCAAAGCATATATCTGACAAACAACTTTCATGTAGAACAAGAATTACCAAAACAAAGCCCTGTCTAGGTCTGCCCTGCCGTCTGTTTCTGTAAATAAAAGTTCGTTGAGACACAGTCAGGCTTATCCATTTGTGTCTTATATGTGGCTATTCTCACGACACAAGGCTAAGTTTAATAGTTGCGACAGAAATCTTGTGGTCCATAATGCCTAAAATATTCACTCTGACCCTTTAGAGAAAAAGTCTGTCAATCCCTGATCTTTAATACACAAAGAATTTGCATGTCATAACATTAAGACAAACAATCTAATTTTCAAAAATGAGCAAAAAAATTGAACAAAAACTTCACAAATGAAGATGTATGGATAGCCAATAAACATGAAAAGCTGCTCAACACCATTAGTTATCAGAGAAATGCAGATAACACCACAGTGCGATACCACTATATAACCACTTAAAACAGCTAAAGACTGATCATACCAGCCACGTAAGGGTAGAGGAAGTATAATGGAATCTTCAAGCATTGCTGGGAGGAATGTCAGATGGTACCATCACTTTGGATAACTTAATACTTTCTTAAATATGTAAACATGTACATTCTATAGAACTCAGTCATTCTTCTCTTAGGAATGAAATAATAGGTTATACAAAGTATGTTCCTGCATGCTCCTAAGTTTTCTATGTTATAGCTCCAAACTGAACGTGATACAATGTCTATCAGCAGCTGAATGGATAGACAATTTGTGGTACATACATTGAAAGGACTACTAGTCAGCCACGATACAGGCAACTCAATTATGAAACAAAACAACAATTTTCAAAAGCGAGCAAGTGGATGAATCTCATTTATGCTGAGTGAAAGAAGCCATATAATAAAAGAATACATATCATATTGTCTGATTTTTATATAAAATTTTAGAAAATGGAAAATAATATAAATGACAGAAAGATTAATGGCTACATGGGAGGGGAAGAGTAAATAAGGGGAATATTACAAAGGTGGATAAAGAACTTTTGAGTTCTTTTCTTTCTTTTAAATTTTTATTGAGGCATGGTTAATTCACAATTTTGTGTTAGTTTCAGGTGTACAGCAAGATGAATCTGTTAATACAGATACATATATATATATATGTATCTCCACTCTTCTTTTAGATTCTTATCCTATATAGGCCATTACGAAGTCTTGAGTAGAGAACACTGTGCATACTGTAGTTTCTTATTAGTTAATCTATTTTATCTACAATAGTGTTTATATGTCAACATCAATCTTCTAGTTTATCCCTTCCCCATCTTCCCCCCGCCCCCCAGCAAAGGAAATGGCAATCCACTCCAGTACTCTTGCCTGGGAAATCCCATGGACAGTGGAGCCTGGCAGGCTACAGTCCACGGGGTCTCAAAGAGTCAGACATGGCTTAATAACTAAACAGCACCTTACCCCCTGGTAATCTCTTATGGTAACAAACCATAAGTTTGTTTTCTACATGTGTAAATCCATTTCTCTTTTGTAGATAAATTCATTTGTATCCTTTTTTAGACTCTACATGTAAGTGATATCATATGATATTTGTCTTTATCTGACTTATTTCATTTAGTATCACAGTCTATAGGTCCACACATGTGCTGCAGATGGAATTATTTCATTTTTTTATAGCTAATATTCCATTGCATATATGTACTATTTCTTCTTTATTCATTCCTCTGTTGGTGATTGTTTAGGATGCTTTGCCGTCCTGGCTAATTGTAAATAGTGTTTCAATGAATATTGCTAAGGCACTTCAGTCATGTCCGACTCTGTACAGCCCCATAGATAGCAGCCCACCAGGTTCCGCCATCCCCGGGATTCTCCAGGCAAGAACACTGGAGTGGGTTGCCATTTCCTTCTCCACTGCATGAAAATGAAAAGTGAAAGTGAAGTCACTCAGTCGTGTCCGACTCTTAGTGACCCCTTGGACTGTAGCCCACCAGGCTCCTCCATCCATGGGATTTTCCAGGCAAGAGTACTGGAGTGGGGTGCCATTGCCTTCTCCAACATTGTGGTGCATTCATCTTTTTGAATTATGGCTTTCTCCAGATACACGCCCAGGAGTGAGATTACAAGATCATATGGTAGCTCTCCTTTTAGTTTTTAAAGGAATCTCCATATTGTTCTCCATAGTGGCTATATCAATTTACATTCCCAGCAACATTGAAAGAGGGCTCCCTTGCCTCCATACCTTCTCCAGCTTGTATTGTTTGTAGATTTTCTTGATAATGGTCATTCTGACTGGTGTGAGGTGATCCCTCACTGTAGTTTTGCTTTTCATTTCTCTAGTAATTAGTTATGATGAGCATCTTTTCAGGTGTTTTTTAGCCATCTGTCCCAGGTGGTCCTGGTGGTAAAGAATCTGCCTGCTAGTGCAAGAGACCAGGGTTTGATTCCCTGGGTTGGGAAGATGCCCTGGAGGAGGGCAGGGCAACCCACTCCAGTATTCTTGCCTGGAGAATCCCCACGGACAGAGGAGCCCGGCGGGCTACCGTCCATGGGATTGCAGAGTTGGACATGACTGAGCGACGGAGCACAGCATGTGCTCATTTGGAGAAAGTTTATGTAGATCTTCCAACCATTTTTTGATTGGATTGGTTTTTTTTCAGACATTGAGCTTTATGAGTTCTTTTTGATGGAAATATTTGTTATCCTGATTGTTGTTGTAATGGTTCCGTGATGGTACACATATGCTGCTGCTGCTAAGTCGCTTCAGTCGTGTCTGACTCTGTGCGACCCCATAGACGGCAGCCCACCAGGCTCCCCAATCCCTGGGATTTTCCAGGCAAGAACACTGGAGTGGGTTACCATTTCCTTCTCCAATTCATGAAAGTGAAAAGTGAAAGTGAAGTCGCTCCGTCATGTCTGACTCTTAGTGACCCCGTGGACTGCAGCCTACCAGGATCTGCCATCCATGGAATTTTCCAGGCAAGAGTACTGGAGTGGGTTGCCCTTGCCTTCTCCGACACATGTTAAAACTCATCAAATTTTATACTTCAAAATGACACTGTGTTGTACATAAATTTTATCTCAAAGTTTTACAAACAGGGACCCTTTTCTTGAATAATATTTCCATAGCCATAATTTCTCCAACATAGACATCATTCCCAGAGTGTTACTTGTAAGGGAAAAATAATTACAGTGACATTCAGTCTAGTTACGAAAATTGTCTGAGAAGCAGCAGCCTTGGCATTGACTGGGAGTTTGTCAGAAATCGAATTCTTTTGCTAGTTCAGTGACCACCACAAAACTTTTGATCAGAATATAAATTTTTGAAAGGTCTCTAGACAACTCACATGCATGTTAAAGTTTGAGCAACACTGTTCAAGAGCCAACAGCTTTGGCTTAAACGTAAAGCGAAAATCGATACAAATACCTCTTACTATAGATGTTATTTTAACGTTTAATTTATCATGCCCTGGGTATTATTAGATAATAAAATGCTCTTTGATTCTCATATCGAAGTCCCTTATCATTGTCTACATCTTTTTTTAACCAGGGTTGCCATCACTTTTCATAAGAGTATTTTCCTCTATTATCTTCCCCGCTTTATAACCTTTCCAAACATAAGCATCAGTGCTCTTATTCTCCTGTGTGTGTGTGTGTGTGTGTGTGTGTGTGTTCGCTCACGTGTGTGCGCACACGCACGCTCAGTCACTCAGTCGTGTCCAACTCTTTGCAGTCCTTTGGACTGTAGCTCGCCAGGCTTCTCTGTCCATGGGATATCTTAGGCAAGATACTAGAGTGGGTTGCCATTTCCTCCTCCAGGGGATCTTCCCAACCCAGGGATCAAATCCACATCTCCTGCGTCTCCTGCATTGCAGGCAGATAGGGAATTCTAATTGTCTATAATTGCTTTAATATCATACTGGGCACCCTTGCCTCTATTCCTATCTAGGATTTCTGTGCACTGTGGTGGTTTCAGAGAGTTAGTCATCTAATGAGTCAAAATCTCTAAAATTAACTCCAGAAATTATTGACAGAAATAAACGAAGAGGAAAAAAAGCCTCAACCTTGTAAACAACCATCCATTTAATTCTTTTTAAAGAAACTTTCAGTAAAAAAAAAAAAAAGTACAACTCAAAAAAATGAGGGAAATGAAGATTTGAAAAGAAACACATAATAGAAAGCAAGGGAATTGAAAAAAGACTGCACACCAGGGAAAATAGAACCTTATTTTATACAACTTTTTGTACATTTTGCTGTACATTATTTACTGTATGCATTCATTATTTCACTTAATCTTTTCTAAGAATGGATGAGATAAGAAGTCAATGCTATTATTTTCATTTTTCAAATAGTTGTGTAATTTGTCCAGCCTCAGTCAGCTGAGGATTTAAATTCAGTTGTTTCATATGTAATGTTCCCTCTATCAGCCTACATCACATATATGAAATGTTTTCTCAAGATCTCTTGCAAGCTTCATTTCAGAGTATTTCAATTAAAGACTAAAACAAATGCCCCGAGGCATTTGCTCTCATAATGAGCCAAAATCTGTAAGAGTTTCATGTTCAAGTTAAAATTTCCTTTAAATTATAAAAGCATATAAACACATCTCTATCTCCAAAATTTTGTTATCTTTTTACCTAAAATGAAATAGCAAACAGAGCTAAATTTCATTTGGTTAAAAAAATACAACTAGGTAGGAAGATTTCTTTTTTTAGTCTGGAGAGATTTTTTTTCCATTAAGTAGTTAATTCTAGTGAGCTTCAGATGTCATCTTTTAAAAGGCACTGTTCTCAGATGTATTTCTACTAACTAAAGATATCTACCCTCTTTCAGTAAATATATTTCTACTACCTTTTGTCCTGGAGTTAACCAGCTTTTGTACTTTTTTTCTCCCCTTAAATGATGGTTCTCCTTGATTCCTTTTTAATGGGCTTGACAGAAATAGATAAAAATGACACCTGGAAAAGAACATTTCTGCTCTTGAGAGTCATCACATTTCAAATTTAAACTTGGGAGAGTATCTGAAAAAAAGCCAAAACAAGTACAGACCAAGCACCATGAGAAATGTCTCCCTCCTTCTCTTTCTTTTTAACTTGTGGTGGTAGAGGGGAAGATTATCTTGTTTTGTTTTGTTTTATATTTGGTCAGCTGGCACAGTGCACAGTAACTTGAGATTTTTTTTTCCCCCTTTCTTATTTCAGTTGCTTTTAGATGTGTCCTAAATTAGCTTTTCTTTAAGTTGCAGGGAGTTGGCCTCCATTCCCCAAACAGAACAACAGTTCCCCCTCGGGTGAGAGTGCCAGCTACATATATTATCAGTCCTGTTCCCAGCAGGAACATTCCAATGCCTGCTTAGAAAAATTAGTCAAATGGATTCCTAGATTGGAGAGGGGGTGGCTAGCTTCAGTTATCGTCTTTAATTTGTGAGAAAATTGAACTGTTTCTTTCTTTTCATGTTCCCCAGTCACTCTTTTAGAATTTTGTAGATGCTTCACCTTTTTCTCATTACAGTAAAGAATAAGTCCAACTTTGAAATGCTCCAAAAATTAAGGGCACATCATTTAGCCTGTTAATGCTTCTTAGTTGGCCCAATTCCACTTTGGCTAATTACTTTCTGTTCCAAAAAGAAAGAAAGAAAACTCATTGCATTTGGAGATGTAAAACATTGTTTTTCCAACCTCTTCTGAGCTAAAGCTATCCCCTCAAAAGCCCAGCATGGATCCATCTGAAGTTGCCCAAGGACAAAGGCCTAGAGTGTGGGAGAATTCAAAACAAGACAGCCATTCCCAGAGAATATAGTGGCCATCCTTGTACCTACCCCACAATCAGTATACAATGAAAAATACATGATTATCTTTACTTTCCAATGGATAGTAATGACATACTTAAGGATCCACACCAAATATCATCCAAGAAAAGTATGAATTCCCTGGAAACAGGCTTTTGGAAAATGAAAGTAATCCAAAAAGTCAAAGTCCTATAGTTTCTAACCTCTTTGACACTACATGTTGCAAGCTCCAAATGCATCTAGCATGCCTTAAGATACTCATTGAAATACAGACTTCTGTCCCATGATGCTTCTTTTTTCTTTTTTTGCTACAATGTTTATAACAAGGGCTCTTCACTTTTATTTCAGTTGCATGAAACAATGTGACATCCCCTTGTTATTTTAGCTTTATTTCAGAAGTTTCTAGAGCAGCTTGTCTCTGCAAGATTTCCTTGATATTAAGGCACAGGAAAGTGCCGTAGGCCGTGCTGACTCAATATTTGCACATTTTTCTTCTGATGAAATATTTGTTTGCTTTAAAACCAAATGATGTAACTAGAACAATATAGAATTATACTAATTATGGCCTATGTTGACAGATTTAGATGGAATCATACTTTATGCCTGTTCTTATAGTATATATAGTCATTATCTATCAAGTATTCACATGTAGATCGAAAAATTTCATACCAATTGTCAAAACTTCAAAACAACCACTTTAAAAAAAAAAAAAGGAAGCTTCAAATGGCTTACAGGTTTACTTTGGATAGCACCAACAGGAAGCAATCTGTGAAAATATACCTTTAGTCAGTCTTTGTGACTAGAGAGTTCCCATGATTAAGCATTTTTGGAGGGTACCACTTAACTCTGAAATTTACAGGCTAAAAATTGGTTCATAGGAGGTTTGTCATTGGTGTCACACTTTTACATGTTCTATTACAAGTTTTGCATAAATGTAAAATGGCTCTCATATCTGTTTCATAGTGTTAACCACTCAGTTGTACGAGACTCTGTGACCCCACGGACTATAGTCCGCCAGGCTACTCCATCCATGGGATTTTCCAGGCAAGGATACTGGAGTGGGTTGCATTTCCTTCTCCAGGGGATCTCCCTGACCCATGGCTGGCACCCGGATCTCCTGCACTGCAGGTAGACTCTTCCATCTGAGCCACTGGGGAAGCCCCTATCTGTTTCATAAATAGCCTTAAGAGAAAGAGATGAATCACAATAGAGTGGATGTTTCCCCCAGATGTCAGTGTAGAGAAGGTCTTAGGGAATATATTTTCATGTGAGGAGGAAGAGGAGAGAGACTGGGAAATCTTTGAATTTTCAGTTAACATTAAACTTTCTTATATAGAAAATAAAAAGAACAAAGTTGCCCCAAAAAACTTCCTTAAGCTCAATGAGCAGGCAGAAAAGTAGTAAAAGAAGATCAATTTATGAAAAACTTACTAATTATATGTGAATCATAAACTGCTCCTAGAAAATGGCTGTTGAAGAATAGGGTTTATTTTTATTGTTTGTACATAAGTCCTTGACTCTGATAGTTCCTAAATTGATATATCAGGAAAAAAGTGGACCAAGTTAGGTATATTCATAGAAAGGCATTCACCATGAATAAATTATGAGCTTATTTATATTTAAGGATGAAAATTTTAGATAACTTTATTGGAAAATGTGAGTACATTTGAAAAATACAGCTAAATACTTGGAGAGTATGGACGGAGTAAAAGTTAAGTCTTACAATGTTGAATTTAGATGTCACTCTTCTTAGATGTTCGAAGGAAATAGAGTTAATAAAAGAAAGAAACATTTTTCTAAGTGTGTAGTAAATCTGTGATATTCTTGACTCCAAGAAATAGAAAATAGTCTATGCTCTGGATAGGTGTGAATTATTATGTTAAAGATGCAATGCAAGCAATAAAGGTTAATAAAATGTTTGTGAAATTCAGTTGTAGTATTAAGCCTTTAATATCTATATTGTAAAGATCAGTTAACATGCTTAGCTAGAATATCTGAGTTCTTTTCCTAAAAAAAAAACTATTTGAAAAAAAATAAGATGCAACCTAGGATGACTTTATTTTGAGAATTCTCCCACCTCTAACTATGGGACAAAGTTCTAATAATAATGGAAGAACTGAAGAACTACAGGTGTTGAAATATAAAGAAATTGAATATACTGAAAATCAGAAATTCTAAGATTGTAGAGTCCAATGAACTTTTTATTACTCTCTTTTACCACTGGTAGGTTCTGAGCCTACCTGCCAGTCAGCAATCAGAGGAAAGATTTCAGAAAAATCAGGTACTTGTGTGCATGAAATTCAATTATTGCTTGGGGAGATAAGTGTAATTTATATTCATATGTGGTACAATCTAATTACCTAGAAAGTAGTAGTGTCTTCTTGAAAATATTCAAAGAAAGGCATAAAATAAAAAGTTCAGGGAAGTCTCAATGAATAGCTTGATGGGAAAGAAAAATAAGAGTCTGAACTAAAACTTCATAACCTGTATGAATGTTTAGGCACTTTTTGAACTTGGAAGAGTCCCAGACACCTTACAGCCATGCTTTCTTTTATAATCTTGGCTACTATCCAAGTTATAAAATGTCAAAACTCTCTCAGTATCTCCTTAAATTTTTAAGCTTCTAAGAATACAAAAAATGATAGCCAGATAGAAATTTAATATAAAAATTAACTCCCTCTAAAGGATCAGAGTTAATTTTTTATAATTATATAAATTTGTCCTTAACATTTTCTGTTACCCATACATACATACATATACTTCACTTTGAATATCACTATATATAACAGAATGAATGTCTAATAAGACTAAATCGATATAGCACTCAGTGATTTTCTTAGTTATTTCACCAAGACGTAGATCTTTTTTTCCTTTCATAATGTTTGAAATTTTAACATACACTGATTTTTTTCTGTCAAAAAAACTTCAACAAGTAATAACTGTGAAAGAAGCTGCAGGCTATTTGGTGGTTTTTTTCAGCTACATGTGACTCACAAAAATGATGTAATTTTGACAGAAGCAATAACTCAAAGGGTACAAATGGAATTTATAGTGCTAGTGACCTCTGCTGCTGGATGAGTACAGAAATTTAGGAATTAAAATGCCAAAATTCTTCAACAGTGTCATAATCACCCTATTCTTAATTTCACTTACTCAATTTTAACTATATTAGTTAGATAATTTAACTTAATAATGAATGGAATTTAATATAATAACAAATGGAAATTTAATAATGCCATTTTGGACATATTTTCATGAGTGATGCAATTATTCTAAAATCTAACTGTACAGCAAATGATATACTTGCATGAATATTAGCATGAGCATTTCGGCCTCAATTTTAACAGTGGCTCATTTGGTAAAGAATCTGCCTGCAATGCAGGAGACCCAGGTTCAATCCCTGGGTCAGGAAGATCCCCAGGAGAAGGAAATGGCAACTCATCTCAGTATCTTGACTGGAGAATTCCATGGACAGGGGAGTCTGGTGGGTTACTGGGTGAGTAACACTTTCATGTTCAATAGCTGCAGAAAAGTTTTCCAATCTAAAAATTTTTAAATTGAGAATGTCTTCATAAATGTTTAAAAAGTTGGGTATCTGGGACACTTTCTGGAAGCAAAACACAAAGTGTCCAAATGCAATCTTTCTCATCTATATGCGGCAGGGCTTGAATGTAACAAGCTTGTTTAGCTTTATCTTGATGAAAGACGTGGGTGTAACTATTCTAATTAGGGCTCTATCACTCTACCTGCTTGACATACAACATCCTAGGTCAACCCTCCAATTAAGGAAGAATCTGTAATGGAACATTTATAAAGCAATCCCTGATGTTCGTGTGGGTTAATGTGATTCAATTGTTTCTGGCTTATAAACTCAAGAGAGATCATAATGGGAAGATGAGGGTAGAAAGTCATGGAGAGCTCATATATATACAAGGGTAGTGAACTGGCAGACCACAACATTGATATTTTTTAGGCAAAGCAATATCTTGGAAGAATGTATAGACAAGAGAGTAAAAGGTGTAGTCAAATGACAAGCTGAAGCAGAAAAAAATATTACGGAAAAAAATGTAAAGAGGGGGAAGGTGCTGGCACTGAGCATCCCAAGAGTAGAGATAACCAGAACCTATCAATCAGAAGTACACTGAAAAAGGGTGAGAAAGTTGAATTAAGCCATTATATAAGTTAATTCAGGAATTAGCCACTAATAACATTCATCACTGGAGAAGGAAATGGCAACCCCCTCCAATGTTCTTGCCTGGAGAATCCCAAGGACAGAGGAGCCTGGCGGGCTGCCGTCTAGGGGATCGCACAGAGTCAGACACAACTGAAGCGACTTAGCAGCAGCAGCAACATTCATTACATGGAATTGGTGACACCTTCTTCCCTTCCTTCCATGAAATAACTCTCTGAAGGAGAAAAGGAAAACTAGCATCTCCAGATGGAATACAATGAGCCTGACAAAGTGCCATATGGACAACATGCAGACTTGTCTCAGTCTTCATCACCATGAAGTGTGAGGATGCTCTAAAGAAAGGTGAGGTAGGAGATACACTGCATACAGATTCACAAGAACGCCAGTTCCCCTATTTGAAGCAACAATTGACCTGGAAGCTTCTAATATGATGTGTCGGAATGCCCACTTCATTTCTGGAGGGAGAGGAGGGGTAAAATCTGATGAATGCCACCTTTAGAAATATGAACAGCTGAGGACTTCCCTGGCGGTCCAGTGGTTGGGAGACTGCTTGCTAATGCAGGGGACATGGGTTCTAACCCTGGTCCTCGAGCACTCCACACATGAGGGGAAGCTAGGCCCATACACCACAGCTACTGAGCCTGTGCCCCTAGGACCTCTGCAGCAGGAGAAGCCACCTCAGTAAGGAGCCCATGTGTCACAGCTAGAGAGTAGCCCCCACTCGCTGCCACTAGAAGAGGCCTGGGAGCAGAAATGGAGACCCAAAGCCGTCAAAAATAAATAAATAAATTTTTAAAAAGAAATGAAAGCTGACAACAGGCATCTAATACAGACTTCAAGATGGCAGGAAAGCAAACAAGCTGGGATTTCTGTGAAAATGTTAGTCATTCAGTCGTGTCTAATTCTTTGTGACCCCATGAACTGTAGCCTGCCAGACTCCTCTCCTCATGGAATTTTCCAGGCAAGCATACTGGATAATGGAGTGGGTTGCCGTTTCCTATGGCAGGAGATCTTCCCCACCCAGAGATCAAAGCCGGGTCTTCTGCATTGCAGGCAGATTCTTTACCGTCAGAGTCTCCAGATTTCTAGAAGAGCGCAAAAGCTATTACAAAGTAACATTTCTTAATCTTTCTAATGCTTCCATGACCATTTGACTTGTGATCTCACCTACCTTTTTAAAATTATTGGCTTTAAAGCAATAATTTCCTTATCCTTTCAATCATAAAATAGACTGTTATTTGAAGTGTAAGTGAAAGCCACTCAGTGGTGTCTGACTCTGTGACCCCATGGACCCCCTGCCAGGTCCCTCCATCCATGGAAATCTCCAGCCAAGAATACTAGAGTGGGTAGCTGTTCCCTTCTCCAGGGAATCTTCCCAACTCATGGATCAAATTCAGGTCTTCTGCACTGCAGGTGGATTCTTTACTGTCTGAACCGCCAGGGAAGCACAAGAAAACTGGTGTGGGTAGCCATTTCCTTCTCCAGGGGATTTTCCCAACCCAGGGATTGAACTGGGGTCTTCTGCATTGTAGGCAGATTCTTTACCAGCTGAGCTACCTGGAAACTAGTGTCTAATTCAATGCTGGCTGGGTAAAGACATTTCCAAAGGCAACCCACCAATACTGCCCACTATACTTAAGGTTTTGTTTGCTACAATGAGAAAGAAAGGGAAGGAAGGAGGGAGGGAGGAAGAGAGAAACAGGGATAGAGAGACAGAGGAGGAAAGGAAGAAAGGAAGGAAAGGAAACAAAGGCGGGTGTGGGGGGTGGCAGGAGGGAGGGAAATATAGTCTAGGACCAGCACGAAGAAGAATGGATCTGGGGTTTAAGACTTTGCCCAAGGTGCGAACAGAATAGTCTGTGAAATCCTTGATAACCCATGACACAGACATCACGTCACATATCTTTTTAAATTTAGGATCACAGAAACTTTGTAATTTGCTCAGGCTCACACATCTAGCAAATGGTGGAGCTGGAATTTAAGCACAGCTGTGATTCACTCACAGCCCTTAATCATGCTCTTTCATGACAATGACTGGAAGGTACAAATTTTCAGCCAACAATAAAAAAAAAAAAAAAATGGAGCCATAAAAAATAAAGAACAATAGGAATATACAGGTACTTAACATATATTAGTACAATCACCATAACTAAAGCAGAAAAGGAAGATACAATATGACAGAATTTAATGAAATGTTGCAGCATAAGCATTTATTAGTCTGCTGCTGCTGCTAAGTCACTTCAGTCGTGTCCGACTCTGTGCGACCCCATAGATGGCAGCCCACCAGGCTCCGCCGTCCCTGGGATTCTCCAGGTAAGAACACTGGAGTGGGTTGCTATTTCCTTCTCCAATGCATGAAAGTGAAAAGTAAAAGTGAAGTCACTCAGTCCTGTCCGACTCTTAGCGACCTTTGTATTGGAACAAAAGTTTGTTTTAAGCGAAACGTTTTAACATGAAAAAGAATGAAAAGCGTAAAATAAATAAGCAGATACTTTTGAGTAACAGTTTGATAAGAACTAAATTTTATTGTCACTTAGTGGGATCTGTGTTATAGCCCATTTTTACTATATCTGAGCTTTACTGGACATATTCACTGTAGGTTGGGGAATACAAAACAGCAAGGAACTAGGGTTGTGATCCTTAGCCTGTTTTATGATCTATAATAAATCCCTACAAGGAATGTCTGGACTTAAGTTTCCTAACTTACAAAAATGAGGCACTTGGCCTAGATTAGAGGTTATCATATTTTATTTTATTACAGAACTCCTTTCTCCAAATAAATTCTTCAGTTGATTTCAAATAAGTAATGCAGATAAAACTGAAGCATGACAAATATCAAAAAACAAAGTTTTAATTCTTTCCTTGAGCTCCTAGATTTATGTTTTAGAGGAGGCCAAGCCTTAAAACATGTGGGAAAATGATACTAAAATGAAATATATTTCAACATTTCACATATTGCATTCCAAAAGTCCTAATTCTTAGAAGTAGTGTTTTAAAAAGAATTCTCTGGCTAATAATTTTGTTGAATGTTGAGCACTTCATCTCCCTGTTGGACAATTACAATAGTATGCCATGTTAAGAAACCAGCGAAATTCTGCTGCAGGAAGCAAACTTTCTTAACTTTGTTTCTTCACTTGTAACACAAGAGAACTTGGGTCAGCTTTTTTTTTCTTCACCTTAAGTGAATATTCCAAAAACCATACTTTTTCTCCCAGAAAACAAGCTTTTTAATATGGATTACAAGCTCGTGAACCCCAAGGACCCCAGTTTAAACATCTCAACTTACTTACAGACTCTGAAATGATTTCTACTATATAATACCAAGTCAGTGGACATTATATTCATGAATTCAAAGTTGGATTTCATAAACACAGAGTTAACTTAGCAAAGACCATATTTAAGTTATCCTTTAGAAAGGAAGTTGATAATACAAAGAAAATTCAAAGCTCATCAAGGAAAATAAATCTAAGCTAATGGAGATACATATTCAAAATAGGGAAAATACCTCTAGCTCCTCTTTTCTCTTTGACTTCAAGCTAAGACTTTGTTCTGTTGATTAAACCTCTTTCCATTTATCATCATTTCCCTAAGCCGAGATCTGAAGGAACAAATCTGAAGAGGGAACGCTAGAATCACAGGATCTACCTCACCTCTACCTGTTCCCCTGCTAATCTCGGCCATTCCTGTCTAGGTTTCCCTCCTCCTGGGTATCAGCTCTTATCCCAGCTTCCATCACAAGAGCTTGCCTTCATCCTGGCATTAGTGCCTTGGTGAAGATTCAGAGTGACCCAAGTACGTTTTTTCGCTGAAATGTCAATTAAGATTCTTAAGCCCTTTCTTTAAGCTCAGAGATTATCTCTCATTAACCATGTGTGTACACGGGCTCCATTGTTCAGTCATGTCTGTCTCTTTGTGACCCCATGGACTGTAGCCACAGGGTCCATGGAATTTTCCAGGCAAGAATATTGGAACGGGTTGCCATTTCCTACCTACCCCAAGGGATCTTTCCAACTCAGCAATCAAACCTGTGTCTCCTGTGTCTCCTGCTAGAAGGAAGCCCTCCACCACCTGGGAAGCCCTCCACTAACCACATTCATCTCTAAAATCACTAACTAAGTAAAAGGAGGAAAGATTGCCATTGCATCATTTTTACAATGGCAAATGAATAGCAAGAGGGAGAGAGTTTCTGTTACTTTTAGAAATGGGGGATAAAGAAGCAAACACTATTTATATATATATATTGAAACAAGCTGAACAAAATCTTTACTTATAAGCCATAGATTGTGCTGTGAAGTAGGCAAACAGAAGAAGGTTGGGGGAGGGAGTAGAATTTAAGGACAGGATCTAGTAACAAAAAGTGAGTTTTATCCCAACACTTCAGCTGTTTAAATCCCTAAACTGGCCCTGGTGGTACCCATCACCATTAGTTTGGGAAAATGTCCCCATCCTCTTGCTAAGACCGAGTGCTGGGGAGACTTCTGTTATTCCATTGCACTGACGCCAACCCGACCTGAAAATGTGTGGGTTCTCAGAGAAACATCTCACTATGCAGTGTTAAGTTTCATAGCATTCTTGACACAGTATTCCACATTTGGTATACAATGTGATTGGTGAGCTGGCCTTGGAACTGAAACTCCAACTGTACTGTGATTCCCACCCTTTTGGTACACAACCTGTTCATGAAATAGAGATTGCATTTATTTTCAGGAAACAAAAGTACTGAGGTTTCTCTAATCCAGAACAGTTTAAGTATAGGAAATGTTCCAGAGGATAGCAATCAAAATGATGAATGAGCTAGATTGTTTTATTCATGTGGAAATATAAATGAAGCATAAATTACACAAGAGAAATTTGCTGAGGGAAAAAATAATAATTGGGGAAAATTGTGTGATGGTCTACAGAATGCTAAAGGCACAGAC
Organism: Cephalophus harveyi; assembly: GCA_006410635.1. Classification (NCBI taxonomy): domain Eukaryota; kingdom Metazoa; phylum Chordata; class Mammalia; order Artiodactyla; family Bovidae; genus Cephalophus; species Cephalophus harveyi. The sequence continues at coordinate 94,219 of SJYT01035011.1, read as the reverse complement.
CTCAAAGCTAGAGAAATAACTTAAAGGGTTAGTAGTCGCAATAATAGAATGTCCACAGAGTAAAGCAGAAGCTGCCTCCACTACCGAAAACGTAGCTGGGAAACTACAGTGATTTGAATGAGGTCTAGGAATCCAATCCTGTGAGGACTTCAAAATAGACTCTAACACTATGTGATCCTCATGTTAAAAGGAGATAAAAACCATCTAGCTAGGGAACCAATGACAGTTCCATTACCGTTTATAGATACCTCCTTTGACTCTTTGAGGTCATATTCTTTAATAAACATTGGACAGAAGCCATTTGTTACCAACTTTTCTCACCACTGAAAAAGGCTGTTGGAAACATTTGTGTTTGGCCACAAGCTGCTTGTGATTTGCTCTGGGCATCTAAAAAATCCATAGACGTGTGATAAGTAATTAGAGATCATTATCTTATTTCCAATGACAAATAAAAAACAATCTCACATATACTTAACAGGCTCCAATGCTGTTCAGTAGAAGTATAATGTGAGCAATATGTGTAGCAATTTTAAATTTTAAAGTAGCAAATTTTTAAAAAGCTACAAGAAACAGGCAAAATACATTTAATAATACAATTTGTTTAATCTAGTATGTCCAAAATATTACAATGTTATCATGTGACTCTAGCCATATTTCCTTTCTTAGTAAGCATATGTGGCCAGAATACCATATCGTACAGCAGAGGAACCAAGAGAAAAGAAGTGAAGAAAAATTTGTGTATAGGTCAATGGAGAATACTCACTTTGACTCAAAGTAATGAACACAATGATTGAATTGAGCATGCTATAAGAAATTCCCCTGAGAAAGAGGAGGACCATAGACACGATTTGTGATTTTTATTGTGATGATATGTGGAATGAGAATTTCATCAAAATAAAAATGAACCCCCTTATGTGATTTTGAGAGATTAATTTTAGAATAAAGTTACTTTCTTTATATGTCCCTATAAGTGATCATTTTGAAATATATACAAATATAATTTTAAAAATCTTTACAATTGGCAACTGCAATGATGTTAAGATGTTGTGACAAGAAAATAAGTGTCATAATGAAAATCATAAATAAAATGGTCAACATCTGTATATGCTCAGTCATGTCTGACTCTTTGTGACCCCATGGACTGTAACCTGCCAGGCTTTTCTATTCATGGTATTTTCTAGGCAAGCATACTGGAGTGGGTTGCCATTTCCTACTCCAGGGGATCCTCCTGACTCAGTGATCAAACTTGCATCTTTTGCTCTCCTGCATTGCCAGGTGGATTCTTTATCACTACGGCCACCTGGGAAGCCTGGAATTTTCCAAGATGACACTTAAATTAAGCACATAGGAGAAGACTCTTGAGAGTCGCTTGGATAGCAAGGAGATCAAACCAGGCAATCTTAAAGAAAACGAAACCTGAATATTCATTGGAAGAAAGGACACTGAAGCTAAAACTCCAATACTTTGGCCACCTGATGTGAAGAGCCAACTCACTGGAAAAGAACCTGATGCTGGGAAATATTAAAGGCTAGAGGACAATGAGGAGACAGAGGATGAGATGATTGGATGGCATCACTGACTCAATGGACATGAGTTTGAATGATGGACACGAGTTTGAATGACAGGGAAGCCAGGTGTGCTGCAATCCACTAGGTCACAAAAAGGCAGACATGACTTAGTGACTGACCAGCACCTAGAAAAACTGAATATGTAGATTCAGAATACCAGATGCAGATTTTCATTCATAAATATATATCCAGTTTTTCTTATTCAATAAAAATTATTTTAGTATTTATAACTAGAAGTTTTTCTAGGCCCTGGAGATGAAGCAGAGACAAAAATAGGTAATATCTGAGCTCCTTAGGAGCAAATATTCTAGAGTAGACACATGAACTTATTTGCCTATCAAAACTTTGTTACACTGTTTTTAAAGAACTTTCTTTTTAAATCACCAACTAATATGACCTAGAGTTTGCTGTCTTAAAGAACATATTCAATCTGATTATCAGCCTCAAAAGGTATGGAACCTGTTTTATCTATAACATACTTCAGTATATAAGAGTGTCTTATACATTATTTAATGGTGGTATTAAATTGAATCAAGTTGAAATAAATCAAATTGAATTTAATTGGATGGAATAAAATAGATGCTACTGCACTGCTAAAAAATACCAACTCAAATACCAGGAATATCTCTATTAAAAATTAATACCAAAACTAGATAAAGACATTAGAGGAAAACAATAGACTAATATGTCTCATAAACATAGATGCAGAAACTCTCAACACAATGTTATCAAATCAAATTCAATGTATATAAAAATTTATATACCATGACTACATAAGATTTATGCCAGGTACGTAAATGGTATATCAACAAGTGATGATCAATCATATTAACAGGTTAAAGAAGAAAACTGGCCTTATTAAAATTAAAAAGTTTTGCTCCACAAAAGGCATTGCTAAGAAAATTTTAAAATAAACTGCATGCCATGAGAAAATGTTTAAAAAACATGCATCTGATTAAAAGATTTTCATCTAAAATGTTTGAAAGTGAAACTGAAGTGAAAGTCGCTTAGTTGTCTCTAACACTTTGCAACCCCATGGACTATACAGTCCATGGAATTCTCTAGGCCAGAATACTGGAGTGAGAAGCCTTTCCCTTCTCAAGGGGATCTTCGCAACCCAGAGATCGAACCCAGGTCTCCAGCATTGCAGGTGGATTTTTCACCAGCTGAGTCACAAGGGAAGCCCCAGAATACTGAAGTGGGTAGCCTACCCCTTCTCCAGCAGATCATTCTTACCCAGGAATTGAACCGGGGGTGGATTCTTTACCAACTGAGCTATCAGTTCAGTTCAGTTCAGTTCAGTCGCTCAGTCGTGTCTGACTCTTTGCGACCCCATGAGTCACAGCACGCCAGGCCTCCCTGTCCATCACCAAATCCTGGAGTTCACTCAGACTCACCTCCATCGAGTCGGTGATGCCATCCAGCCATCTCATCCTCGGTCGTCCCCTTCTCCTCCTGCACCCAATCCCTCCCAGCATCAGAGTCTTTTCCAGTGAGTCAACTCTTCGCATGAGGTGGTCAAAGTACTGGAGTTTCAGCTTTAGCATCATTCCTTCCAAAGAACACCCAGGGCTGATCTCCTTCAGAATGGACTGGTTGGATCTCCTTGCAGTCCAAGGGACTCTCAAGAATCTTCTCCAACACCACAGTTCAAAATCATCAATTCTTCGGCACTCAGCTTTCTTCACAGTCCAACTCTCACATTCATACATGACTACTGGAAAAACCACAGCCTTGGTTAGATGGACCTCTGTTGGCAAAGTAATGTCTCTGCTTTTTAATATGCTATCTAGGTTGGTCATAACTTTTCTTCCAAGGAGTAAGCGTCTTCTAATTTCATGGCTGCAATCACTATCTGCAGTGATTCTGGAGCCCCCAAAAATAAAGTCTGACACTGTTTCCACTGTTTCCCCATCTATTTCCCATGAAGTGATGGGACGGGATGCCATGATCTTCGTTTTCTGAATGTTGAGTTTTAAGCCAAATTTTTCACTCTCCTCTTTCACTTTCACCAAGAGGCTTTTTAGTTCCTCTTCACTTTCTGCCATAAGGGTGGTGTCATCTACATATCTGAGGTTATTGATATTTCTCCTGGCACTCTTGATTCCAGCTTGTGCTTCTTCCAGCCCTGCGTTTCTCATGATATACTCTGCATATAAATTAAATAAGCAGGGTGACAATATACAGCCTTGACATACTCCTTTTTCTATTTTGAACCAGTCTGTTGTTCCATGTCCAGTTCTAACTGTTGCTTCCTGACCTGCATATAAGTTTCTCAAGAGGCAGGTCAGGTGGTCTGGTATTCCCATCTCTTTCAGAATTTTCCACAGTTTATTGTGATCCACACAGTCAAAGGCTCCGGTGTAGTCGATAAAGCAGAAATCGATATTTTTCTGGAACTCTCAGGGATGCCAAAATCTTTGAAAAGCTCTTAAAACTTGACAATAAGAAAACAACTCAAGAAAAATAGTAAAATAATCTGAATACATACTTCATCAACAAAGACGTACAGATGGCAAATAAGCATATGAGCAATGCTCAGTTTTCATTAGGGAGTTACAAATTAAAACAGTAATGAGGTGCCTATCCGAATGACTGAAATTTTTTTAAAGTTGATAACAAATGATTACAATGAAGTGCAGCAGCAAGAACTCTTGTTTATTGTCGTAGGAATGAAAGATGGTGCAGCCACGTGGAAGATGCTTCAGCCCTTTTCCACAAAGCTAAACATAGTGTTAGCATACTATCCAGCAATCTTGCTTCAGAGTATTTGCCCAATTGAGTAGAAAACTGATCAACACAAAAATATCTGCCTTCTTATGTTTATAACTGCTTTATCTATAATTACTCAAAATTGAAAGTAACCAAGATGCTCTTCAATAAATGAATAGATAACTGTAATACATCCAAGCAATGGAATATTATTTAAGAGTAAAAAGAAATGCTCTATCATGCCACACAAAGACATGAAGGAAACTTAAGTTCATATTGCAAATGAAAGAAACTATCCTGGAAAATGCTACATAGTATATGATTTCAATTATATCACATTCTGGAAAAGGCAAAACTAGAGTGACATAAAAGATTAATATTTGCCAGGGCTCAAGGTGAGGGTGGATAAACAAACAGGCGAAGGACAGTGCTCAAGTAAAAAATGTTTTAATTAAAAAAAAAAAAAACACCCACTCTGATGAGGGTCAAAGTGACACAACAGTCAACTTAAACAACTCCCAAAAGCCAGAACTGGAAAAATTGAGTCAATAAAATAAATAAAACAGCACTGGATTATAACTCAAAAGATAAAATAAGTATCCATGAGTCCACCTTATATAAATAAGTGATTAAATAAGTTAACAAATCCTCATGCAGAAGAATTCCACATAAATTATGTAAATACTCCACTACGCTAATGGAGGGGAACTTAACTCCCCATCCTTAAGTATAGGCTGTTCATAGTGGCTTTCTTCCAAAGAGTACAGTATGGAAATAAGGGGAAAAGAGTAACAGTGCAGAAACCTGACAAACATTATTTCTGCCTGGTGACCAAAGTCAATGTCAATGGCTATAAATCATGCAGATTTTATGTGCCCTTGATATGATGTAATAAAAATGACATGCTTTACCTCTGTGAACTTCCTCCCCAAACCCAAAACCCTAATGCAATCATAAGAAAAACATACAATTCCAAAAAGGGTCATCCTATGATATATCAGATGAGTACTCCCCAAAACTGTCAAAGTCATCGAAAATGAGGAAAAGTCTGAGAAAGTATCAAAGCCAAGGGGATACTAAAGAGACAGGACTCTAGAACAGGAAAGGGACAAAAAGTAGAAGCTAAGGAGATCTGAATAAATCATGGACTTTAGTTAATAATAATCTATCAGTGTTGGGTCATAATTGCAAAAAATAGATGATGCTAATGTAAGAATGTAAGACATTAACAATAGAGAAACCTGTGCATATATATATTCGGAGAAGACAGTGGCAATCCACTCCAGTACTCTTGCCTGAAAAATCCCATGGACAGAGGAGCCTGGTAGGCTGCAGTTCATGGGGTCGTGAAGAATCAGACTCGACTGAGCAACTTCACTTTCACTTTTCACTTTCATGCACTGGAGAAACAAATGGCAACCCACTCCAGTATTCTTGCCTGGAGAATCCCAGGGACGGCTGAGCCTGGTGGGCTGCAGTCCATGGGGTCGCGAACAGTCAGACATGACTGACCGACTTCACTTTCATGCATTGGAGAAGGAAATGGCAACCTACTCCAGTGTTCTTGCCTGGAGAATCCCAGGGACGGGGGAGCCTGGTGGGCTGCCATCTATCGGGTCGCACAGAGTCGGATACGACTGAAGTCACTTAGCAGTAGCAGCAGCAGTGCATATATTTGGGGGTGAGAGGAGGATGCATGGAACCTCTCTATATTATCTGTTCAATCTTTCTGTAAACCTAAAATTTTCAAAAATAATCTATTAATTAGGAAGTTAATATTCTGACTAACCCATTGATGCAAACTTTAATGTAAGGTGTATTTTTGTAACCAACGTTAACTACTAATCAGATCACGGACCTAAGTGATGACTGCTAACGTGTAGTTCCAAGAAGGTCCATTTTGAAGGAATTTGTCATCCTTACTGGAAAATCCCATCAACAGAGAAGCCTGGTAGGTTACAGTCCATGGGGTCACAAAGAGTTGGCTATGACTGAGCACAAGACACACTCGTTTATTATGAAAACTACAATATTACAATTCTCTGTGAAATCAGTTCTAATCAGAACATAAGCTACTCGGTCTCCTCCATAATGTTGCAATGTAGTTTCCACTGCCCTAGCCCTTCCTTCCATTTACAGCTAATGTTGGAATATTTCTCTCTCTCCCTGTTTTCCATTCATTCTCTAGTCCACGTCATCTGGCTTCTACCCTCAACTGGTCTTCCAATGTTGATAATGGTTTACCTAAACCAGTAGGCACTCACCCATTATCTCACTTTATTTTGGAAGTATCTGGCACATTATCCATTTCTTTCCTTTCAAAACACTTTCCTCTTTTGTGTTCATCATATTATACCTTGTGGAATCTTCCCACCTCTCTTGACTCTTCTTGGACTGTGAGTGTGCTTCTGTGCATGTCTATATGTCTCAGTTTCATTCCTATTCTGTCCTTAAATGTAATTCTCCTTTAAGTTCAGTTAAGCAAAATCTTCTCACTCTACATTACTCTCTTTCTGTGGTTACCTCTACTTCCCTGCCTTAGTAACTACTATAGGTTGATGTATGCATCTGTGCTCAGTCATGCCTGACTCTTTGCAACCCTGTGGACTGTAGCCCACCCCCAGACTCCTCTTTCCATGGAATTTTCCAGGCAAGAATACTGGAGTGGGATGCCATTTCCTCCATTAGAGGGTCTTCCTGACCCAGGGATGGAACCTACATCTCTTGCATCTCCTAAATTGGCAGGCAGATTCATTGAGCCATCTGGGATTTCCTGCCCAGGGTTCTCTCCTGAGTTGGGGAAAACATTATCCTACTCACTTCTAGCATTTCCACTTAGCAACTCCACTCACATACTAAAGATAATAAATTCTAGAATAATCTTTCATCTCCTTTCCCCCTAAGCTCTTCATTCTCTTATATTCTCTCAATATACAGTATCACATTGTCTACTCAAAACAATACTGAAGTCATTATATTCAGCTTTGTCCTCACTTCCAATATTAAAATCATTCTCCAGTTTTTCTCAACATACTGCCCAAGAATTTCTCTAATCCATCAATTTCTATCCACCCCTAGAACCATCATCTTAGTTCAAGCCATTATCCTCTCTTATCTCAATCCCTACAATAGCCTTACACTGGTCTCTGTATCACCAGGCTTTTCCCACCCAATCCATTCCCCACTCTATCTCATCATTCCCTACTTCAAGATACTTTAATGATTGCCCTTTGTTGTTGGTTTGAGGCTCAAATGATTTAATTTTGCTAAAAGGTCCTTTATAATTAGGACACTGCCTAAAACTCATCTACTTTCTACTTCTTTCCCTACTCCCCTATTTCCTCCTCACACTATTCTGCCTCTGATTCCTCAAATATCTATGCTGCTCACTTTGCCTGTGTTATAATGTTATCTCACTCTCATTTTCACTAACACTTATTTCTCTGAATCGTCAAATCGCTGATAGTTGCCTCTCCCATATATTGCCACAGAGCCTCTTACTTCTGCTCTCAAAACCCTTGGCACACACACACACGCACACAATATTTCAAATTTCCTGTTACTTATCTGAAGTGTTAATTAACTCCAAGCTCTCTAAAGGTAACGGGAATGTCTATATTACTTGTTACTCTCCCTGAGAATATCTAGGACAATGACACTGAGAAAATGTTTGAAAGATGTATTGATGGATGGAAACATGGATGGGTGAAAAAAAAAACTTGAAAGGTAGAAAATCTATTTAAACTTAGATGTTAAAAAAAAAAAAAAAAAAAAAAAAACCTCTCTGTACTGGGTTACTGCTTGCCTAGTGCTTTTGATTCTAATACATTTTCTGCGAAATAGCCTTGGTTTCTGTGTGTATGAAAAATTCATAAAGAATATCCACTGTATCCCAGGTTTAAAGTGAGGATTTTCCAAGAGAGTATTATTGCTGTAGGTTACAATAGTCACATTAATCACCTAATAACCATGTTTGAACTACACATGAATGGACAAGGCCAAAATTCCAAGACATCAAAGGACTTGGATTTGATAATAACAGCTTGGAAGCAATGAGAATAGTGAAGGAAAGAATTGTCAGCAACTGAAGGATAACAGTGGGGATTAACCAGTACACATCAAGGGGCTATGACCGCAAATTCAATATAGGATGTATAAATAGCCATAGAGGCCAGAATGAACCCCTGTCTCAGGTAGCCTTTAGATCTGACAATTTGACAGTCCAGGAAGATTTCAAAGCCACAGGGAAAAGACCCAGACTAGATTAGGAAACTTTGAGTATTAGTAGCAGTAAAATATACAATAATAAGGACAAGATCAAATATATTCTATCATGCTTGTGTGTAGGACTGAGAAACAAAATATAGGGTGAAAAACTTGGAGAGTCAAGCTTAAAATATTTTCTCCAAAAGCACTTTTTCATGCAAAAGCAACAATAGGTAAATCATCTCAAAATGCATTATTTTTACTTTTTCTTTTGGTAGTACTTAAAAGTAAATAAAAATTCTACCAAAGAAAGCTGTTAAATCATTTACTTTTAAAATGTTTAATAACAGCCTTGTGTTACAAAAGAATAGACATCCAAACAACATTAATGATAAAGTTAATGTCAACAGAACTAAAAGTAATAGAGCTTCTTCTAAAGTCTATTATATTAATTATTGGATTTTGGGGGCTTTTTTTGTAAATGAAGACTATCAAGGAGAGAATGGCTATGATGGTTTGTCTACCACTAGACAATTACTTTGCCGACTAAGGTCCGTCTAGTCAAGGCTATGGTTTTTCCAGTGGTCATGTATGGATGTGAGAGTTGGACTGTGAAGAAGACTGAGCGCCGAAGAATTGATGCTTTTGAACTGTGATGTTGCAGAAGACTCTTGAGAGTCCCTTGGACTGCAAGGAGATCCAACCAGTCCATTCTGAAGGAGATCAGCCCTGGGATTTCTTTGGAAGGACTGATGCTAAAGCTGAAACTCCAGTACTTTGGCCACCTCATGCGAAGAGTTGACTCATTGGAAAAGACTCTGATGCTGGGAGGGATTGGGGGCAGGAGGAGAAGGGGACGACCGAGGATGAGATGGCTGGATGGCATCACGGACTCGATGGACGTGAGTCTGAGTGAACTTCGAGAGATGGTGATGGACAGGGAGGCCTGGCGTGCTGCGATTCATGGGGTTGCAAAGAGTCGGACACAACTGAGCGACTGAACTGAACTGAACTGATATCTTCCTTCCTTCACTGATCCTATTTCCACTTAAGATTATCCACAAAAGAGTAGGGTTAAGGAATAGCTATGCTTTAGGTTTATCCCAAACATTTTACAGAATTCATATCTAAAGATCCAAAATATCAGGTTGTTATGAATCCTCCACTTAATCTTTTCTGTATAGATTTGACTTACCACATGTTCAACATTATTGAAAATCTCTTGAGTCCAGGGGTATGTTGCCACTTTTATTTTTTATCTCCCATGTATAGCACAGTAATAAAGAACATTCTCATAATAAATGCTCAAAAAGTAGACGAAAAGAATGGATTAGAAGGTGCTTGACCACCTATCTTTACTTGTAATATGAAGATGTGTGTGTGTGTGCACGCTCAGTCCTGTCCGACTCTTTGTGACCCCGTGCGCTATAGCCAGCCAGGCTCCTCTGCCAGGATATTGAACTGCTAATTTCTGAAAACTGTGAGATAACTTGGTACCTCTTTCCTTTTTCATTGTTTTCTTGATTTATTTCTAGGAGCTCCACATTTTCTCATGACCTCTTCTCCTGCAGTCATTTGTGCATATAATTGCTTTCAAACCCCTAATTAGTTACAAACCATTGTTGTTACAAATGGTGTTCTCTTTGATGAAGAAGTCTCTACCCACCAGGTTAATGATATTAAATTATTTAGTAACCCCTATCTTTAAATAAATTATAAGAGATGCAGTTCATTTGTTTATTTTTAGTCCTCAGACTTTGTGCAAGCCATTAATACATAGGAAGGAACCAGAGCAAACTCATTTCTGCCTAGGAGGTAGAATTGAGCTCTTCTCCTAGTGCTGAATATTTATTTGAATTTCCACAGGGTCAAGTGCCAATTACACCAAAACAATCTAGACATCTTTAAAATCTAAAAAGGCAGTTCACAAGGTAAGTTGGACTCCAACATTCATGGAAATAGTGATTTCACAGAAGCCTGTAGTAACTTGTTCCTTTGCCTGAGGTGCTCAATGAACTAAACAACACAGATACAAAATTTTATGGGAAAAATTATATTAGGAGATGTAGGTGGAAACATCTAACTTCACAGTTGGTTTCTCTTAAATAAAGAAAATTCAGTATCATTAAATAAAATCTATAGTTACAGCGGATGTCCACCAAAGACAAATTTTAGAAAACAGGACTATTTGCTCAGTTAAATTTATAAAAAAATGACAATTTGCTTCAGTGTTTTAAGTTTACTCTTTAACTCTTAAGTTCAATTAGATCTTATTCTTTGAATTTAAGCTTGGACATTTTTCTACAATTTGTTTAACTGAATATCCTCTGAGGGTAGATTTTGTATGTGTGTGTGTACGTGTGTGTGTGTGTGTGCACACATGTGTGTATGGTTGTTTGATTTTGTTTTTACTCAATCCAAATACACTTCATCTAACTTCCTCTCCATATTTCCATTTGCTTTGTAAAAGTAACTTAAAGCATGTGTATAAATAAAGTTGAATGGAGCTCATTGTGGGAATACATAATATTTTAGCAAGAAATTTTCCTTGGGCTTTATGAAATATTACATCTTTCTAAAAATTTGTAGACAAGTTTTTGAAACTATTTCTTCTTCATTTATGGATATACTACCTAATTTTCTAAAATAGATTTATTTAGTTAATTATGCTCTGTTTATATTAGTTGTGACATTCACTATCATTTCATAACATAATTTTTTTACATTTCAGCCTTTGAGGTCCCGCGTTAGACACTTTTATTCAAATCTGGATACTCGGACAAGTTTTTATGATCTTGCTTAGTCGTGGAAAAAAGCCTTGAATCCTACACTAGTTTTCCCTAAGGTTTCACATGGTGGTGACTGACTGCTCCACACTTAAGTGTAAACATTCAAAACTGTAATTTTTCAAAATTTTTAAAACAATTATTTTAAAGGCTATATTTTCCCAGCAACTTTTAAAAATGAATGCCTTGGGGTAAGCTTTACTTCTGACTCATAACATTTGCTTATTTTTTGAAATTAATTTTCACTGCAGTAGAGTTGCTTTACAATGTTGTGTTAGTTTCTGCCGTACAGTAAAGTGAATCAGCTAGAATTATGTCCTCTCTTTTTTGAATTTCCTTTCCATTTAGTTCACAAGAGAACACTGAGAAGAGTTCCCTGTGCTATACAATAGGTTTCCATTAGTTATTTATTTTACATATAGTATCAAAGCACTTATTTTTAACACTTTTTATTTCACGTTTTACATGATCTTTAGCTCAGGCTGAAGCTGGTCTCATAAGACTACAATCAAATGTTGGCAGGGATGTGCTCTGCTTTGGAGGCTCCAGGGGAGAATCTGTTTCCTATTCACTTGAGGGGTTAAGTGGTTGGCAGAATTCAGTTCCTTTGCAGTTGTGGATACGAGATCTCTGGTTGGTTGATGGTTGCCAGCTGAGGACCACCATCCATCAGCTTCTAGAGTCTTTCTGCATTCCCTGGACCCCAGTCCCCTTCCTCTGCCTTTAAAAGCCACAACAGGGGGTCTTCACACTTGCAATCTCCTCTAGCTCTTCCTCCATCACTGCATCACTCTGATTGACTCTTCTGCCTCGCTTTTCTGATTTTCAGGACCTATATGATTATATTCAGTTCACATAGATAATCTGAGATAATCTCTGCATTTTAGGTTTCATAGCCGTAATTTCATCTGCAAAGTCTCTTTGCCATGTATCGTAACATACATAGGCATAAGACTAGAGGGGAAAGATCATGAGGGTTGAAAACCTGTCTACCTCAGTGACACGGAGAAGACAATGGCACCCCACTCCAGTCCTCTTGCCTGGGAAATCCCGTGGATGGAGGAGCCTGGTGGGCTACAGTCCATGGAGTCGCGAGGAGTCGGACACGACTGAGCGACTTCACTTTCACTTTTCACTTTCATGCACTGGAGAAGGAAATGGCAACCCGCTCCAGTACTCTTGCCTGGAGAATCCCAGGGATGGAGGAATCTGGTGGGCTGCTGTCTACGGGGTCGCACAGAGTCGGACAGACTGACACGACTTAGCAGCAGCAGCAGCAATGACATACATTCAAAACTCCTTACAGCAGCATTGTTTGCAACAGCAATGAATTAATGAAAGCAACCTAAATGCACACCAAAAGGGATTGATTCAGTTATGGAAATTTATACAATGGAAGATTGTTCAGCTGCAAGCAAAAATTGAGAAAAAGTTTTATTTTCCCATATGGAAAGCTAAGTATTTTGGAGGAAAGCATATTAAAAGGTGAATTATATTGTTAAGCCTCAAATGCCAAAGGATAAATTCAGATTCCAACAAGTGTCACTTTTGACACCTCCAAATATCTATGAGGAATTTTCTACAACCTATCTCTAAAACAAAACTGTCTACTTTTGTTCTATTTATGTATGAAAGCATGTATTATGTATGTATGTATTTTTGGTAACGATAAATCATGTTTCTCCTTTTATTATCTTTGTAGCTGTCTCATCAATATTTGAGACTTGATATATCCAAGGTCAGAAAAATATTTTCCTTTTCTACCCTGCCCCAGGCCCCAAGCTTATCTCTTTTTCTGATGTTTCTCTATTTCTGTTACTACATCAGACTTAGTTTACTAGGGTTGTCATAACAAAATAGCACAAAAAAAGGCAGCTTACACAATAGAATTTAATTTTTCTCACAGTTCTGGAGGCTGGACATCTAGGATCAAAGTGCTGGCAGTGTTTTATTTCCTATGAGGTTTTTCTCTTTGTCTTGCAGATGGTCACCCTTTTGCTGCCTCTTCACGTGGCTGTCCCTCTGTGCTCATGCACCCTTGATCTCCCCCTCTCTCTCTCTGTCCTAATTTCCTCTTCTTATATGACATCAATTGAATTGGATAGGGCCCACCCTAATGGCCTCAGTTTAACTTAATTACCTTTATAAAGGCCATATCTCCAAGTACTGTCACATTCTGAGATACTGGAGATTAGGACCTCTACATATAAATTTGCTGCTGCTGCTGCTGCTGAGTTGCTTCAGTCATGTCCAACTCTGTGTGACCCCATAGATGGCAGCCCACCAGGCTTCCCCATCCCTGGGATTCTCCAGGCAAGAACACTGGAGTGGGTTGCCATTTCCTTCTTGGGGAGAACAAAATTGAGCCCATAACTATCCCCAAAAAACAGTGACAGACTTTATTTTTCTGGGCTCCAAAATCACTGGAGATGGTCACTGCAGCCATGAAATTAAAAGAGTCTTGCTCCTTGGAAGAGAAGTTATGACCAACCTAGACAGCATATTAAAAAACAGAGACTTTATTTTGCCAAACATGGTCCATCTAGTCAAGGCTATGGTTTTTCCAGTAGTCATGTATGGATGTGAGATTTGGACTATAAAGAGGGCTAAGCACTGAAGAATTGATACTTTTGAACTGTGGTGTTGGGAAGACTCTAGAGAGTCCCTTGGACTGCAAGAAGATCCAACCAGTCCATCCTAAAGGAAATCAGTCCTGAATATTCATTGAAAGGAAATGACACCCCACTCCAGTACTCTTGCCTGGAAAATCCCATGTACAGAGGAGTGTGGTGGGCTACAGTCCAAGGAGTCGTGGGGAGTTGGACACGACTGAGCAACTTCAATTTCACTTTTCACTTTCATGAGTTGGAGAGGGAAATGGCAACCCACTCCAGTATTCTTGCCTGGAGAATCCCAGGGACGGGGGAGCCTGGTGGGCTGCCATCTATGGGGTTGAGAGTTGGACACGACTGAAGCGACTTAGCAGCAGCAGCAGCATTCATTGAAAGGACTGATGCTGAAACTGAAACTCCAATACTTTGGCCACCTAATGTGAAGAACTCACTCATTGGAAAAGACCCTGATGCTGGGAAAGATTGAAGGCAGGAGGAGAAGGGGACAACAGAGGATGATTATGGCTGGATGGCATCACTGACTCAATGGACATGAGTCTGAGTAAACTCCAGGAGTTGGTGATGGACAGGGAGGCCTGGCGTGCTGCAGTCCATGGGGTCGCAAACAGTCAGACATGACTGACCAACTGAAATGAACTGAACTGATCCCAAAATGCTAATCACTCAAAGCTCAAATTCTTTCTGACTCCTTTCTCTCTCTTCCTCTTCTCATTCAAATATAAAAACAGTTCCTACAGATTAATATCAGAAAAACAAACAACCCCATCAGAAAATGGGCAGACGACCTAAACTAGCATTTCTCCAAACAAGACATACAAATGGCCAATAAACACATGAAAAGATGCTCAACATCGCTCACAATTACAGAAATACAAATCAAAACTACAATGAGGTATCACTTCACTCCAGTCAAAGTGGCCCTCATCAAAATACCTACAACAGTAAATGCTAGAGAAGATATGGGAAAAAAAAAAAGAGAAAACTTTTAGTGGAAATGTAAACTGATACAGCCATTATGGAAAACAGTATGGAGATTCCTTAAAAAGCAGGAATAAATCTACCACATGACTTGTCTATCTCACTTTTGGGCATATACCCTGAGAAAACCACAATTCTAAAAGACACATGTATCTCAATGTTTGTTGCAAAAATATTTACAATAAGGCTATGGTTTTTCCTGTGGTCATGTATGGATGTGAGAGTTGGACTGTGAAGAAGGCTGAGTGCCGAAGAATTGACGCTTTTGAACTGTGGTGTTGGAGAAGACTCTTGAGAGTCCCTTGGACTGCAAGGAGATCCAACCAGTCCATTCTGAAGGAGATCAACCCTGGGATTTCTTTGGAAGGAATGATGCTAAAGCTGAAACTCCAGTACTTTGGCCACCTCATACAAAGAGTTGACTCACTGGAAAAGACTCTGATGCTGGGAGGGATTGGGGACAGGAGGAGAAGGGGACGACCGAGGATGAGATGGCTGGATGGCATCACTGACTCGACGGACGTGAGTCTGAGTGAACTCCGGGAGTTGGTGATGAACAGGGAGGCCTGGCGTGCTGCGATTCATGGGGTCGCAAAGAGTCGGACACGACTGAGCGACTGAACTGAACTGAAGACATGGAAGCAACCTAGATGTCCATCAACAGAGGAATGGATAAAGTTGTGGTATATTTATACAGTGAAATATTACTCAGCAATAAAAAAGAGTGAATTTGAATCAGTTGTAGTGAGGTGAATGAACCTAGAGCCTTTTATACAGAGTGAAGTAAATCAGAAAGAGAAAAACAAGTATCATATGTTAATGCATATACATATGGAATCTAGAAAAATGGTACTGATGAACCTAATAGAGAACAGGCTTGTGAACACAGTGGTGGTGGGACAAGTTGAGAAAGTGGCATTGGCACATATACATTACCTTGTAAAATAGATGGTTATTGGAAGTTGTTGAATAACACAGGGAGCCCAGACTAGTGTTCTGTGATAACCTCGAGGATAAGAATGGGGAAGGGGAGGGAGGGCAGGAATGGGTTATTACTGATTTGTGTTGTCATACAGCAGAAACCAACACAAAACTGTAAAACAATTCTCCATCAATTAAAAAAAATGAATTAAATTTTTTAAAGTAAATAAAGCAGAAAAAAGCAAATATGTTCTGAATGAATTCTACTCTCACACTTTTTCCTACTCTCCATATCTGCTCTAATGGAGATTTCTTACCTAAACTATTACTATAGGATGCTAGCAAACTCTCCAGTACTCTCTTATACATTTACGGCTAGATCTGTCTTTCTAAAACAGCAGTGATAATGCTACATAAACTCAAAAAACCTGTAGTGACTCCTAAATTATTGCCTAAGAACTACCTTAGATGGATCTTTAAAGATGCTTTTAGACTGCCTTTGAAGCCCTTTTGTGAATCTCAATATTAAAAAAATAATAATAATAACAACCCAATCAAATTTGGCAGAAGACCTAAAGAGACATTTCTCCAAAGAGGACATACAATTGGCCAAGAGACACATGAAAAGATGCTCGACATCTTTAATTATTAGAGAAAGCCAAATCAAAACTACAATGAAGTACCACCTCACACCAGTCAGAATCATCATCCTCAAAAAATCTTAAAAACGATGAATGCTTGAGAGGATGTAGAGAAAAAGGAATCCTGATCTCTTTCCGAAGAATTCTCTTATATTATGTTCCATGATTCTCTGAAATCTTCAGTCTCTACAACAGTGCATTTTATATTATAGATAAAAAAACTATTGGTGAATCAAAAAACTAAATTTAACCAGCATTTGAGAAACCAAAAATGAAATGGAATAATATAAACCCAAATAATACTAAAAGGAATATCTAAACATTCATACAGGTTATAAAGTTTTAGTTCAGATTCTTATTTTTCTTTCCCATCAAGCTATTCATTGAGACTTCCCCGAGCTTTTTATTTTATGCCTTTCTTTGAATATTTTCAAGAAGATACTATTACTTTCTAGGTAATTAGATTGTACCACATATGAATATAAATTACACCGATCTCCCCCAGCAATAAATGAATTGCATGCACACAAGTACCTGTTTTTTCTGAAATCTTTCCTCCTGACTACCGACTGGCAGGTGGGTTCAGAACCTTCTAGTGAGCCACATGGCAACTGTGCACAGCAGCGTGACAGCAGTTAAAGCATTAAAGAACACCATATTTCTCAGCATTTATTAGATTTCAAAACCTCTTAAGCACCCATCACTGGGCAATTTTTAATTTAACACTGAGTGAACCCGAGCTATTATTCATGTACAAGTGTTGTTGCAGGTACTTAAAGAGATTTGTGTTGGTTAATCATCAACAGAGCCAGGGCTCCACAAACCAAGGACGAAATGAAAGCTTAAGAATGAAAGCATCTCAACACTGGGAACAGATGGGAAGTCTGAGTGTTACAGCAAATAGTGGGATGGGCGTCTCTTCATTGGCAGGATGAGGTAAGAACATAACAAAATACCAAGTCCAGCGAAAGGAGTCAGCAAGTTATTTCTGAGATGTTTCATCTTTGAAAGGAAAGAAAATTAAAGCCATACCATATAATTTGCACTAATTTAAGTGAGTGTATCTATCCAGTGATGTTGCAAAGTAGCCTGTGATTGATTTAGAAATAAAGTATACAGAGCTGGGTCTTCTCTCCCATGGCAGTCCTTGACTGTATGTATTTTGAGTGACACTAAAGAGATTACTGAGGCAGAGAGGAGTTTGTCTTACATGAATCAAAACATGGATATAAAAGTGCAAAGACTTTTTTTTTTCCTTTTAAAAATACATACATCATGTTGATATATGGCACAAACCAAAGTAAGACTGTAATTATCCTTCAATTAAAAAGAAATAAATTTTTAAAAATACATAGAAACATTGGATGATGAATTAAATCTAATTCAAGTCACTGACAGACTGTCATTTGGATTTTGGTGGAATTGAAAGCATTAGCAGGCAAGATTTGTGCTTGAAAGAAAACACACAGAGGAGAAGGTAATGAAAAAGATACACTTCAAATTACAGAAAAATATATAATTATATTATGTTCAGTATTGTCAACACAATTAAAAGACTCATGCTTAAACATTTATTATTTTCTGTATTTTAAACACGTCTCTAAGATCTTGCTTTCAATTTCCACTTGGCTAATGGTTCTCAAATGCATAAGAATCACCTAGAGAGTTTGTCAAAAATTCATACTTCCAGGCCATGCTCAAAGAAATTGCTGTACGGTAGAAATACAACATGCTAAAGCAACTATATGCCAATAAAAATTTCAAAATAAATACATAGGCTCAGAAAAAAAAAAAATGCTAGCATAAAATCTTCGCTGTAGCTGTGGTCACTTCAGATGATACAGAAAGAACAAAGTCTGTCCTATAGAACTTGAAAGATTTGATTCACCTGACCTTGAATACATACCATGATTATCATGAATATAAGCAAAAAAATAATCCAAAGGAATTAACCTTGAGCAAGGTATATGCTTCTCAGGCCCTCCACATGTGTGTGTGTGCTCAAGTCATGTCTGACTCTTTGCAACCCTATGGACTGCAGCCTACCAGGTTCCTCTGTCCATGGAATTTTTCAGGCAAGAGTACAGCATTTCTGTCCTTATATTTATATGTTCTTATCAACATGAAAATAAATAAAAAGCTCCTTAAATCCTATGCTTTCTCAGACATAGCATCTTAACCTCGTTCTACAACCTAAATTTTGTTCTCTCCTCCTCTCTTGTCTCCTGTCTTCTCAATCCTTATCTTTCTATTCCCATTAAATTCTAATGTCTACATCTGGTAAGAGTAAAAACAAAGAGTACTCAGCAGAGACCTAGATAACTAATAAGTCAAGGTCAGTGGTCCCAAAGAAAGCCCCTTTATGTTTCTCCTTACAAGAATAAGGCTGCTAAAAAAAAAGAAAAGTAGATTTCACAAAATGTGAAATGAAAAACATATTGTATGCATTCAAAATGAATGATTTGAATATAAAGAAAATCCCTTTCTCCCTCGGTTCACTCTTCCCCCACCATGAAGGCATGAAACTTTAGAAGGAGTCAAGAGGGCTGTTAGACATGAGAAAGTTTTCAGCTATTCCAAATCATTATCCATATGTGGATTTTAAAAACCATTACTCCTATGAGATTGCTTGTAATGTCTAAGGCTCCATGGGGTATTCTTTGGTCTTATATCCTGTATTCCTCCTTTGTCTGGATGTTATAAAGCAGTACAGAAACTCCATAGTTCACTCTGAATGAATACCTTTATTTGCTTGGGAATACGATCTTCATCTCAGAAGGACTAGATGTTAACATTTGATACAAAGGTCACCACTGCTCTACTGCTTACAAATTACTATTTTTAATAGCCCTTCTGCTTTACTCTTTACCCCCACCATCCATAGTTGCCTAGCATGAAAAGGAGATCTATTCTTCTGGCAGGTTGCATATAAAACACTAGAGTTTTTGTTGAAATGAAAATCATTTTCAATGAAGCTTCTTAGTTCAGTTAATAAGTATGGAAACTTCATGGAAGCTCTAATTTCTTATTGCTGCTAAGTCGTTCATTTGGAAATTGATATTGTCAAATATATTTTCAATTTATCATATCCTAGGCTAAGATATTTTAGACTAAAATTTCCTGTCCATCAGAGTATGTGACCAGTTTTCAGGTATGAACTGAGAATCTCTAATGCAAGTCAGTAAGACGTGATGGCCACATAGAAAAAAAAAAAAGATTCCTGCTCTGTCTTATCTAGTAAGTCTCTAGGAGACATTAATGCTCTTGCAAAAAAAAAAAAAAAAACAATAAATAAATAATTATTTTTAAAACTGCATCTAGACTGGCCCCTAGTTTTGCCCAGTCAAAGACCTGAAGAAGCCAAGTTGCCCAGGAGACAAGAGCACCCTCCATCTCAGTAATTATCCACTATTGACTCCAGCCAGTATTTGCCATGTAGCAATGTGGTCCTTCATTGCCAATGCTTCTGGCTTTTCCAAAATGTCACGTCAGGTTTCATATGTGAAATTCATCAATTTAGAAATGTTGGCCAGTAACTCGACTAAAAAAAATGCAGTGAACTGAACCAAAGCATGTGAAGGCCAGATGTGGCTGGAAAACTATCAATCTATAAGCCCTAGTCTAGATTAGTGACTTCAACCCTGCTTATTACCAGCATCACTCAATTATCTGTGGTTTCTGCATTTAACATTAATTTCTCAATCTGCCTGCATCGCCCTCCCACTGACTTACTGAGTGTGATGGGCTCTTTATCACCTCGATTCTCAGAAGATGCCTGTTAACCTATGGAAATGC
Source organism: Cephalophus harveyi (assembly GCA_006410635.1). NCBI lineage: Eukaryota > Metazoa > Chordata > Mammalia > Artiodactyla > Bovidae > Cephalophus > Cephalophus harveyi. Next base: position 73,979 of record SJYT01035011.1, on the reverse strand, counting down.
ACCTCTCCATGTGCATGATCATAATGCAAAGACAAGAAATAAGCCCTGATATAAATCTGTATATACCACAGGATACACCTATGTGATCATGAAATACATAGACACATTACTGAAACAAAATACACCAAAAATGCCTCCACTATATACCTCTGGGTAGTGAGAGAATGGGTACATTTTTAAAAATAAATCTCTGAATTTTGGATAATAAATATACTTTATATATATAACCATTGAAAGTTTTCAGCGTATACTTCTGGAGGTAAGGAATGAGAAGGTATGGGAAGAAAGAAATTAAGAGAAATGGTATTTTTTCAAAACATGATTGACAGTACTGGCCATGCCTTTTCAAATACAATTTATCTCATCCATCTTTTTAGAGTTAAATATTATAAGAACAAAACCTAATATTTACCAACAAATAAATGCCCAGTTGAGTTTGCTGTTTTTTTTTTAAAGTCGTTACATGTCAGTTTCTTGAGATTAAAAACTACTCCTGGTGAAGAGGGTGTGAAGATTGTTGAAATGACAGCAAAGGATTGAGAGTACATAAACTTAGTTGGTGGGCTTCCCAGGTGGTGCTAGTGGTAAAGAATCCACTTGCCAAGAGGGAGATCCCGGAAATGCTGGTTCAATTCTTGGGTCAGGAAGATCCCCTGGAGGAGAGCATGGCAATCCACTTCAGTATTCTTGCCTGGAGAATCCCATGGACAGAGGAGACCAGCAGGCTAAAGTCCGTGGGCAAGGAGTCATACGTGACTGAAGTGACTTAGTATGCACACACTTAGTTGACAAAACAGAAACAGGGTTTAAGAGTGCAACTCTAATTTTGAAAGCAGTTCTACTATGGATAAAATGCTATCAAACAGCCTTTCATGCTACACAGAAATCATTCTTAAAAAGGAGAGCCAATCCATGAGGCAAGCTTCATTGCTGTCTGATTTTAAGAAATCTCCACAGCCACTTCAGCCTTCGGCAACATCACCCTCATCAACATCCATCAATACCCAGGCAGGACCCTCCACCAGCAAACATATTATGACTTGCTGAAGGCTCAGCTGATAGTCGTTTTTAGCAAAAAGTATTTTTGATTATGGTATATACCTTATGTTTTTAAACATAATGCTATGGCAAGCTTAATAGGCTACGGAAGAGTGTACACATAACTTTAATAGGCACTGAGAAACCCAACAATTTGTGTGACTCTGTTTACTGTGATATTCACTTTATTGCCATGGTCTGGAACCACACCAGCAAAATCTCACAAAATCTCTTATGCCTGTCTTTTACAGTGTCTTAACAATGAAATTTTGACTAAATGGAAGTAGTCAAAAGCCGTGATGGTAAAAATAGCATTTATAGGCCATAAACAAGTAATAGTAGGGGCTCATATTTCCAGAAAAATAATAATGGTGACTTCAACTAAGTTGAATTTCCTAATTTCCAAGATGGTAAAAGACCCTGATGCTGGGAAAGATTGAAGGCAGGAAGCGAAGGGGATGACAGAGGGCAAGATGGTTGGATGGCATCGCCGTCTCAAAGGATGTGAGTTTGAGAAAGCTCTGGGAGATGATGAAGGACAGGGAGGCCTGGCGTGCTGCAGTCCATGGGGTCGCAAAGAGTCGGACCCGACTGAGCGACTGAACAACAAGATGATAAATAGTTTCTAGGAAGAAATTGCTGAACTTCCAGTCTCCCTCTGTTACTTTCTTTTCTAAATCTTTTTTTGAAACGTATAGATGTCAAGAATCCAAAAGCATGTGGATCACTTTCCCTTCGTTCCAATTATGCCCTGCTTCTCAGCTGTTCTCATCCTCCTTTCAGATTTTCTCTGCACTCCAGATATTCTCCCTCACCCCCAACCTTCCACCACTGCCCACCCTCCTCTTTTTCTCCTCATCTTACCAACCCCACCAACTGTATCTCTGAGAAATTTCCTTGAGGTTTTCTCCAGGTCTCTCAGAAAATCAGATTAGAATCAAGGGGGAAAGATCTGGTTTCATAACCCTGGGGCCCAATTGCTGTCTGTGTGCATGTTATAATTTGAAGCTTGACTGGTGCATGAGTAACAACCTAAATTACTAATGTACCACATTGAGAGCTTCATAATTTCAGTTTGATTGTATTACAAGGGATTTTTCAGCTCTTTGACACTTTTTCTTACTCTCATTTTGTCTTGTTTTTCTCCCTTTTCAATTTATTGTTTTTAGATATTTGATATCAAATGATTTAAATTAAACTTAATTTCTGGTGACAGAGGATTTTCGATTTTTAAAAAATGGAAAAGTCTCTGGGTAAATGCCAGTCTCTTCTCTCCTCCCAGCCACCCACACAAATCTATTCATATAGCAGTAAGCTGTAGTAATAGATTCTGATATGGGATGCAAAGAAGTGAGGGGTTTTTCCAAATAGAACTCCCTTTTATTATTTTTAGGACTGTTTAAATAGTCCAAGTATGTGTCATTAAATTAATCCTTAAAATACCTCTTTAAATGACTAACCATTCTCATTTCAACTGTTATGGCATAAAATTTAAATGCAATTATGCACAAAGAAATTGCTTCCTTCTTTTGTAACTGATAATGACAGGTCATAAGCTGTCCTAAATCTATATTCTTTGCTTAGCCATTTGCAATATAGTTTATTTGTGGTATTAAGTGCTATTTAATGAAACAGCTTATAATATTAAGAAATTGTTCTGTTCTCTAGAGGCAAAATCATAGCAATTCAGGCCTTTATCCAAAAGCTTTGGAAAAATAAAGCTTCCAACTTGGTTGTAGTATGTGAATTAATTTTGTAGTTATCTGTAAATTTCACCCCTACACATCACTCTCCACATTTCTGGATTACCAAAATAGAGCCTCAAACACAGCTTTGCCTTTCTGAGAGGAGGTCTTAATTATGAGTACTAGATGTTAGGGGCGGAGAAGGCAATGGCACCCCACTCCAGTACTCTTGCCTGGAAAATCCCATGGACGGAGGAGCCTGGTGGGCTGCAGTCCATGGGGTCGCTGAGTCGGACACGACTGAGCGACTTCACTTTCACTTCTCACTTTCATGCATTGGAGAAGGAAATGGCAACCCACTCCAGTGTTCTTGCCTGGAGAATCCCAGGGACAGGGGAGCCTGGTGGGCTACTGTCTATGGGGTCACACAGAGTCGGACACGACTGAAGTGACTTAGCAGCAGCAGCAGCAGCAGATGTTAGGGGTTTAGTTTGTCCGCATATTTATTCCCTTATATAACACATGGAATCACTTATGTTTTGCTCAAGTTAGAAAGAAAAGGTCACAAAGAAGTAGGCTGTTATAATCAAGTCAATGGGGGCTGAAGACTGGGAATCACGAATTAAACGGCAATTCCTAAAACCTATCAAATAATTTAATAGAAAAAGTGAGGCAGAAGGGGGTAAAGATGAGGGGAAGGGATAGTTAGGGAGTTTAGAATCAACATGTACACACTGCTTTATTTAAATGAATAATCAACAAGGTCCTATTGTATAGCCCAGGGAACTCTGCTCAATGTTATTTGGCAGCCTGGATGGGAGGGGAGCTTGGGGGAGAGTGGATGCATGTATATGTATGGCTGAGTTCCTTTGCTGTCCCCCTGAAACTACTACAACATGGTTCATCAACTATATTCCAACACAAAATTAAAAGTTAAAAAAAGAGTAATTTTAAAAAGTGAGGCAGAGTCGAGTGGCTTGAAAATTAGAACTTCTGGGTTTTGAATGTTTCTCCCTGGAACTGGAAATGACCCTGGAGATAGTCTAGTGGAGAGCCTTCACTTTGTACTGACTGAAATCCAGACTGCAAAGTGAGTTCCCTGCAACCCGAAGTCACTCCACCACCCGAATCCAGGCTCCAGCAAGGCTCTTTCTTACCTCTGTGACCTTCCCCTGAAGCTGTGGGCTGAGATAATGTCATAACATTCTTCAGTATGTACCAGTTGGACTTGAGAATATGTTCAATATGGTTTTAAAACTTGGCCCTTTTGCATCATAGGTGGGAAACTGAACAGCAGGAACATAATAATTGTCTTTAGGATAGCTTTTAATTGAAGGAAAAGTAATGTTAATGTGAATTAATGTTCAATGTCAAGACATTTCTGAAAATGTATGTGATAAGTGTTCAAAACAAGTAAGAAATACTCAGATCAATGTTAATATCTATGTTGGTTTATGACCAGCCAAATGTGAATTCTTTCCTCAAATACACAGGTGAATTGGCTGTTGATTATTATTTGACAGGACACATTTTACCTGCAGCAAAATTCAACATTTTACTTGCTGTAGCATTATTTGAAAGCTAATCAATGTTTTTGCTAAAACTTCAGGCACTAGAGTCTAATCATATGCAACGCTGCTGGATAGAAAATATAAAATCAGATTTACATATTTCTGGCTCCCTTGAAAATGCTAGTAGGGTTATAATTATCAGGTAAAATTTGTTATTGAATCAGGAAGTTCTGGATTAGCTGTTAGGGCATGGGAGTTTCAGCAGACATTGATTAAGTTTGTGATAATATTTTCCACATTTAATGAGATGGTCAATGTCAGATTAGGTAAAGAGTGTCTGAAAACTGTATTTTGGCTCAGAAAGACAGAAAAAGGTGAAAAATCTAACAATAGAAAACCATTCAAAAGACTAAAATATGACTTTTACTCAATTCAATGAATGAGAACTTGAAGAGGAAACTCCCATACTAACACAGAGATTCTAAATTATCACTGTATCAGCAGACTTTCAGACCAAGAAAAGAAGTCTATGTGGAATTACATTGAAAGAGTATCCATTTGCTTTGAAATAATTACTCACCTTTGGTCATATACTTTGGACCTTAAATTCACAGGTGCAGGAAACTAGAATTACATTATTATCATTTTCAAAATGCTTATTCAGTAACTTAAACATACAGAATATTTGACTGTAAATGCTTCTAAGAGCTTAAAAATTATATCATTTCCCTTATAACTTGTTTTAAAGCTTTTCCCTTACAAATAGCGAGAAATTTTGATCACATTTCTCAAAGATGTCAAAGACAGGAAACCAACATACTAGCATGAAAGATTAATTATTGAATCATGTTCTTCTATTGCCTGTATTTTTTAAATGTTGATATTCATGTTGCATCTATCATATATCACCTAGACTGAATCAACAATTCACTTCTTTAAATTATTAATAATAAAGTATTTATTTACATAATGGTTGATTTATGTCTTAAATCTAATTCCCGGTCCAATTGCTTAATATAAAACCAAGGACTGGAATTAACAGCCTTAGCCTTTCCTTGCTCAGATATCAAGACTGGCTTTAACATAAGACAGCTTACTGTTGTAGCCTATAATAATGTGCCTTATAAATATGCCTTGTTAATTGATTAATGAAATGCTTATAATTGCAAATTGTAAATTAGATCGAGGCAGATAGATAGATGAGCAAATCTATTTAAAAGATACTTCCTATTGCATTAAACTCAGTCTTATTTGGGGCTTGGATAATAATAAGTTTTCAGGTAATTTGCAGTGATTTTCTGCCCTGAGCACTGATCACGCTCTCAATCAGCTTTAGTGACTGAAATGAGCATTGTTCTCCACTCCTACCTTCAACACATTACCTCAAAATTGATTTTTGTTTTTTTTTACCTATTTTTCTAGAATGCTGCAGTCAGCAGGTGAACACTTTGGGAGGAAAACGGATGTCTTCATTCCAGTTCTTTGTGTTTTCCAGGCTCCTAACAATGATGGCTGTGGTATACAAATTCACTATGGATATTAGTTGGGTTTCATCAGTTTTCCTCCCTCTTTACCTCTTAATAATCCCCTGGAAACCTCAGCCCTCAGCCATTTATTCAACAATAAAGTAGTAAGTGCTGGCTGCACAAAACTAGGACACGACGTTTAGGAGGAAAGCATGGTCTACATGGAGCAGGTAAACAGATGATTTGGTTGAATGAAATGTAAAGTATTCTGAATAGTAGTTTGCACTAAAAGAGGAGAGATTACTTAGGTGGGGAAAAGAGAAGTCATTTGAATTTGTTTGAAAATTTGAATGAAGTTTCGTCAAGTTTTTCAGAATGACATAGGCAAAAGGAAATGTTTCAGCAAATAACATGGAGTTTCATTCCCCTTTCTTAAAATGTAACTTAAGTCAAAATATTGCATCACTATGCCTTTTCTAAAAATTGTGAAAAAACAGTCCTGAATGTTCATTGGAAGGACTGATGTTGAAGCTGAAACGCAAATACTTTGGCCATCTGATGCGAAGAGCTGACTCTTTTGAAAAGACCCTGATGCTGGAAAAGATTGAAGGCAGGAGGAGAAGGGGATGACAGAGGATGAGATGGTTGGATGGCATCATCGACTCAATGAACATGAGTTTGAGTAAACTCCAGGAGTTGATAATGGACAGGGAGGCCTGGCGTGCTGCAGACCACAGGTCGCAAAGAGTCAGACATGACTGAGTGACTGAACTGAACTGAACTGAACTGAATTAAAAATCACTCACAGATGAGATTCTTGGGATTAAAAAAGAATGAAAGTCAGGAAAATAAAAGAGAGATACAGCTGATAGATAAACAGAAATGGTATGGACCTAACAGAAGCAGAAGATATTAAGAAGAGGTGGCAAGAATACACAGAAGAACTGTACAAAAAAGAGCTTCACGACTCAGATAATCATGATGATGTGATCACTCACCTAGTGCCAGACATCCTGGAATGTGAAGTCAAGTGGACTTTAGGAAGCATCACTACAAACAAAGCTAGTGGAGGTGATGGAACTCCAGTTGAGCTCTTTCAAATCCTGAAAGATGATCTTTGAAAGTGCTGCACTCAATAGGCCAGCAAATTTGGAAAACTCAGCAGTGGCCACAGGACTGGAAAAGGTCAGTTTTCATTCCAATTTGGCAGAAAGTGAAGAGGAGCTAAAAAACCTCTTGATGAAAGTGAAAGAGGAGAGCGAAAAAGTTGGCCTAAAGCTCAACATTCATAAAACGAAGATCATGGCATTTCTTCCCATCACTTCATGGGAAATAAGTGGGAAAACAGTGGAAAGTGGCTGACTTTATTTTTTGGGGCTCCAAAATCACTGCAGATGGTTACTGTAGCCATGAAATTAAAAGACACTTACTCCTTGGAAGAAAAGTTATGACCAACCTAGATAACATATTCTAAAGCAGAGACATTACTTTGCCAACAAAGGTCTGTCTAATCAAGGCTGTGTTTTTTCCAGTGGTCATGTATGGATGTGAGAATTGGACTGTGAAGAAAGCTGAGCACTGAAGAATTGATGCTTTTGAACTGTGGTGTTGGAGAAGACTCTTGAGAGTCCCTTGACTGCAAGGAGATCCAACCAGTCCATCCTAAAGGAGATTAGTGCTGGGTGTTCTTTGGAGGGACTGATGTTGAAGCTGAAACTCCAGTACTTTGGCCACCTCATGTGAAGAGTTGACTCATTGGAAAAGACTCTGATGCTGGGAGGGATTGGGGGCAGGAGAAGAAGGGGACGACCGAGGATGAGATGGCTGGATGTCATCACTGACTCGATGGATGTAGGTCTGAGTGAACTCTGGGAATTGGTGATAGACAAGGAGGCCTGGCGTGCTGCGATTCATGGGGTCGCAAAGAGTCGGACACGACTGAGCGACTGAACTGAACTGATTTGTGTTATCTGTAAAATAATGAAGCACTTATAAAAAGAAATACCTTGAATTACTGTTCAGGAAATCTTTGCTACCCCACTGCTTCCCACTATGTGTGTGCTCAGTCACTTCAGTCAAGTCCAACTCTTTGTGACCCTATGAACTGCAGCCCACCAGGCTCCCCTGTCCAAAGGATTCTCCAGGCAAGAATACTGGAGTGGGTTGCCATGCCCTCCTCCAGGGCTTCCCTCATAGCTCAGTCGGTAAAGAATCTGCCTGCAACGCAGGAGACCTGGGTTCGATTCCTGGGTCAGGAAGATCCCCTGGAGAAGGAAATGGCAATCCACTCCAGTATTCTTGGTGGGCTACAGTCCGTGGGGTCACAAGAGCTGAAGAAGGAAATGGCAATCCACTCCAGTATTCCTGGTGGGCTACAGTCCGTGGGGTCACAAGAGTTGGACACGACTTAGTGAATAAACCACCACCTCAAGGGAATCTTCCTGTCTCAGGGATCAAACCCACATCTCTTATGTCTCCTGCATTGGCAAGCAAGTGGAAAGACCCCTTGCCACTATGGAATAGTATATTTATTTCACTGTCACATTGATTTTAGAATTGGCCATATGATTAACATTGACCTATGAGTCATTAGAAGAAGTGATGCAAAGACTTGAAATGTGCTTGCCTGAAGTCCACATGCTCTCCTGCACCTCTGTCCATTCAGTGAGAAGATTGGGCCCTAACTTTCCCACTGCTCCAAGGGAATGAGAAACATGTGGAGGAGCACCATCCATCCAACTTATCATCCTAAGTTTGGAATCAAACTCAGCCCGGTCCAGCCTAGATCATTTATCCCAAGCTGGCTTGTAGGCATATGAGTGAATTTAAATGATTCTTACTTTAAACTTGCCAACTTTAAAATGGATATTATGTAGCAAGAGCTGCCTAGACATTGTTAGATGTTGCTGTCTCTGTGTTGAAATGTTTTTCAATATCTAATTTTTGCTTCACATTGTCTATAAATTTGTCCTTTTTTAAATAAAGATAATTTTAAAAAATAAATCACATATGAAAACTATATCATTTATGATGTGAGTCCCACTCAAAGATATATTGTTATGATTTGAGTTATAATGTCTGGTATCTTTCTGATTAAATAATTGTTGGTCATTAACTTTATCTTGCAGGCTGTTTTAGGTTGCAGTGCTCTCATTCTCAATTGTATTCAAGGGCCTACATGTAGTAAAATAGAAACTTTCAAGGATCCTAATATATTTCTTCTCAACAACTGCTCTGGTTACTCACATAGGAAAAGACACAGCCCAGACAGGAAACAGAAAAAAACTAGTTTCACATGCAGGAAGATTTGATTGAATAAAATTAGACAATTCTCTAACTGCCCAGTACAATGCCTGGTGCATAATAACAGATTACCAAGATGTATTTGATTCATGTTCACAGTCCCTCCCAGGATTTCCATTTGGCCATTTGTCAGAAAGGCTCACATGAGGATTTTCCTGCTCACTGGCATTTCAGTGGTGGCCCAGGTTAATCATGCTGTCTCTTCCAGGATTCAGTTAAGAGAACACAAGTCAGAAAGGTTTTGGTCTTTTAAATTTTCCTGGAATTTTCAGAGTCTGTTTTGACATTTGATCCTCTGATTTGCTGTGATCAGTCATTTGAGTGCTGCAGGGAATAAGTGAGAGCCATTAAACATCTGCACACTTTGGGGAACTTTTCACAGCTCAGTTGTTGGACTCTGCAGGAAGTCAGTGAGGATTCAGTGCAAGACCACAGGCAGGCATTTTAATCTGAGTAGTATTAACACTCACAAACTATCACATTTGTGGAAATCATTGGCAGTGTGTAAGCTCTGAAACAAAGGAAGGAAAAGCCAGATGACCAGAGTCTGGAATTTCCAGGATGTCCTTGATGGCTGGCGGCTGACACGGTAGACAAGCGGCTTAGTGTAGATTCAGGAGGAACGAGAGCAGGACTGAAAGAGCCATCTAGGGAGAATCCCCAGCACACCCCCCAGCTCTCTAGAGCACATTTACCCATGTATCCTATGAAAACACATTTTCACGAAGAGGCTGCTATGTTCTGATCCTGGGCTGTCAACCAGCAATGTTTCTTTATTGAGAAAAGGACAGTATAGAGACACAGGAAGATATAATAAATCTATGGCATAGTCCTTAACTTCAGGGACTCTTGATGAAACTATTTATACACACACAGGAACCTACATTAAAACAATAACCAAAATACAAGCAGGGAGATAACATGTAAGAGAATTAATACAGAGCTCAATATAGCTCAAAATTCATTTTTAAATCCTACAGGGATGAAGTTATCAAGAGCATCAAGCCAGGCTAACTGTGAGTAGCTCTGTAAAAAAGCAATTTTGAGATGAGTTTGGACAGAGATGAAAGATAAGGATTGCTGGACAAAATGGGAAAACGCACAGATAAGAAATGCATCTTCAGTATTAACTGCACATCTAAAGTGCTCAGACAAAATTATATGAAATAAAGATGAAAAGTTTAAAAAAGCTTTAAGGACATGAAATCAACCTGTGCAACCTCACACAATTTGTTGACATAATTTCAAGTCTTTGTAGTGGCCTTGTGGGTACAGATTTGGTAATATCTCTGTCCTCTCTTGTTCCTCCGCCTACCACCACTCCTGCAATCAAAGACCCATGCACAGTTTCAGAGGCAAGAACTATTTGGCAACAGAATTGAAAGTCTCCAGAAATATACAGGAGCTTCCCAGGTGGCACGGTGGTAAAGAATCCAATGCTGGAGACACAGAAGATGCAAGTTTGATCCCTGGGTTGAGAAGATCTCCTGGAGGAGGGCATGGCAACCCACTCCAGTGTTCTTGCCTGGAGAATCCCATGGTCAGAGGAGCCTGGTGGGCTACAGTCCATGGGTTCAATCCATGGGGTAGAGTCTATGGGGTGAGACACAACCGAGCAACTGAGCACATACACACAGAGTTATGTGGAGGAAGTGGGGCATGGTGGGTGTCAAAATGACAGTAGCTGAGCTCTAAGACTATTGAGGCACCTATTAACAACTTTCTTGTTCTTTATAGTTCACTGGTGAGCTCATTGAGAAAGGCAAGCTCATGTCTACTAACTAGGATATGGATGAACTGAAAATGCAAAATGATTTCCCCTTAATACGCCCCAAGTTCCTCCTCTCAGGACCCCACCATGAAAATCAGCTTCATCCACATGCAGGGTAACTAAGGAAGTGAATTGGGTCTGCAGAGCAGACAAATGAAATTAGTGTAAAACTTGTTCCTGAGCTCATCCGGAAATGCTAAAAAGTTGTGGATAGACTTCTGGTAAATCATTTCCATATTTTCAGTTTATCTACATCAAAATATCAGTGATTTTTTTCAAGTTTCTTCTTATTTTTCACCTAGCTTCCAGAATTTTTATCTTTTCCTCTTAGCCAGAAAAAAAGTCAGTGGACAACACTTAAATGAATTTCAATCAAATGAGAGGAATCATTAAAAGAATTGCTCCATAATGCTGTCTCACTCATACATATCAAAGAGTGAGTTATCTAAAATTTAGATATATCTTTCTTTTCTTTTTTTTTTGTTTTATTATTAATTTTATTATCTTCTTTATGGTTGGGCTTCTCTAATACTAGCATTAATTTATTCTTATTAAAAGCAGATGCTTATACTTTCAACATTCTCCAATTGAACACATGAAGCAACAAAGTCGATAAGTATGTCTTTGGATGAGAAAATGCAAGTGGAGCCAAAACAGTCTTGGAAAACTGAAATGACTTTTTTACAGCCTAATGTTGAAAATTGATGAGACTTCTATGTCTGAAAAAATAGCACCAACCTCCAACATTTTAGAGTTATATAGAGTCATATTCCAAAAGTATTTCTAGACAATTGTTTCAGGAAATCCAAATAGTAAGGTGAGAAAGACAGAAGTGGCAAGGGCAGGCAGAGAAGTCATCATTCAAGAAATTTTACAACAGTGGATACTGCTTAAAAGCTTCCCAGGTGCTTAGTGTAAAGAACCCACCTACTAATGCAGGAGATGCAAGAAATACAGGTTAGATTCCTGAGTCAGGAAGATCTTCTGGAGAAGTTAATGGCAAACCACTCCAATATTCTTGCCTGGGAAATTTCATGGACAGAGGAGCCTGCTGGGCTACAGTCCATGGGTCACAGAGTCAGACATGAGTTAGTGACTAAGCAACAACAACATACTGCTTAAAATATGACCACAAAGTAATGGTAGTAAGAAGTCCATCCAGTAGGAAGGGAGATAGAGAGTCCCTTGGAGAGCAAACCAGTCAATCCTAAGGGAAATCAATTCTGAATATTCATTGGAAGGACTGATGCTAAAACTGAAGCTCCAATACTTTGGCCACCTGGTGCAAAGGACTGACTCATTGGAAAAGACCCTGATGCTGAAAAAGATTGAAAGTAGGAGGAGAAGGGAGTGATAGAGGACCAAGATAGTTGGATGGCATCACCAACTTGATGGACGTGAGTTTGAACAAACTCCAGGAGATGGTGAAAGACAAGGAGGTCTGGCGTGCTGCAGTCTATGGGGTCACAAAGAGTCAGACACAATTGAGATGACTAAACAAGAACAGTGGAAGAATGGGATAAAGTCAGGAAGAATGAGTGAAGAAGTGAAATAATGAAGGTAACAGTAAGGGTGCCTAGAGTGGTTTTCCTGGTCAGATGCTCATCACCCCCCAGAAAGGTCTTCCTGTAGGTATCTCAGCTCCCTTGCACATCCCTGCTGTAATTAGATATCAAGCCTCCCACTCAAGTAACACTCTCCTGCTCTGAGCTGTTCCATAATTGGTTACTGGGCAGAATTGATACTCCTCATCCAGCAACCCCACGATCCCATATCCTCTTGTTGTTCAGTCGTGTCCAGCTCTTTGCGACCACATTGACTGCAGCACGCCAGGCTTCCCTGTCCTTCACTATTTCCAGAGTTTGCTCAAAGTCATGTCCATATACTCTACAATGGGGTCCACGGGGTCATAAATAGTTGAACACAACTGAGCGAATGAACTGAACTGATACACTACAAGCCCTTATTTTTTATTCAGCATCATATAAAATTATTTGCCCAAGTCCAGGCAGCCTTTGTATATCTCCTTTTCCTTCCTTTTTCCCTTTGCCCTCAATTTTTGTCCTCACTCCACTCTCTACACTTTCGAATCCACCCATTTCCCTTCTGAAGAATTATTCTGTTTTCCACAGATGGAAATCTTGCTCTAGTTTGTCAAAGAAATATGGAAAATAATGGTCAGATTTTCTCTCTGGCTCTTAATTTAAATCCCTGAGGAAAAAAGAGAAAAAATGATCCCTCCAGCTCATTGTGTATACAAGCCCATGGGAGAGAATGATGGACAAGTTAGTGTTGTGTGTCCATTTCAGATCCCATCTGTCCTGGCTTGGAGGCCAGGAAGGCTGGTGTGTGTGGGCTTGGGTATGTGTGTTGACGGAGTGTCCTGTCTCTACACAGGGCTGCTATTAAGTGGAAATTCTCTGGGCTGTCACTTAGATTCATTTGTGGGCTATCAGTGCTTTTGCCCAAAACTCAAAACTTTGCTTTTCAGGTTTCTGTGCTTTGGTACAGGGTGTCTGTTGGCTCTCTATATGTAGCAACTTTTTAGTCAGTAGACAAACTTTTTTCCTCTTAATCAATTTGCCACATCTAGGTGATGATTAACAAGCAAGTTTAGGTCTGTCTATGAAGTATCATATTCAGAATAATATTGAATTTCCATAATTCAAGAAGATATACATATTATTTCTAAAGATAATAAATTTTGGCTGGATATAAAACAGCCATCAATATTAATCTTGAAAAATTCTGATTTGGAGCCAACCATCTTATAGTATAGTGCCTGTTTTAATCTGGCCAAGCAATGAGACAGATATATAATTTCTCACTTGATTTTTTATTATTTTTCTGTGAAGATCAAATACCTTCCAGTGAAAACTGAGCATTACAAAATGATCAATATATATTATTATTTCAAAAAATGTGCTTGGAAGCACCGTGTGCATCTTTCTTTCAAGTAAAACATTTTTACCTCTCTTTATAATTCTTCTATACGTTGTCTGCTTTCATAATAAATAAGAGGTGTTTGCCTGAACTTATTTGTCAAAGCAAGCTTTTTCCACAAACACTTTGAGAAATTCAAAATAAATTATTTTATGATTTGCAACATCTTCCCTTTTTTTTTAACCAGATAAGTTATCTCAGCATAATTACAGAAATTCTACTTAAACTTTCTGTTTTACATTGCTCTAAACGTTTGAATCAATAATATGTTACTCATTCCCTCTTATGAAACCCTACTTTCCTTCATAGCTATTAAATTTATATCAAAGCCAAATTTTGCATTTTGAAGTGAGCTTTTAATTTAATCTTGTTAAGCCACACCCTATTTTTGGAGGAAATGCTTTTTTTTTTTCTCTAAAAGTGGTGAGCTATTTATGCAGGCTTGGTGGATCCTGAGGAATCTGAGGATTCAAAATTTCTAAGTCCACCAAGCAATTGTCCCCATCAGAGACATCACTTTGCCTACAAAGGTCAGTGTAGTCAAGGCTATGGTTTTTCCAGTAGTCACGTATGGATATGAGAGTTGGACTATAAAGAAAGCTGAGTGCCGAAGAACTGATGCTTTTGAACTTCGGTGTTGGAGAAGACTCTTGAAAGTCCCTTGGACTGCAAGGAGATCCAACAAGTCCATCCTAAAGGAGATTAGTCCTGGGTGTTCAATGGAGGGACTGATGTTAAAGCTGAAACTCCAATAATTTCGTCACCTGATGCGGAGAGCTGACTCATTTGAAAAGACCCTGATGCTGGGAAAGATTGAGGGCAGGAGAAAAAAGGAATGACAGAGAATGAGATGGTTGGATGGTGTCACTGACACAATGGACATGGGTTTGGGTGGACTCCGGGAGCTGATGATGGACAGGGAGGCCTGGCATACTGCAGTTCATGGGGTCACAAAGAGTCGGACATGACTGAGCAACTGTACTGAACTGATAGCTTTTTATTACATTCTTTGCCAATCAGGGCCCTAGTCTTGTTGTGGCAAATCTAACTAGTCAAGACTTTAATTGAGCTATGCTAGCCTTCTGAGCCTAGTTCTCCATTTTTTTCTACCATAAAGCTGCTGGAGATAAGAATCTCACTGTGCATTTCCAAGCTGGCCCTTTGGTTCTCACTTTTAGCCTTTTATTGATGGTTAGCCTTCTTCAGCCTTTCATTTTCTCTTTCCAAAAGCATCAGTTGGCTGGGAGTACTATTCAATGCCATTGCTCTTATGATCACTATTTCACACATGTATTGGGGTGGTCAACAACTTCATCATTAAAATGCTACAGAAAGCCCAAATGAATTTTTTAGCCAACCCAATATCTCAGATGGTTGATACGTTGAACCCACCATTACAGTTCCCTTCACCAACACAGCCTCTCATTTTGCCCATGTTGAAAGCTTTATCACTGCCACCTGGTGCCTGTGGCTCTTCATACTCCAAAATCCCATTTTAGCATCTGTTTGTTCAGACTATTGTCAGACTGTCACAGGTTTGGATCCACACGAAATATACTCAGATGAAAAGTAGCAAATTGGAGGTCTAGTAAGGAAGGCTCTTGGGGTCAATACCAGTAGGAGAAGAGAACGAAGGCAAATATAGGTAAAGGAAAAATTTGGTCTAGTCATGTCAAGTCCTTAGCCAAATTCATAGGGACCTCTGAAATTGGCATGACTCTTCTGAGTTGTACCAAACTGAGAAGAAGAAGCAAAGCTTTTCCAGGCATTCACTGACTAGTTATCAGATAAAGGTTCCCAGCTCTCTCCCCCATACATAGACCCTCACATTAGAAAGGGAGTATAATCTTGAAAAAGGCAGCTATCTTGAGTGAAGGATGAGTCCCAGAGAGGGCAGACAGTTGGAGGTGTCAGCCCTCAATCTTTTGAACAATTGGTAATAAATCCTTTATTCCTAAAGTGGGCATCTGGATGATGCAAACTAGAATGATTGCTGAAGAATTAAGTTTTAATTAGGGACATGTCAATAGGGCACAAATCCAAGCTAAAATATATCTCACTGGATAATTTTAGACTAATGTAAATATCAAAATAAGTGATAATAGGCTTTCAAGTATTCATTAAAAAAAAAAAGAATCTGGGAACCCACAGTTATACTGAAAGGATGAATAAGTAGTTCTTCTTTGTAGAATAATGTCAGTTAGTTAATGTAGAATGATAGAATTAAAAAGAATTAGATCAGTGCTAAACATCAAAGTAATGGTTTAGCTATTAATAGGCCCTAAAACTATTGGCTGAGAAATTACTGAAGATCACATTATACATATAATTTCAAAGTAACAGCACATAGGATGTACATGACTTATCAAACAGAAAATGCACCTTTACAACAAGTTCACAAGATCTTGCAAGATCTTATAGATACCATCTTAATCAAGTGATCTAATCTAGAATCACCAATAAAAGGAAAAAGCCAGATATCATTAGTCTTTTGACTTGCTGTAGAGGGAAGTACAAAACATTATCTAGGTAAAATAGTTTCTTTTTAAATTTTTTTAGCTTTAGTGAGGCATAGCTGACAAATGGAAGCTGTCTATATTGATGTACAACTTGATGTTTGATTTGTGTATACATTATGAAATGATCACCACAGTCAAGTTAATCAATATATTGTTGCTGTGTTAGTAGCTCAGTCATGTCCAACTCTTTGCAACCCCAGGACTAGAGCCCTCCAGGCTCCTCTGTTCATGGGATTCTACAGGCAAGAATACAGGAGTGGATTGCCATTCCCTTCTCCAAGGGATCTCCCTGATTCAGGGATCGAACACAGGTCTCCTACATTGCAGGCAGATTCTTTACCATCTGGGCCACAAGGGAAACCCAATTAGCATATTGTTGCTGTTTAGTCTCTAAGTCATATCTGACTCTATGAGATCCCATGGACTGAAGCCCACCAGGATCCTCTGTCCTTGGGGATTCTCCAGGCAGAATACTAGACTGGCTTGCCATTTCCTCCTCCAATTAGCATATTACCTAAGTATTATTCTTGACAAAATGTGTAACTTGAATCTAATCATAAAGAAGTGATTGAGCAAATCCAGATTGTGAGGGAGTTTATGAGCCCACTAGCCGAGATTCTTCAAAAAATATCATAATCAGGAAAAACAGAATGTGTAAGGTGACTGTTCTAAACTAAAGGAGTTTAAAGAAATATGACAAACAAATGTACTGTAAGAACATTAATTAGATACTGAGTCGAAAATTTAAAACAGACCTTTGGGGCTTAATTGGGCCTCCTTGATAGCTCAGTTGATAAAGAATCTGCCTACAATATCAGAGACCTAGGTTCAATCACTGGAGAAGGGTTGGGATGATCCCCTGGAGAAGGGAAAGGCCACCCACTCCAGTATTCCGGCCTGGAGAATTCCATGGACTGTATAATCTATGGGGTCACAAAGAGTCAGACTGAGTGCTTTTTACTTTCTTTCACTTTCACTTTCTTGGGGCTTATTTGGGTAAATATGAATATGGATTGTATATTAGATATTGGTATTGCATTAATATTAAAATGCTTGAGTGTGATTATGTCAGAGTTACCCACTGAAATACTTAAGGGTTAAGTATCTTGATATCACCATTGCACTTTTGAAACTTATCTTTTTAAAAGGACATGGAGAGAGATGTGGCAAAATATTAACAATTAGTGAATCAAGGTTAAGGTTTCAAGGATATTTGTAATTTCGTATTTTCAATTTTTATCAGTTGCTATTATTTTAAAATAATACAGGAGAAAATTCTAAAATTTAACCCAAATCCTGACCCAGTTTTCATAAATCCTCTATTAAGTTCTGTGTTCATGAAATCTGACACTTTTGAATTCTGATTACGACCTCCTCATACTTACCTTTTCTTTCTAGCATTAAAAACAAAGTGATTTTTAAGAGAAAATACATACAATACCACATCTATTTTAACTACATTTCCATGACTCCTATCCAAGTCACTTTCAGCCTGACAAATTCCTACAACTGCCAAAATGAAATCTCAACCCTAGCAATTTTCATTAATGTTTCCTTTTAACTTATTTTTAGGTTTCTGTGGACTACTTCTGTTGACTGAGGTGAAGGAGGAAGCTCTAACTACTCTGGCAATAAATAAATAAATAACTTTTTAAAAACCTTTATTTCAACTTCCCTTTTCTGAGCTACATTTTCCCCTTCCTCATTATCTCATTCCCTCAGGATCATCTATCAGACCTGCTTTTAAGAGAAAGAAAAGTAAAAGCAAAGTTTTACTTTAACTATATTCAAAAGAATGAGGGGAAAATGAAAGTTGAGAATATAGGCATGTCTCCAAGTAAATCTCGGACCTAAAGAAACTCTTTAATAACTTGTTTTTAAAAAACAAGTGACCCTCTGTGAAGTCACCTTTTAGGGAGCTGTGGTACAACAATTTAAGGAATATGACTCTTATTTTGTACATTTACAGGCTTCATTGGAATTCTTACTGACAAAATATGTCAAAAATCATGTGCCTATATATATATATATATAGAGAGAGAGAGAGAGAGGGAAGGTGAGAGAGAGAAAGAAAGAGAGATAAAGCTTAAACTGTCTACCGTGACAGACTTTATTTTCTTGGGCTCCAAAATCACTGCAGATGGTGACTGCAGCCATGAAATTAAAAGATGCTTGCTCCTTGGAAGAAAAGCTGTGACCAACCTAGACAGCATATTAAAAAGCAGAGACATTAATTTGCTGACAAAGTTGTATCTAGTCAAAGCAATGATTTTTCCAGTAGTCATGTATGGATGTGAGAGTTGGATCATAAAGAAAGCTGAGCACTGAAGAATTGAGTCTTTTGAACTATGGCATTGGAGAAGATGCTTGAGAATCCCTTGGACAGCAAGGAAATCAAACCAGCCCATCCTAAAGGAAATCAGTTCTCAATATTCACTGAAAAGTCTGATAGTGAAGCTGTAGCTCCAATACTTTGGTCACCTGATGTGAAGACCTGACTCATTGGGAAAGACCCTGATTCTGGGAAAGATTGAAGGCAGGAGCAGAAGGGGACGATAGAAGATTAGATGGTTTGATGGACATGAGTTCAAGCAAACTCCGGGGGGTTGGTGATGGACAGGGAGGCCTGGCGTGCTGTAGCCCATGCATTTCGCAAAGAGTTAGATGTGAGTGAGCAACTGAACTGAACTGTCTCGATATGTAAATGGTCTTTGAAATGTTCTCTTTTAATTTCAGATTTTCAAATATCTCAAAAATAAAGATTTACCTTCTCTAGTGCATTTTCTGAAACAACACTTCGGTAGAACTCAAGTAAATTTGAACAAGTATGTATTCATCTACCTGTTACTCCAGGTGTTTCTTGACTTCCTACTTTAGCATTCCAGTCCCCTATAATGAAAAGGACATCTTTTTTGGGTGTTAGTTCTAAAAGATCGTGTAGGTCTTCATAAAACCGTTCAACTTCAGCTTCTTCAGCATTACTGGTTGGGGCATAGACTTGGATAACTGTGATATTGAATGGTTTTCCTTGGAGACGAACAGAGATCATTCTGTCGTCTTTGAGATTGCATCCAAGTACTGCATTTCAGACTCTTTTGTTGACCATGATGGCTACTCCATTTCTTCTGAGGGATTCCTGTCCGCAGTAGTAGATATAATGGTCATCTGAGTTAAATTCACCCATTCCAGTCCATTTTAGTTCGCTGATTCCTAGAATGTCGACGTTCACCCTTGTCATCTCTTGTTTGACCACTTCCAATTTGCCTTGATTCATGGACCTGACATTCCAGGTTCCTATGCAGTATTGCTCTTTACAGCATCGGATCTTGCTTCTATCATTTTTTGAGATTGCATCCAAGTACTGCATTTTGGACTCTTTTGTTGACCATGATGGCTACTCCATTTCTTCTGAGGGATTCCTGCCCGCAGTAGTAGATATAATGGTCATCTGAGTTAAATTCACCCATTCCAGTCCATTTTAGTTCGCTGATTCCTAGAATGTCGACGTTCACCCTTGTCATCTCTTGTTTGACCACTTCCAATTTGCCTTGATTCATGGACCTGACATTCCAGGTTCCTATGCAGTATTGCTCTTTACAGCATCGGATCTTGCTTCTATCACCAATCACATGCACAACTGGGTATTGTTTTCACTTTGGCTCCATCCCTTCATTCTTTCTGGACTTATTTCTCCACTGATCTCCAGTAGCATATTGGGCACCTAATGACCTGGGGAGTTCCTCTTTTGATATCCTATCATTTTGCCTGTTCATACTGTTCATGGGGTTCTCAAGGCAAGAATACTGAAGTGGCTTGCCATTCCCTTCTCCAGTGGATCACGTTCTGTCAGCCCTCTCCACCATGACCCACCCGTCTTGGGTTGCCCCGCAGGCATAGCTTGGTTTCATTGAGTTAGACAAGGCTGTGGTCCTAGTGTGATTAGATTGACTAGTTTTCTGTGAGTATGGTTTCAGTATGTCTGCCCTCTGATGCCCTCTTGCACCACCTATCATCTTACTTGGGTTTCTCTTACCTTGGTTGGGGGTTATCTCTTCACGGCTGCTTCAGCAAAGCACAACCACTGCTCCTTACCTTGAACGAGGGGTACCTCCTTACCGCCGCCGTTCCTGATCTTCAACGTGAGATAGATCAATTTTAACTATATATATATAGATATATACTACATATAGAAGAATATATGCATGCATTCTCAGGCTCCTAGTTGCATCTGGCTCTTTGCAACCCAGGGACTGTAGCCCATCAGTCTCCTCTGTTCATGGAATTTTTCAGACAACTATACTGCAATGGGTTGCCATTTTCTTCTCCAGGAGATCTTCCCAACCCAAGGATCAAACCCACGTATCTTGCATCTCCTTCAATGGCAGATGGATTCTTTATCACTAGACACACCAGAGAAGCTCAAAAGCTATCACTTCAGTAACGTTCAGTTCAGGCACTCAGTCGTATCCAACTCTTTGCAACCTCATGAACCACAGAAAGTCAGGCCTCCCTGTCCATCACCAACTCCCTGACTTCACCCAAACTCATGTGCATCGAGTTGGTGATTCCATCCAGCCATCTCATCCTCTGTCGTCCCCTTCTCCTCCTGTCCACAATCTCTCCCAGCATCAGGGTCTTTTCCAATGAGTCAACTCTTCACATGAGGTGGCCAAAGTATTGGAGTTTTAGTCTCAGCATCAGTCCTTCAAATGAACATCCAGGACTGATCTCCTTTAGGATGGACTGGTTGGATCTCCTTGCAGTCCAAGGGACTCGTGAGAGTCTTCTGCAGTACCACAGTTCAAAAGCATCAATTCTTCAGTGCTCACCTTTCTTTATAGTCCAACTCTCATATCCTTACATGATCAGTGGAAAAACCATAGTCTTGACTAGATGGACCTTAGTTGGCAAATAATTTTTCTGCTTCTAAATATGCTGTCCAGGTTGATCATAACTTTCCTTCCAAGGAGTAAGCGTCTTTTAATTTCATGGCTGCAAGCACCATCTGCAGTGACTTGGAGCCTCCAAAATAAAGTCAACCACTGTTTCCCCATCTATTTGCCATGAAGTGATGGGACCGGATGCCATGATCTTCATTTTCTCAATGTTGAGCTTCAAGCCAACTCTTTCAGTCTCCACTTTCACTTTCATCAAGAGGCTTTTTAGTTCCTCTTCACTTTCTGGCATAAGGGTGGTGTCATCTGCATATCTGAGGTTATTGATATTTCTCCTGACAATCTCGATTCCAGCTTGTGCTTCTTCCAGCCCAGCGTTTCTCATGATGTACTCTGCATATAAGTTAAATAAGCAGGGTGACAATATACAGCCTTGATGTACTCCTTTTCCTATTTGGAACCAGTCTGTTGTTCCATGTCCAGCTCTAACTGTTGCTTGCTGACCTGCATATAGGTTTCTCAAGAGGCAGATCAGGTGGTCTGGTATACCCATATCTTTCAGAATTTTCCAGTTTATTGTGATCCACACAGTCAAAGGCTTTGGCATAGTCAATAAAGTAGAAATAGATGTTTTTCTGGAACTCTCTTGCTTTTTTGATGATCCAGAGGATGCTGGCAATTTGATCTATGGTTCCTCTTCCTTACCTAAAGCCAGCTTGAACATCAAGTAGTTCATGGTTCACGTATTGCTGAAGCCTAGCTTGGAGAATTTTGAGCATTACTTTACTAGTGTGTGAGATGAGTGCAGTTGGATGGTAGTTTGAGCATTCTTTGGCATTGCCTTTCTTTGGGATTGGAATGAAAACTGACCTTTTCCAGTTCTGTGGCCACTGCTGAGTTTTCCAAATTTCCTGGCATATTAAGTGCAGCACTTTCACAGAATCATCTTTCAGGATTTGAAATAGCTCAACTGGAATTCCATCACCTCCACCAGCTTTGTTGGTAGTGATGCTTTCTAAGGCCCACTTGACTTCACATTCCAGGATGTCTGGCTCTAGGTGAGTAATCACACCATCATGATTGCGTCATGAAGATTTTTTTTTTGTACATTACTTCTATGCAATCTTGTCATCTCTTCTTAATATCTTCTGCGTCTCCCTGCCATTTCTGTCCTTTATCAAGCCCATCTTGGCATGAAATGTTCCCTTGGTATCTCTTATTTTCTTGAACAGATCTCTAGTCTTTCCCGTTCTGTTCTTTCTTTGCATTGATCACTGAGAAAGGCTTTCTTATCTCTCCTTGCTATTCTTTGGAACTCTGCATTCAAATGGGAATATCTTTCCTTTCTCCTTTGCTTTTTGCTTGAAAACAACAGAATGGGAAAGACTAGAGATCTCTTCAAGAAAATTAGAGACACCAAGGGAATATTTCATGCAAAGATGGGCTCGATAAAGGATAGAAATGGTATGGACCTAACAGAAGCAGAAGATATTAAGAAAAGGTGTCAAGAATACACAGAAGAACTGTACAGAAAACATCTTCATGACCCAGATAATCATGATGGTGTGATCACTCCTTTTCCTATTTGTCACCCTGTATATTGCCACCCTGCTTATTTAACTTATATGCAGAGTATATCATGAGAAACCCTGGGCTGAAAGAAGCACAAGGTGGAATCAAGATTGCCAGGAGAAATATCAATAATCAATATGCAGATGAAGTGAAGTCGCTCAGTTGTGTCTGACTCTTTGTGACCCCATGGACTGTAGCCTACCAGGCTTCTCCATTTATGGGATTTTCCAGGCAAGAATACTGGAGTGGGTTACCATTTCCTTCTCCAGGGGATCTTCCCGACCCAGGGATCGAACCTGGGTCTCCTGCATTGGAGGCAGGCACTTTAACCTCTGAGCCACCAGGGAAGCCCCAATATGCAAATGACACCATCCTTATGCCAGAAAGTGAAGAGGAGCTAAAAAGCCTCTTGATGAAAGTGAAAGTGGAGAGTGAAAAAGTTGGCTTAAAGCTCAACATTCAGAAAATGAAAATCATGGCATCTGGTCCCGTCACTTCATGGGGAAAAGATGCGAAACAGTGGAAACAGGGTCAAACTTTATTTTGGGGGGCTCCAAAATCACTGCAGATGCTGATTGCAGCCATGAAATTAAAAGACGCTTACTCCTTGGAAGAAAAGTTATGACCAACTTAGATAGCATATTCAAAAGCAGAGACATTACTTTGCCAACTAAGGTCCGTCTAGTCAAGGCTATGGTTTTTCCAGTGGTCATGCATGTATGGATGTGAGAGTTGGACTGTGAAGAAAGCTGAATGCCGAAGAATTGATGCTTTTGAACTGTGGTGTTGGAGAAGACTCTTGAGAGTCCCTTGGACTGCAAGGAGATCCAACCAGTCCATTCTGAAGGAGATCAACCCTGGGATTTCTTTGGAAGGAATGATGCTAAAGCTGAAACTCCAGGACTTTGGCCACCTCATGCTAAGAATTGACTCACTGGAAAAGACTCTGATGCTGGGAGGGATTGGGGGCAGGAGGAGAAGGGGATGAGATGATGAGATGGCTGGATGGCATCAATGACTCGATGGATGAGAGTCTGAGTGAACTTCGGGAGTTGGTGATGAACAGGGATGCCTGGCGTGCTGCGATTATGGGGTTGCAAAGAGTCGGACACAACTGAGTGACTGAACTGAACTGTCTTCTTTTCACAGCTATTTGTAAGGTCTCCTCAGACAGCCATATATATATATAAATGTATATAATAATATATTACATATAATATATAATGTTACATATGTTATATAAGAATATAAATATATGAAATTCCTATGCATGTTTATATTATATATATTATATTATTCATATATACATATCATATATTACACACACACACACACACATCTTCCTTCTTCCCAGGATACAATACTATTATGAAAATATAAAATTTTCAGAGGGTCAAACATAAAGGCAAAGAGAAGAAAGGAATTCTTCAGAGATTTTCTTTGAAAAGATGAATTGGTTAATTTTAATTTCTCAATAGCTCTTTCTCTTCATTTGCAATGCATATGGCATTTTGCTATAATTCCTTTTCTCTCTGATAATCAGTGCAGAAAGCTCTCCTGTTTGGCTTTCATCAACAGTGGATTGGGTTACCTAGGAGACCTCCTTGTACTCAGATGACTTAAACTAAAATGCAATAAAAATACAATTAAAAATTAGTTAACTATTCCAATGGTCAGAACTTTTTCTAATTGGCATATGTTGAATAATAATTAAGAAATGGAAGGGAAATATAGCACTTCCTTGCACAGAAACATAATTACTCTACATTCCCTGCAGGAGAAAGTGCACACTTCTCCCCAAATGCTAGCTAGGGACCTTCCTTTCTCAAATTAAATTTTCTTCTCCAAGTGTTTTGCTCTTCTAGCCTTGACAAGCTAACACTAGAGACTGGGCAAGAGAAATTCAGGAATGTAGCAGTGGAGCACAACTTCAAGGTTTTATTTATTCTGATTGTTGTTTGGTTGGTAGGTTTTTCAGAACAGAGGCTCAACACTGGACAAAGAAGGTTTTGGAACAATCCTCAGAAGCTGTGGTGTGGAAAAACCAGGAGAAGTGAGTGAATGAATGAAGATATTCCTTGGAAATAAAACTGAGGTTGGAACATTTGTCAAATAGAAAGATCTAGAACATTAGTTAAGCATTTTTGCATTCTTTAATTCTCTAATTTGCCTTTCTTATTCATGAAAGACATTGTTCACTGATCATACAAATGTTCTTCGTAGAGAGCAGATGCCGCAACACCGGCCTCTGCTATGATCACCAGCACAGTAGATTTGTCAAGAGTTGAAACTGAGCTAGTAGAGCTAGAAAGTGTGAGGTGAATAAAACAAAGAAATTAAAATTGGAGGCTCTCAGCCCAAGTATTGAAAACCCAAGCCTTTTCTCTTCACTTGAGAGGCAGTTTTCCTTGTGATTAAGAAAATGGACTCTGAAGACTTGTCTGGCTTTGCATCCTACCATTGCCAAAAACTACCTGTGTGACTTGGCAGTAATTACATCTCTATGCCTAAAATGAGTTAAACATAATAAAAATTACCTTATGATGTTGTTGTGAAAATTGAATGAACTTCCAACAATGAAAAAATCACTATCAATGATATTTAATTATTCATATCAGATTTGGGCAAACTCCAGGAGATAGTGAAGGACAGCACAGGCTGGTGTGTTGCACTCCATGGGGTTCAAAAACTTGGACGTGACTAAGTGACTGAACAACAACATCATATTTGATGGTCTTCCTCTAGCCTTAGACAAAAATGAACTCCTAAAGTGAAAATAGGATAAAATTGTTGAGCTTCATTATCCTCTCTTTCTTTTCCAAATCTCTGTTCTTGCCGATTGGTTTTTCCATATGATTCTTAACATGTCTCTAAGGATTTTCTGACGTGGTGTGATAGGCATTTTGGTTTTTATTTTTTAATGAATCTATTTGACATGTAATATTGTATAAATTTAAGGTGTACAGCCTGTGACTTTGATACATTTGTTTGATTGCTGTTGTAGTGATATTTATAAGGTTATATAATTATATTACAGTATTTTTGTCAATATTCAATTATATTAATATTGAATATATTCATATTCATATACCATGTATTCACTATATCATGAATTAATATAATTCTAGTAATTAATAGCTCTCTGGCTTACTTACCACTTATAAGTTTGTACCCCTAAATATCATCAATCTTATCCCCATCCCTGTTGATGGTTAGTTTTGTGTGTCAGCTTAGCTAGGCTACAGTATCCAGTTATTCAATCAAGCACTAAGCTAGATCTCTGTGAAAGTATATTCAAGTATGGTTAAAGTCTACAGTCAGCTGACTCTAGGGGGATAAAATGGTCCTGCATGATATACAAGAACCATTTGAAAGTGGACAGCTTGAGCAATACATGTGGATGTTCATATTGCTTAGAGGGAGAAATGCCCA
Organism: Cephalophus harveyi; assembly: GCA_006410635.1. Classification (NCBI taxonomy): domain Eukaryota; kingdom Metazoa; phylum Chordata; class Mammalia; order Artiodactyla; family Bovidae; genus Cephalophus; species Cephalophus harveyi. Next base: position 47,844 of record SJYT01035011.1, on the reverse strand, counting down.
GAAGTATACATGTATATAGATTTAGGGGCTGTGGACATTGATTTGAATGGACAGTGAGGGGCTTGGAAAAAAACAATTAGAAAGCTTGTGACATATATATGTGGAAAGGATATCTGTGGATATATCTTTTAGGATGGGCAAAACCCATGAAGATCCCTCTTCCAATGATTTGTGTGTCTATCTTGACACTGATATTACAATCTTGATTACTTTAGCTATATGATATCTTGAAATAGGATAAACAGACTCCTCCTGGTTTACTAAAAACTATTTTTAATTATTTTAAAAATTATTTTTAAATAATTAGTTATTCAAATTCCTTTGCTTTTCCACAAACATTTTTAAAAATTTTGTCAGTAAAGTATTATATACTTTTTTATTTTTATTTATTTTTTTTACAGTTTGTAGTATTTTATTATAAATGCTTTTTGCTTGACAAAGCAGTAGTTGAGTCTTTAAATTTGGCATTGAATATTTTGTGAAATATTGAAGCTTGGGATTCTTTTCTAACATGGATGATATTATTTTAATGAAGATGATACATATATATTTATTTTTTGACAGCTTGGAACTGTAGCAGATTATTCTTAATAATTTATATTGCATAATAACATTGATTCAACACTAATAGAAAGTATGACATATAAATCATGCATATACAACATTGAGTTGATTTTTATCCATTTTTACTAGTGTACACTTATGTAGCTTTATGAATCATAATTGAAAGATAAACAGACAGTGATACAACAAGGGATAATCAATGTTGATATAGAAAGGATCATTGAAGGAGTTAAAAAAGAAAAACAAAAAAAGAGGCCAGGGTAAAGTCAAGGACTGAGATACCATAGCTGCCGCTGCTAAGTTGCTTCAGTCATGTCTGACTCTGTGCGACCCCATAGATAGCAGCCCACCAGGCTTCTCTGTCCCTGGGATTCTCCAGGCAGGAATATTCAGTGGGTTGCCATTTCCTTCTCCAATGCATGAATGCATGCTAAATCACTTCAGTCGTGTCCGACTCTGAGACCCCATGGACAGCAGCCCACTGGGCTTCTCTGTCCACAGGATTCTCCAGACAAGAATACTGGAGTGAGTTCCCATTTCCTTATTTTATTGTATTTATTTTATTTTTTTACTTTACAATACTGTATTGGTTTTTCCATACATTGACATGAATCTACCATAGGTGTACATGAGTTCCCAACCCTGAACCCTCCTCCCACCATCCTCCCCATATCATCTCTCTGGGNCTTATTTTATTGTATTTATTTTATTTTTTTACTTTACAATACTGTATTGGTTTTTCCATACATTGACATGAATCTACCATAGGTGTACATGAGTTCCCAACCCTGAACCCTCCTCCCACCATCCTCCCCATATCATCTCTCTGGGTCATCCCAGTGCACCAGCCCCAAGCATCCTGTATCCTGTATCAAAACTAGTCTAGTGATTCATTTCTTACATGATAGTATACATGTTTCAATGCCATTCTCCCAAATCATCCCACCCTCTCCCTCTTCCACAGAGTCTAAAAGTTTGTTCTATACATCTGTGTCTCTTCTGCTGTATCGCATACAGGGTTATCATTACTATCTTTCTAAATTCCATATATATGTGTTAATATACCGTATTGGTGTTTTTCTTTCTGGCTTACTTCACTCTGTATAATTGGCTCCAGTTTCTGCCACCTCATTAGAACTGATTCAAATATATTCTTTTTAATGGCTGAGTAATACTCCATTGTGTATATGTACCACAGCTTTCTTATCCGTTTGTCTGCTGATGGACATCTAGGTTGTTTCCATGTCCTGGCTATTATAAACAGTGCTGTGATGAACATTGGGGTACACGTGTCTCTTTCAATTCTGGTTTCCTCGGTGTGTATGCCCAGCAGTGGGATTGCTGGGTCATAAGGCAGTTCTATTTGCAGTTTTTTATGGAATCTCCACACTGTTCTCCATAGTGGCTGTACTAGTTTGCATTCCCACCAACAGTGTAACAGGGTTCCCTTTTCTCCACATCCTCTCCAGCATTTATTGCTTGTAGACTTTTGGATCGCAGCCATTCTGACTGGTGTTAAATGGCACCTCATTGTGGTCTTGATTTGCATTTCTCTGATAATGAGTGATGTTGAGTATCTTTTCATGCGTTTGTTAGCCACCGTATGTCTTCTTTGGAGAAATGTCTATTTAGTTCTTTGGCCCATTTTTTTCTGCATCAATTAATATGAAAGCAAAAGTGCTATTTGCTCAGTCATGTCCAACTCTTTGTGACACCGTGGACTCCTCTGTCCATGGAATTATCCTGGCAAAAATATTGGAGTGGGTAGCCATTTCCTTCTCCACAGGATCTTCCCAGCTCAGGGATTGAATCTGGGTCTCCTGTTGCAGGTAGATTTTTTTATACTGTCTGGGCCACCAGGGAAGCCTGCTGCTCCTGCTGCTGCTGCTAAGTCACTTCAGTCATGTCCGACTCTGTGCGACCCAATAGACGGCCTCCTACCAGGCTCCTCTGTCCCTAGGATTCTCCAGGCAAGAACACTGGAGTGGGTTGCCATTTCCTTCTCCAATGCATGAAAAGTGAAAGTGAAGTCGCTCAGTTGTGTCTGACTCTTAGTGACCTCATGGACTGCAGCCTAACAAGCTCCTCCGCCCATGGGATTTTCCAGGCAAGAGTACTGGAGTGGGGTGCCATTGCCTTCTCCGCCAGGAAGCCTGCTCCTGCTGCTGCTGCTAAGTCGCTTCAGTCATGTCCGACTCTGTGCGACCCCAAAGACGGCAGCCCACCAGGCTCCCCCTTCCCTGGGATTCTCCAGGCAAGAACACTGGAGTGGGTTGCCATTTCCTTCTCCACCAGGGAAGCCTAACAGTATGCATTTGATATGGTTGCTATTTTTTCTTTAGCTTGTTGATATGATGAATTACAGTAATTGACTTTGAATTTTGAACCAATTTTGCACATCTGGAATAAATCCCACTTAATCATTGTGTATAATTCTTTTTATATATCATTGGATTCAATTCACAGATTCACTACTTAGATTCACTAATACTTGGTGGAGAACCAAATATTATATCTATGTTCTTAATAAATATTGATTTGTAGTCTTCTTATAATATCTTTGTCTGATTTATATAATAAAGAAATGCTCCCTTACAATGAGTTAAAAACTATCTCCCTGCCTCTTTTTTCTGGAACATATTGCAGAAATTTGGTATTACTTTTCCTTAAAATTTGATATCATTTGCCAAAGGAACCATCTAGACTTGGTGAATTCTTTTTCAAAAGGTTACTATTACATATAAAGGTCTATTCAAGTTATATGTTTCTTTTTGAATAAATTTATGTAGTTAATTATTTGTATAATTAGATTAACATCTGCTGTGTTCATTGAATTAACATCCATGTTAATTGGATTTACATCTAGTATGTTTGCACCTATTTTTCATTTGTTGCTTTTGGTTTGGAAGTAGACTTTCCATCTACTTCTATATTTTTCTGTCTGGATATAATTGATCATGTAACATGGTTACATTTTATCTCATTTTTAACTCTTTTATCTCCTCGATTAGCTGTTTCTTCTTAAATTTGTTTTATTGGTTGCTCTAGAATTTCCAAGATGTATTTTTAACTAATCTAAATTCATCTTCAAATATGTAGTAGAGTTACCTGATAATAAGTAGACCCAGTTCCTCCTTCCTTATGACATTTTTGTCATTCATTTTACTTATTCCTATGTTATAATCAACTAATAATACATTGATGCTCTATTATTTAACACAAGTATCTTTGAGATCTATTATGTGTAAGAAAAATAAAATATTTTACTCTTATTTTTTTTCTGACATTTTCCTTTTCTTATGTAGATCTAAGTTCCTGCTCTATATTATTTTTTTCCTCTCCAAAGCATTTCATTTATTATATTCTGCAAAAAAAAAGTTCTAGAGATGATGAATTCTTCTAGTGTGTGTGGATGCATGTGCACACATGTGTGGGACAGTGATTTTAGTTTCCTTCATCTGTGAAGGATAATTTTGCTAAATATAGTAGGCTTGAGTCTGAGTTGTTCATTTGATTTGTATTTATACTTCTGGCTGTTCTCTAAGCATATAGGATCTGTGACTTAGTGTCTATAATTAATTTTGGAAAGTTCCTAGCCTTTATTACTTCAGGTATTTCTTTCCTGTATTCTCTCTTTGCATTTCTCTGGTGGCTCAGATGGTAAAGAGTCTGCCTACAATGCAGGAAACCTGGGTTCCATCTCTGGGTCAGGAAGATCCCCTGGAGAAGGAAATGGAAATCCACTCTAGTATTCTTGTCTGGAAAATCCCGTGCATGGAGGAACCTGGCAGGGCTACAGTCATGGGGTCACAAAGAGTCCGACACGACTGAGCGACTAACACTTTCACTTTCATTTGTGACAGTATGGTTGCTCAGATGATAAAGAATCTGCTTGCAATGCAGGAGACCTATATTTGGTCCCTGGGTACAGTCCATAGGGTCCCAAAGTGTCATAAAAATTCTCTTTTTCTCTGGTGTTTGAATTACGTGCACATAACAGCTTTTGAAATTCATAGTTTTTGGAAACTTACTGTTGAACTATCCTCCAGATATCTGATTCTTGCCCTGGAAAACATTCTTAGCCTACATTACACATTTTTTTTTTGTATAATGTTTTGATTCATTTTAGAATTTCATCTCCCTGCTTACCTCTCCCTGTATTTTTTTGAATAGTGTCTACTTTTCCATTAGAATTGTTAATATATTGATTATAATTATTTTATACGTCATGCCCAATAACTCCAAAAACTAGAACACCATGAGAGTGTTTCTACTGTTTGCTGTTTTATATTTTTAAAGCTTGGACCTGGCTTGTGATACGCATGGTAATTTTTTATAGAATGGGAGGTACTGTTGCTTCTGGCAATGACAGATAAAGTGAAGGCAGATTACCTTAAAATCAAGATTGAGTTTATCAGAGGCTGCATTGTAATTTTTTGTAACTTATAGTCTATTTCTAGTTCTCCCTAACTCCTAGGACATAGCCTTTTGGGAATTTCAATTAAAAATCGAAAACGCTTCACCAGGGTCCTGCATATGCCTGAATTCTACTTTGTGGCTTCTTAGCCCTGTGAAACTGCCAAAAATTATGCCCAGCATCTCCCATCTTAGCCTCCACTGCTTCCCTTCTCATTATATTTCCTGTCTGGCTATTTGAATATTTGAATATACATATATATATACATAATATATAATAATATCTGACTCTAGTTCAGATGCTGGCCTTATCTATTTATACTATTGTTTTCCCCTTTTTAAAAAATGTACTACCAAGCATGCTTTATAAAAATTTTGTTGTTTTTACAGGTCAAACATCTTGTATTGGGTAGTAGAAACTGTGGTAAATAGGGCTTTAAAGTGAAGATATATGTTAATCTGACCAAAAAATTGGGCTGTGCTTAATGTTTTATGTGGTTCTACATTCCAGAAGCTTCAGATTCTTCTGATGTCTTTTTTGTATCCCTGCCACTGACTTTGGTCTTCCTAAGAACTCCTCCCCAGAGATTCTGGGTCTTGCAGCTCTTTTAACTATAATCTACAATTATTCTACTGAAGTCCTGTTGGTTTGGAGATCATATGTAGAGGGAAGGGAGAACAGAAGCATTCTACAATCTCATGATTAAATCTGAGTCTTTCAGTGGGTGTGTATATCAGGACTGAGACCTTCACCAGTGTTTCTACAGCAGTAGAACTTGACACTTAGACAAGAAAGTAAAGATATAGGGACTTGGCATGGAGAATTGCTTTTCTCCATCAGAAAAAAAAAACAAAAAAAAACAAAAAAAAAACACACTGATGATATGTTTTCTTCCCTAGACAGTAGTTATTTGTTACAGGGGATGCTCTAAACATTTAAAAATAATGATTATTCTTCTTCCTTCAGCCAAAGCCAAGAAGGTGCCTTTTTTTTTTTTTTTTTAATTTCTTCACCATAAAAAGCACTGGGGTTCATAACCCACAAAAATAAGACTGAAACTCCAGCCATTTCTCATTCTCAATAGCTCATATTCAGCATCCAGCAATTATTGAAAATTAATATATGAATTCTCCCACTAGCTTTTTTCCCTAGTGACTTCTGTTCCAGGTAAGCAGCTCTTGGCTCTGACTGATACATGGGAAAGATTGAGGGCAAGAGGAGCAGGGGATGACAGAGGATGAGATGGTTGAATGGCATCACTGACTCAATGGGCATGCATTTGAGCAAAGTCTGGGAGATAGTGAAAGACAGGGAAGCCTGGCATAGTGCACTATGAAGCAGCATAGTGTTGCAAAGAGTCAAACATGACTTAGCTACCGAACAACAACAACAATTTCAAAATTTTCTGTTTTCCTGTTATAACAATGATGGTGACAACTTCCAGTTCAGTTCAGATCAGTTCAGTTGCTCAGCTGTGTCCAACTCTTTGTGACCCCATGGACTGCAGCACACCAGGCCTCCCTGCCCATCACTAACTCCCAGAGTTTACCCAAACTCATGTCCACTGAGTCGGTGATGCTATCCAACCATCTCATCCTCTGTCGTCCCCTTCTTCTCCTGCCTTCGATCTTCACCAGCATCAGGGTCTTTTCAAATGAGTCAAGTGGCCTAAGTATTGGAGTTTCAGCTACAACGTCAGTCCTTTCAATGAACACTCAGGACTTGTATCCTTTAGGATGGATTCACTGAATCTACTTGCAGTCGAAGGGACTCTCAGGAATCTTCTCCAACTTCACAGTTCAAAAGCATCAATTCTTCGGTGCTCAGCTTTCTTTATAGTCCGACTCTCACATCCATACATGACTACTGGAAAAACCATAGCCATGACTAGATGGACCTTTGTTGACAAAGTAATGTCTCTGCTTTTTAATATGCTCTCCAGGTTGGTCATAACTTTCCCTCCAAGGAGTAAGCGTCTTTTAATTTCATGGCTGCAGTCACCATCTGCAGTGATTTTGGAGCCCAAAAAAATAAAGTCTGACACTGTTTCCACTATTTCCAGACCTTTTCCAGTCCTGTGACCACTGCTGAGTTTTCCAAATTTGCTGACAGATTGAGTGCAGCACTTTCACAGCCTCATATTTTAAGATTTGAAACAGCTCAACTGGAATTCTGTCATCTCCACTAGCTTTGTTCGTATTGATGCTTCCTAAGGCCCACTTGACTTCACATTCCAGGATGTCTGGCTCTAGTTGAGTGTGAGTTATTGCACCATCGTGATTGTCTGGGTCGTGAAAATCTTTTTTGTACAGTTCTTCTGTGTATTCTTGCCACCTTTTCTTAATATTTTCTGCTTTTGTTAGGCCCATACTACTGCCATGCTCTTTACATATCAGAACTGAAACTGCAAGATTCTTCCTTTACATTTTGCATCAGTAATTAAGTAGTAGTTGTTGTTTAGTCATTATGTTATGTCCAATTCTTTTGAGACCCCATGGACTGTAGTCCACCAGACTCCTCTGTCCCTGGGATTTCCTATACAAGAGCACTGGAGTGGTTTGCCATTTTCTTTCTCCAGGGAATCTTCACAAGCCAGGGATGGAATCCACATCTCCTCTGTCTCTCTCATAGGCAGGCAGATTCTTTACCACTGAGCCACGAGGGAAACCCAACTAAGTAATACCACAGAACAAAGTATAAAAACTTAAAGCTAGTAAGAGTAGAGCTGTTACTTCCTCTACTTGGAGAGATGACAAGAAGGCAACCCCACAGAGTAAGTTTAATAGTTAAGGTTCTCAACAGAAGCCATGATGTTCCATAGATGGCAAAACCAACTGATACCACACAATAAGGCAACTCTCCCATCACTCATTTCTTTTGACTGTACTTCTGTGATCAGACAGCAGGCGGGAGAAGGGCAAAGGGTGGTCTGGCAAATGGAAAGTGTCCAGCACTGCTTTTACTAGTGTTATTCACCCCAGTTGGTAATAATGCCAGCAATCATCCATGGCGAAGGGATAATTATGGGAATGGTAATAAGGAGGAGAAAACTGGCTGCTTTGGTGAATTCTCAGAACAGAAGATTCTCTTTGTGCTCAAGACCACTTTGCCCATATCTAGTAAATTTTCACAGCTTTGAAGAAGTGAAGAGATTATAAACTAGATCAAAAAGGCAGAGTAAGCAGGGAGAAACAACAACCAAGCTCTTAAAAGCAGAAAATGCCTGTGTTCTTCCACTTTGGGCAATTAGCTCATTTTACTTCCCTGTCCCACTACTTACAAAACCCTTATGTAATCTCTCCTGCTCTCCTTTTTCTTCATGCTCTTTTGTTTAATTCAGATACCATTTTTTTCTTATAAGATTTTCTCGTAGAATTTATTCTTATTCATTTGAATTTTCATAGAACATTTCCACTTCCCACATTCCTAATACATTTCTCCAGGCATTGTTGGATTTTATTAAAATACATATTAAAAATCAATTATTAAATTAAATTCAAGTCATGGGAAATGGAATCATATAAAACATTAATACAAATTGTTAAAAATTCGATGTGGTTTGCAGTAGAAGATAAATCTGCAAAAATAAGTAATGGGCAATTCATAAAAGGCTAAGATAAATGCGCTAAGATAATGAGATTGAATTTTTTCTGGAATCTTGACTGATTCTAAAATAAGAAGTAACTGTACGTGCTAACATGATCTAATGAATTATGTAGCAACTGAGAGTATGCATTATTTTTCCTTAAGTTCTTCAAAATACTCTGTATACTTATAAATTAGTGCTAGATTGATAAGTGAATAAACATTCTACTTGTGGAAGCAAAACGGAGGCCTGGAAGATGAAGTTGCTTCTGTTGATATAACAAGATGGTGGCAGAGATTTCTAATCTAGAAATCTATATTGCAATATAAAGTGATTTCCCTTTGCTTTTGACATCTCTGTTTATATTTGTGTTCATTATATTAACTAGCCTAACTTCATGGTAGTAATTAACTAGTCTAATGCCTTACACCTGCTTTCTGCTAGACTATGAATATTAATTTACTTTTTTTATCAAATGAAGAAAAAGTGATTTAAAAATTAGGGAAATAATCTTGCAAGATTATTTCTCCCTATCTACAATCCATGAAAAGTCCTGAAATAGTCCATTTAGATACACATTCATGAAAAAAAACTACATGTAAATTAAATCTTTTCCCATCCAAAACAATAAAAGACAGTAAAA